>JAFEMH010000946.1:0-574398 GCA_022495995.1 Adenophora triphylla var. japonica
AAGAGCGAGATCTTCGCCCCCTCACCAAGCCTATCATGAAATTATGCAATTGGTGAATCTTTCAAATCCGTCCGCCCGATGACCAACCAAAGTACCAGCGTGACCCATCAAGCAGCGTGATTTCCACCAAAGACTATGGTCGCGGCAACGAGCTGCCGCCCTCAAGAAGATGATCGAGAAGTGGGTTGATGAAGGCAAGCGATCGTTATGTCTTGAAGAAGGATGGCAAGCGAAAAGGCAAGAAGCCGGTGATGATAAGGATGCGATGAAGAAGAAGACGGGCCGCCTAGGGCCAAACTCTATTAGATTCTCTAAACACGGTTACGTAGTCCTAGATATAGCCCACTCATCTCGTCAGCGGCCGAACTCGGGGGCCCCTATGACTTGAGACAAGGAGTGCTACGGGACGCGAGCAGAGCCGGTTGAGTTGATTATCCCTACAAGCAAGGAAATTCAAATTCAAAATATAGCAAAGGCTCCACATTATCATTAAGTTTTAGACTATTTTTGTAATAGGTTAATCTTTATTAGTCATTTATTTTTTACTTTTCTAGCAAGGTAGGATTGCGGTTTATGTAATCAAGTTCAATTTATGAAATTTATTTCTTCAATCAAAGCAACCAATGCAAGGCAACACTAGAAGACGAGGAGTTCCTCCTTGGCCTTTTAAGGGACATGCTCCCACGATGAATCACCTAAGACCTATGATCGAGCGAGTTACTCCTCGACATGGATGGAGTGAGATCGGCTACGTCTAAAATCTATGTACGAGTCATCTTCCTCGGCATAAGTAGATGAAAAAGAAGAAAGCCCTACGTCACGATGAGGAAACCCCTCGGCCTAACGACTAAAGCAGCAAAACCGTCTAAAATCTATGTACGAGTCATCTTCCTCGGCATAAGTAGATGAAAAAGAAGAAAGCCCTATGTCACGACGAGGAAACCCCTCGACTCTAGCGACTTAAGCGGCAAAACCGTCTAAAATCTATGTACGAGTCATCTTCCTCGGCATAAGTAGATGAAAAAGAAGAAAGCCCTACGTCACGACGAGGAAACTCCTCGACTCTAACGACTAAAGCAGCAAAACCGTCTAAAATATATGTACGAGTCATCTTCCTCGGCATAAGTAGATGAAAAAGAAGAAAGCTCAACGTTTTGACGAGGAAACCCCTCGACGTTAACGACTAAAGTGGGACACCGGTCAAGACCAAGGAGATCCTCCTCGGCTTTACGACCACGAAGCAAAATTGCCAAAAATTCACTGAAATTGAGCTAGCTTCCTCGTTTTAAATTATCAAAGATACGAGGAGATCTTCCCTAACTACCATAAATCTTGTGTACTTGGGCAGAGTATACGATACACATTCAACAATTCATATGTCAAAGCGGGAAGTGAAAGACGATGTGAATATGAAGAAAGGGACATTTCATTAATATTCATAGTAAATTAAAATGCCCTACTCCACTACACAAAAATATAAAAATTCTAAGTACGATTCTTAGGTGAAAGGCTCCTCGAAGAACTCCATCGTCGCGTCATCAACATTCGCCTCGGCTTCAACGGTTGGAAGGGTGATTTGCGAGTTTGAGCATAAACTTGAGTCTCCTCATTGATTGGCTCCTCGCGTCGACATCCCCCTCTTCCTCGGCATTAAGATCCCTCGTCCTCATCCGGGCAAGGATGGCGTTGATGTTTTAGGGATCGACGGGAGGAGGAACCCGGAGGTAGGACGGCTTTGCCTCCTCGTTTGCCTCGGCAATCGGTCCCAGGCATACTGCGAAAAGGGGACGAGGGAATGGAGGGACACAGGCCGCCTCATCGCCAGGAGTCTTGGAGTTATGAGTCGGGCAAGCTTCTCGAGATCCATGTTGAGTGAAGTATCGGCCATGATCCTTCGGGCTAAGTGCAAATAGCCGTCGAAAATCATAGTAAGCCGTCTCCTCGGCTATGGTATCTCAGAAGGCCGGGCTAGCCTTATACTCGAAAGAGCATTCTCAATTTGTAGAGACAAGCCGGCCTCCGCCTCCTTAAGCCGGGCTCCGGTCACCTCGGCTTCCTCGGACTTAGCTTTGAGCTCGGCTGGAGCCCTTCGACAAGGGCTGCCCGGCCCAGCATCCTCCTCGGCCTTGGCGCGCGCCTCCTCGACTTCCTTTTCGGCTTTGGACTTGGTCGCCTTCTCGGCTTCAAGCTCCTCTCTCGGTGACTTGACAAGCCGGCCGCCTTGGCTGCGTAGCCTCATTCTTCTTCACTTGCCCCTCAGCTCTTTCATCTTGACGTCTGCGGCCTTATTCGGGATGGCCTTTTAGGCGGTGATTGTGCAAAGCTACTGAGAAAAAGGTAAGAAATGTCGATGTCTGATGACAAGACGAATAAAAACAAGTTACGAGGAAGCTTACCTCGACGGCAGAAGGCCACTTTCTATTGGCAATATTCTCCTTGTTCGGTGAGTGGCTATCATGTGATTTAGAGCGTCCTCATCCATGCCCGATAGACCGCGGCCCGGCCAAATCGAGCTTGGGCCCGGTCACGAGCTAACAAATCTAAACCCCTCGGCGTGGGATAAAGGGCCAACTTTCTCACCACCTTATCGGCATCGAGAATTGGTCTTCACCGTATGGGCGGTAAGCTCTGGAAGAGGGGCCACGTCAGCCCGGACCCTCTTGGTAGGAGGCTCCTCGGAAGAAGGCACAATGATGGGATGCTTTTGGCTGCTTGCGACCAAGTTGGTCTCTTCAGTGAGGCGGCCGGCCTCCCTACCTCCTCCTCGGCATTTTCGGTTTGGACTTGGAGGTTATGCCCCTCTTCGCTCGACTTCGTTATTGCCGGAGTGGGTCTCCTCGTCGGCTCCCAGGTGGATCGATGGGTAGTGCGAAGCTTCTTTGGTGGAAAGAATCACTGGCGTGGGTGGACTCCTCTTGCCTCTTGGCTATAAGCCAGAGGAGCGAGAGGCCTTCATCTTCTGCTTCAACACGGTCGTAGGGTCAAACTTTCTTTGAGACATCTCTCTTTCTCTTGCTTTCCGGCGGTCAAATCTGCGAGATACGAGGAGAGTTAGCACACATTTTATGAAGAAAGATCAAGACAAGAAAATTTGACAAGTACCGAGGATGGGAATGATTACATCGACAACGCCATCCTCGGTTAAACCTTTGGTTATTGTTACATTTGCGAAGTCGCAATCGGCATGAAATCTGAAAGTCGGGATGTACCCTCTAGTCGGGAAACCGGTTGCCCCTAGTTACGGGGACGAGAGGAGTTATATTATTAATAGGCCACGGCATGATGTCGGCACAGGCATAGTAATGGGAATCGCTCTCTAATGACGACCGAAGCAATGTGCCTACCTCGGCAAATTGAGTTGACCTCTCTATAAGTTGATTGCTCCACTCAGCTCTCCATATAACTTTGGGCAAGCGGGGATCCTTGAAAGGAGTTGGAAACTCCCAGCCCTATCGGCTTTCAAGTCGAATGACGTGGTGATTCCACCCATCCACCTTGCTCGACATCGGAGAAATAAGTTTAGGACAGTTGGTGTCACTTCTAATCACTATCAGCCGGTGTCAGATTTGTAACTAATGGTGAAGAAATGATGAAAGGCTGCTTGGCAAGGTTCAAATCCTAGACTACGGCACAAGACGATGAAGCCTACGAGGAACCTCACCGCATTAGCACCTAGCATGGCCGGGACAACCTGCATATCTTCCAAAAATTCATTTATAAATGGATCTAAGGGAAGACGAAGTCCCTGTTGGAATTGTTTTTAAAAGAAAATTGACGTGGTTGAGGTACGTAGTAAAAGTCCGGGGCTTACGCCTTCGATCACGATAGGGTCCAATGAGAATAACTTAAACTATACTCCTATCTTGGCACTTCATACTTGGTATGAATCTCCTCAATTATTGGCTCACCGGCCTTAACTGGTCTCGGTCTAGGGGTGTATGCCCTACCTCGGCCTGACCTACCTCGGTCGGCTCCATGGGCAGATCCTCCTCGGCCCTCAGTACGCTCACCCTCAACGAACGTGTCTACAATATTGGTCGAGGTCGAAGGACCACTAGTGCTGGCTTCGCTTTCTCTTCCCGTCATATCTGCACAAACTAAGGAAACATATCAACAAAAATCTTTCGAGGAATCAAGATGGGGAAGAGGAAGATTGCCCTCCTCGTTGTTCTACAATAAGGCCGAGGAGGGAGCCTTACCGTCAACGAGAGGATGACTAAGATGATCCGACGTCGGAGTAGAAGAAGGACGATGTGGTCCATCATATACGCACAAACGGGCCTTTTACCGACGGAAATTTCCGTCGGTAATTCCCATTTCCGTCGGTAAATGGACATTACCGACTGATTTAGTCTGTTGGATTCCGTCGGAAATAATTTGTTGGTAATACCGACGGACCGATTCCGTCGGTATTACCGGCGGATAGTCCGTCGGAAATCCTAAAATTCCGCCGAAAACCGTCCGTCGGCAAGGAGGTGCGCCGGCGGTTTACCGGAGCCATTGCGGGAGGTTCTGGACGGAAATTTTCGTCGGTAAATATTTAAAAATTAAAAAAAATAAAACCCATTACCGACGGTGATATCCGTCGGAAACGTTAAATTTTACCGGCGGATATGTCCGTCGGAAATCGAAAACATTGCCGACGGAAATGTCTGTCGGTAATGAGTTCTATTTTTTTATTTTTAATTATTTACCCAGCGAGATATTTCCGTCGGTAATGAGATTTATTTAATTTTTTATTATTTACCGACGGAAATTTCCGTCGGTAATTTGTCAATTTTAAAAAAATCTATTTTATTATTAAACCACTGTAAACTGTCGAGCACTGTTTTAAACAAATCACAACATACAAACAAACACAAACAACTTTGTTTCGCTTGAAACAACCATCCAAATCAAGCGAAGCAGGAAGGGGTAAGGGGTAATGGGGAAGGGAAAGGGAAAAGGGGAAGGGGAAAGGGAAAATGTTTTGTTTGAACATCAAATAAAGGAAAGCTGTATCCAACAACCAAAGCGAAAGCGGGAAAGGGAAAGGGAAAGGGGAAAAGGGAAAGCTGTTTCGCTTGGGGAAAAGGGAAGGAAGGAAACAAAATATGTTTGTTTGATTACATGCCAAATAAAATGAATGTTTAACTACCACGACCACAGCCTAAATTTGCCGCTACCACTACCGCCCACTTCACCTAAGATATTGACCGAGGCGACTCATTAGAAGCATTACCGCTATTACGTTCTTTGTGGTTGCAAATTCATGGTAGCCAGTATTGTTGCATGCGGCATTGCTTTCAAGTTGTTGCTCCAATATGCTCTGCACGGAGT
This sequence comes from Adenophora triphylla var. japonica, assembly GCA_022495995.1. Taxonomy (NCBI): domain Eukaryota; kingdom Viridiplantae; phylum Streptophyta; class Magnoliopsida; order Asterales; family Campanulaceae; genus Adenophora; species Adenophora triphylla. The sequence goes on from JAFEMH010000946.1 coordinate 5,320, forward strand.
GCACTTGCACAGGCCTCCACACAGGCCTGCACCTGGCTCTGGATCTGCTCCACTTGCCTCTGAACCGCTCTCTGGACCCGATCATCAAACGCCTCTTGATCCATATGCTGACTGCCGGAGGAAGAAGATGAAAAGTATTGCGTAGTAGGGCTGCGGAATGGCATGTTAAAATATCCAGCACCATGTCCTCCGAATCCAGGCAAGCGGTCTCCCTTTGGTTGCTTGTCTCGGAGGACAATGGCCGCCCAAAGCTTTTCACGAAAGGTGGGCCGCTCGGTGCTCTCAGGCGCCATACTTCCTTTTTCAATAGCCTCGTCACGAGCCCGCCTATCCTCGTCACGAGCCCGCCTATCATACTCTTCCTGGAAAAAAAAAACACTATACACTATGGTAGAAAATAATATTTCTTTAACTAAATAATTTATAATTTACTAATAGAAAATACTAGAAACACTTACATAAAGGGTCTGGTAATAAGGGTTAACCCATTGTGGCCCTGAGCCATCAGGAGCCTCCGCAGTATGTGTGGTTATAAACACAGCAGCAGCATCAGCCTCATCATCTCCGTGTTTCTTTCGCTTAACATATAAAAAAATTAAAACTTCAAAATTTCATCAAATAATAACAATATATGAATCAAATAGAATATTGCTTAATTTACAAACGGATAATAAATTAAGTAAGTTTACCATTCGGGACTAAGTCTCGCTGAAGTTAATCGATCCTCCAGTGTGCACACTCCCCTGCCCCTCTTGTGAGTTCCTATTATTCTTTGCAATTTCTGAATTTTTTTGAAATTTTTCACTTTTCCAATAGGCTTCCCACTGCTCCCACGCACTATTCGTGAAGTTAGCTGGAGGCAAACCATCCCTTAGCCACTTTTTTTCATGTCATATACTTTGCCAGCGTACCGCTTAGCAACTAATTGCTTGAAAGCCTTCAAAATTTGAATGTGGGAGAATCTGGGGCATGAATATGTGTGTTACAAAAATAGTAAAAAGTAGTTAAATAAACAGGGAGTAAAATAGTTGTTGCTAATTAATTATTAAGCGTAAATTAGAACATAAAGATGAACAGGGGACTATTCAACAAACTTTACAAAGGAAAGAGAATTAAGTAATTTTACCCGCGGCAATACCAGAGGTCGAACACATCTTTTGATATTGACTTTGGGGTGGGATAAAATTCCTCAAAAGTATACCCACTGAATAAATCCCCAAACCATCGAGCAGGGTCTTGACAACCATCATGTATAAACCTATTACGATATTAATTGAAAAACAATATATCAATATATATATAAAGAAAAAGACAATAATAAAATGTAAACATTATATATATGACATTTACAATTAAATAATACTTACTGGCCACTGGAAGAGATAGATATTTCCATTTTTCCTTCCTCATTAATAATTGCGTCCAAATTAACCCGCTCGGATGGTTCACTAACAGGAACACTAGAGCTATCAATACCTGGACTGCTCAAATCATCATCACTACGTCCAGAACCAGAAGTAGAGCCCCTCCCTCCCGTCCTTGGTGAATGGACAAAACTCGCAACCTTCCCTCTCTTTGAACGATTGCCACCTCGACCCGACATATCTAAACTAGTATATTATATATGTAGACAGAAAATATTATCAAGTAGAACAAAATTTAAATAGTAGGAAGCATTCATTTAGACTACAATAATAAAATGTAAACATTAATTACAGAAGCAACTATTAGTACTTGTAAGTTGGGAAAAGGGAATAAATTGGTACAACAATAATAATAAAACTCCCCTCTAGATCGATCTAGCATACAAAGATCCAAGCAAATTATGGATAATTGTCCAAATCATGAGATAGATGTAATATTGCATAGCATGTAAGAGTAACCAAGTAAAATTGAAAAGCATAGTAGAGATGAAAAAAATGATTCTATTAATTGCAGACAAATTGGACAGTGATAAGTGATATAAAATGTAAACATTATATACAAAACATTATCTGAATTAAAACTAAACTGATTCATTCACTACAATCTTGATCACTATGACTACAAAATTCAATTTCTTCTTCACTAGTTTCCTCGTCGTCGTCTTCTTCCCCATCTTCATCATCGGACCCGGATATATACCGCTTCTCCTTCCTCATCCTCCCACATTGTCATACTCGATTTCATTGAAAGTGACTTCCTCCCCTAGTGGACGGGTGTTTTCGGCCATTAATGCTTCATCCTCGACATTATCATTCAAGGAAATAATCGGAGGTATAGGCATTTCCTCTTCCTGATAACAATCATTTAATGATGAATCAATATTTGAAGTAGACATTTTTGAACGCAATGGTATATCAAAAGTGCTTCTTGCTTTGGTTTTCCATACGGCCCACCATCCGCTAGACTCTCTTCGTCGACGGGGTAGGGGGTCATATACACTGTTGTGCTTGAGATGCGAGAATGAACACATCATCACCATTATGCCTAGAAGAATGCTTTAAGTCAACGAGATCAAAAGTGCTATGTTTGATAATGCCTCGCTCGGCGTCCCGCCACTCCACAATTGAAAGAACTCACGAAATTTCCAAAAAGTACTCCAATTCAATAACGTCTTTCAATACGCCATAATAATCGAGATTTTCTTTGAGATTGACCCCGCTATTCCAAGTTGATTTCGTTTGGCCATATTCTTCGGTGTGGAATACGTAGCCATTGACAAAATTTCCCTTATATACATTCACTCTTAAGGACAGACCGTGTGCTAATGCTTGTAATCTCGCAGCTTTTGCATCTCCACGGTTGTTCAAAATCTAAATAAAAACACATAGATAGTAAAAAACTCATACTTCAAATTCGTTGTCTGTTCTTCGAACATACTGCATTCAAGGAGAACATAAAGTTGCTTAGTTTGTATTAAAGTTATTAGGATTAACATTACTTAATAACAAATGAAGAATGCTTACTTCAAGTAGTCCTCGACCTCAGCACAGTTAAGGAGTATATAGAGTTTAGCCGCTTCTAATTCTTTTTTGCTTAGCATGCGCGTGCACTTTCTATTGCCAAGGAATCGACCAGGAGAAGAAAAAACTGAAATTTTTCCATCAGGATCAGTGACTCCCCCATCATAATTGCGTCCCACTTTAGTGAACCTTGTCTCAATGTCGGGGTGAAAATATGTTGAAACAAATGACACAATTTCATCGACAATCACTTATTCAGACATAGATGCCTCAACTTTTGCTCTATTGCTCATTTTCTTTTTCAAACTCCCCAAAAATTGTTCAAATGGATACATCCATAAATGCTTGAGCAGGTCCTCCAACTCTAGCTTCATAAGCTAGGTGAATTGGTAAATGCTCCGTTGAATCGAAAGATGGCGGAAATATCTTTTCAAGCTTGCATATTGTCACCACAATGCTCTCTTCGGAGTCTTCTCATATCCTCGACACGAAGAGTCTTTGGAAGTCAATGCTCACGAAGAATTCACTCAATTCTATTAGGGCAACCCATATTTCATTAGGGAGAATGTCCCTAAATGCAATGGGTAGCAACCTATCCAATAACACGTGACAATCATGACTTTTCAACCCATATATCGTCCCTTCTTCCACATTCACACAGTTGTCAATATTAGATGCATACCTGTAAGTACCCCAATCTGGATCACCCCCTTTCAAGCACACGGGAAGCACCGCAGACTCATCAGCCTTGATCCTCGGCGACCTCGGCACTCAAAAACCCTCTCAAAACCCCCCCGGCCAAACCAAGGGAGGAGCCTTCTGGGATAAAGGGACAAAAGGACCTTTTGGGAATTTTCGGGGAAATTGGAAAAGCAAAAATGGTCGTACGGACCTCTTTGTTTTCATAATTCTTGAATCCCCTTAAAGTCCACAATATTCCCTCAAATCCCGGAGAAAATGATTACCCTCATGCTTAGTTGGTCAGTACGGACCTCTTTGCATGTCAAGATGAGTCCGTACGGACCTTATTGCTCGGGGACATCATAATTCCGAATATTCACCATCATTACATATTCCCTCAAATCGAGGAAAACCAAAATTCCGGATAACCAAGAAGGTCCGTACGGACCTTCTTGCACCTAAACTGGCACTATAAATAGAGGGCTCCCCCTCCTCATTTTCACACTCCTCCCACTTCTCTCTTCCTCCCTAAGCCTTCCGGCTTCCCCTCTAAGTCCTCTCGAGGCACTCCAGGCCCCTTTCGGATCCTTGAGGCCTTGAGCTCTCTTGTGGTGCACCGAAGCCTCCCCAGCGCTCCGCGACGCTCCGCGCTGCCCAGAGGCACTCTCGAGGTACTACTGAGGCCCCTCGTGGTACTCAGAGGCCTTGCACAGTCTTTCCACGGTGTCCGGCTCTTTCAGAGTCAAACCGGCGATCCCAGGCCACGCCGAAACTCTGCCCAGGTGACTCCACCTTGCCATCCCAGCCTGCAGCAGAACCTCTGCCCAGAGTGATCCACTGTGATCCCCACGCACGCCGAACCTCTGCCGAGCGCAGCCTGCAACATCAACTCACGCCTGAAACTGCGTCCGCGGACAACCGAGTCCCTCCCGAAGCAATCCGTCCGTGCAGGAACAGCTACTCAGACCTCAAACACTATTCCCCCGGCGGAGAAGGCGGACACGAACCAACATTGGTAAGGCTTCCTTCCATTACTATTTCAATACATTTCAATACGTAGTGTACAATGTAGACATCAGGCACGGACATGCATTTTTAAAAGCACACACACACACACACATGACATTTTAAAGGATATTAGGGGTATCAGAAAGACTCGTTTTACGAGGCGACTCGGAGTGATCTCTAATATTCTAATATTCTCTTCCCGGAGTCATCAGACCTCCGAACTCAAAATCTCATCACACAAAACAGTTTAAAATTATCTTTAAGCGTGCCCTTTTCAATGTTTTGGGCTTAATAAAAACGGCGTGGCGACTCTACAAATGCGAAAACAAACGGCGAGACACCTCCGACACGCAACGGCGGGCGGAATAAAGCCAGATGCCAGGGCGCGATTGCGCTGCCTCTCGGATCCGGGCGACATTCCCGAACAGCGACACGAATGCGAGATGCCTCGGGGGCCCCTCCGCGCGCGAGCCGGATCCCGGGTAATTTCAGTTGGCAACTCTGCTGGGGAATCTTTTTGTTTTAAAAACTTTTAAACAAAACAAAAGATTTTTAAAACGATGATGAGGGTCAAACTTTCATTTTACCCCTTCCTTTAACTGTTGTGTGTGTGTGCACGTGCTTCGTTTTTATTTTACAAAAAAAAAATTAAAAAAAATGCATCAATATACATACTGTGCATACATTTAAAATTCTTCAAAAACTTACTATTTTACTCGGAAAAAGAATTTTAGAGACCGCACACTACGCAGCCTTCTTTGCCTCGGTTACACCGCACACTACTGGCTGTTTGCCTCGGTTACACCGCACGCTACGCCTTGCTTCTTTGCCTCGGATACACTTGCACACTACAACCCTCGGCCGGAGTGGTCTCGGTTGCGGTCCGTTTGGTCTTCCTAGGCCTCTCGGATGCGCGCGGGATCATTCCAGGCATCCCGTCCTAGCCGAGCGTCGACCACACGTTTGAGTCTTGAGTCACACTCTGTCCAGGACTCGGTTGGTTTTACCCGGTCAGGTGTCATACAGCCTGGATACATATACCATGCCGGCCATTTTCTGAGTCAAGGCTCGGAACTCAAGATCCCTTGCGCAAGCAAAGCGATGAAAGGTCATGCTAAAATCTTGACCCGATCTTGATTTCCGAAGCTACACCCAGACAATGTTCCGTCCCGGATATACATCCATGCCCACATGACACCATGTCATCAAGCCTTTGGTACGTCAGCCATGACGATATGACCCGGCCAACGCCTAACGTCACAGATCCCTTGCGCAAGCAAGGTAAAGAGAGGTCATGCCGGAACTTTTGACTGATCTTGACTCGGTGGCGGCTCGGTTCACTATTCACATGGCTAATGCATCAAAACGAACATGAACGGCTCGGTCCTTAGGTTCGATTTTTCTTTTAGGCCGGTGGAAACCGCTTGCCCTCTAGGACCCTCGCCGGCTGTCCACCTGGGATGTCGAAATACGGGTGCAAAAGCGAGGGGCTTATAGCCGCACGAGATGGTCTCCGGCGACCCAGGATCTAGCATAGTTGCGAAAAAGAAGAGCAATCTTTTCCAACCTACCTAGGACTCTGAGAAAACATGTTTTAAGTAAATTAAAACAACAAAAAAAATCATAAATAAAAGAAACGGAAACCGCATGCCACGTGAGCTTTCCCCTTTTATCCCGTAAGGCCATTCTTGTGTCTAAACCTTGCCGTCACCCCCTAGCGAACCGAGAGTGGTTGAGAATTCTCGGGAGCCGCCTTTTCGATGTCGAGGTCACAGGTCCGATAGCCCTTCCGGTTCAACGGTGCGCACCGTCCGCTACTCTCCCATGACGGGATCAACGAGATAACGGTGAGGGAAACGGAACCCCGCCACTAAGGAACCTCCGGACAATGGAGGAGGTGCTGCGAGCCTTCGAAACCATTAAGAAGCGCCAAGAGGAGCAGCAAGCTGGATCGTAGACACCTTGCGTCTTCGAGCAGTTGCGGTTCCCAACCTGACGGAACCTTTGTTCTCATAGAGGACGAAGACATACAGGCTCCCCGGTTTCTCAAGCTATCGGCAAGTTCCGCCTCCGCCAAGCTACGAGATCCCGGCAACGCAAAGCGGCTCTCGCTCAAGCTCCCCTCGGGCGTCGAGTCAAGCGGCTCAGGCATGCCCGCCTCGGCACGGTCGGTTTCCGGCTCACGCACATCAAGCTCGGTACCAACGGCACACATACGTGCTGCTCCAGTCGAGATCCCAATGCATCTCGGTATCCCCGGGATTCAATCCTTTGCCTCTATACGAGCCTCGCAGCCACAATCAAAGTCCCCATTCTTACCGGGGACGGGCATCCGGCGGATATCCAGGCATCTCAAGCTTGCCACTGCTAGTACGCGATTGGGGCCTAACGAATCATTTCCCGGTTCCCAAACACGACCCTTAGCGGACTGGCAATCACGCCCTCAACTTGACACCCCATGGTATGGGTTGGTATACACTCGACTACCTCCCAAGACTCCCGAATGGCGATCCCATCGGCCAATCCACCCCCATCTTCGGTTTCCATCCACGAAAATGGTAACCCGCCTCAGACGGTGATCCTCGCATGGCTTGGGCGATCGAACAAATGAAAGACATGCGAGGCAAGCTAGCTAGTTCTCGGAAGGACTCCCTCACTGCCTCTTGATCCGAACAAAGTGGTCCCTCTCCCTCCGAAGTTCGGGATGCTTTGGAAATGGAAAAGTTTGACGGGACAGAATGCCCAAAAACCCACATCGACACCTACGTCACGGGTATGAGAGCTAAAGGGCAACCCCTCAGCGAGATGGCGAGATCACTTTCGGCATTCCCTCAAATCCACGGCACTAAGGTGGTTCCTCAATGTGAAGGCGAGAAAACCGCTCCACGTGGGATCGGATCGGTGAAATCTTCACTGGAGAAGTACCGCGCCCAACCTTGAATGGGAGACAAACCGCCATGACACCAAGCCACCGAACAAGGATGACGAACCGGTGGGTGAGTTCTACAGATGGGCTGGAAGCTAAGCGAGATAATGGATCCACTTTCCAAGAAGAAGCGAGATGGACATCTTCCATTCTGCCTCGAAGCCATCTTTGAGGACCTTGATCGGCCACCATTTCTATCAGGATCTCCGTGCCATGGTCAACGCGGGACTATGTTTGAAAAGACTACGAGTCTTGAAGCGCAACGGCAACCCCTGCCTCATCTTACCGCTATCGAACAAACTGGCAACTTCAACTCACGCTGACGAAGGAAAAGAAGCGGCCGGAACGTCTGTTACATTCGGAACGGAGCTCAAGTAAACCGCGATCAAGCGGCCCCAAAGAATAACAATCCCCCTCGCTTCCCGCGGTTCCGGCATTTAGACAACCTTGAAATGCCCTTGGGTCAGTATTTGAAGCTTTGGTGAAACGAAATCTTCTCAAACCACTCGAGAATTTCCAACCGAAGACTCCCAAACCCAACATGGATATGAGCAAGCCTTTGCGCCTTCCACAACTACCCCGGCCACACCACCGACAATTGCTTCGTGCTCAAGCGGGTGGTCCGAGGGGGCTCGTTGAGGAGGGGAAAATTGGAACGCCCTCGTGGTCCCGATACCATCGGAAATCCATTCCCCGAAGCTTGACGGGGTAAACTCAATAGCCTTTGTGAAACTCCAAGCGAGAGCGGAGCCCCCTGCAATTTCCGAAATCGTCGGCATCTTTGTCCGCTATATTTGGGAGCGTGAAACCGAGTCAAAAGGTCTCGTGGCCAGGGAATTCGACAAGAACGCCCGAGGGCAAGCTGTCTCCCTACGATCTTTGCCCCAACCGAGGCATACAAATGGATGGATCGAACGTTCCCCGAGAAAGGCGAGTCAAACGGTAGCACGGGAAGCGGTTTAGCCTTCGCGGACGATGACTTGCCGATATGTGAGAATCGGCGCAACGAAGCCCTCCTCGTCCTCATAAAAATAGAGATGTTCTTCCTCCCGAACGTCTTGATTGATAACGGCTCCTTGATCGACATCATCGCTTTGAGCACCTTTGAAACGACTCCGCATCGACCGCTCTACGATAAGGCCTTCACCTCGAGTAATCCGAGCCTACGATTCCAGCTGCACGACCCGTCGTAGGAGTCATCAATACGAGGATCCAATTCGGCGTACAAGCTGGGTCGGTAGAGTTCCAAGTCGTGGAAATCAAACCAACCTTCTGCTTTGTTGGGACGACCTTGGATACATCGGATGAAAGCGGTATCATCTACTCTTCACCAATGCGTGAAATTCATCAATGCCCGATGGAGCGATCGAAGTGATCCGCGGAAGCGGTGCGATGGCAAGTGCTTGGCCGGCCAAGCTATGACCCGAAGAAGGTCAGACATGACCGAATACTCTTCCCCGAGATGATTCTCCTACTGTCCCGCTACGAAGTGGATCCTTACATCCACGCTCTAAGCCGCAACGAGCTGGAAATCGAAGAACTCGTAGGTCGGGATGACAACTACGATATATGCGGCGTGAAGAATGCTTAAGAGAGGATCGAGATGGATGCCCTAATGGAGATTGATCGAGGAGTAGACCACTTACTTTGCCGAAAACCCTCTTGCAAGCGGCTCATCACCGATCCCCGGTGCAAGACAACCCTCTAGCCGACACTCTCGGATCTTACGGGGACGGCCATCACGGCTTAGTTCAATTCAACATTCGGTGTCAGGCCTGGATGAGCAGTGGCGCAACCTCCTCCAAGGCTTAATCGGGGGAAGGAGATATAGCTATGCCCCCTTGAATCGAGACATTGTGAATGTCGTCCAAGCAAAGATCCCGAGATAGAGGCGGATTCTATGAAAGTGATCAACATCGGCAAGAATCAACTCCGAATCGGCGAATGCTTCGCCCTCCTAGAAGTAGCCCTCGGCGACTTCTATCATCAAAAACCCCCAGGGTGGTGGCAACACTAATGGAGGGACATCGTTAGGGGAGCAACCAAAAACCTCCATAATCTGGTTTGAAATCGAACCGCATGCAAGCTATTTTCCGGGACTCGTACCAAGGGAAGATTGGCCACACGAACAGCTTCCACTCCTCTAGAGCTACGGCCGTCAGAGAGTAATGAAGCTGGTCGATCCCTCGTCGCCTATAGTCTAGCTTCGAGGTCTTGTTGTACGTGTATTCACACGTCATTTGAGTGCGTTGACGGCTTTACGCCCAACGATTGTGAGTCTTTGATCAACAATGTACGGTCTTCACGCTTTCAATAAAAGGTCAGACCTTTCTAAAAAATCATTTCATTGCATCTTTAACAAATGATGATGTTAAGCTAATCAAAAGCAGGTTAATAACAATTCATCTATACAAAAGGCAAACACATTAATTAAATAAATGCATCAAGCAAACATTTAAGCATGTTGCCAAATGAGAGAAAAATCGGGCCCAGGTGCCGAGAAGGTTTTAATCACAACGATTTGCAAGATTCTTTGAAGAGCGAAAGAGGCGCAAGTCAGAGCGCCATTTCGGCCTGAACCAGATCTTCAATACCTCAAGAACGGGGAAACTACCTTCATGAACAAGGAAGACCCACACAGGAGGGGTCAAAACCAAGAGCATCATGGCCCTAAAACGCCTAGCCTCTCACTTCGTCATCCTCGGGGACATGCTATACAAGAAACGCTACCGTGGGCCGCTCTACTGACTGCGTCGGCCCGGAAGAAGCAAACAAGTTCATGAGCAGAAGTCCACAATGGGGCTTGCGGTCCCCACATGAACGCCGAGCCACGTGCAAATCATTCTCGGGATGGGCTACTCTTGGACCTCCATGGAGCGGTGCATCCACTTTGTCAGAAAGCTACGACAAGTGTCAACGGTTCTCCAACCTCAATCATCTACCTCCCCACGATCTCTCTTGCATGACTACACCACGGCCATTTGCCACTTGGGAATTGACGTCATCGGGAAAATCGCTCCGCCCGGGCGGCAACGGTCACGAAGTTCATCTTAGTAGCCATCGACTACTTCACCCAAATGGGTCGAAGCCAAGTCCTACAAGGTACTCGCCTCCAAGAAGGTCGCGCATTTCCTCAAGGAAAACATCATCTGTCGATACGGCATCCCAAATGAGGTCATATCGGACAATGGTTCACACTTGCGAAGGGGAATTAATGAGGCTAGCTGGCTGAATTCAAGATCACACGCCACAAATCTTCTCCTACCGGCCACAAACGAGCGGCGCCGTGGAAGCAAAGCAAACAAAACCCTCAAACGGATCATCGAAAAATGACTACCCGAGGACGAGATTGGCTCGGCTGCACCTTGCACTTTGGGGCTACCGCACATCGGTCGAAACGACCACGGGAGAAACCCCATTCGCCACGACATACGGGATGGAAGCAGTCCTTCCCGTTGAGCTGGAAATTCCCTCACTCCAGTCTTCTTTGGAAAATGACATCAACGAAGTCGAATAGCTCACAGAAGGCGACATGACGAATTGGCCCACGCTAGACGGCGACGACTAAAGGCCATGGAACACGTCAGGAGCCTATCAAAGCGGGATGGCTAGAGCTTTCGACAAGAAAGTCAAATCCCGAGACATCGGGGAAGGCGACCTTGTACTCGAAAAGCCTCCCACTCGAACCAACCACTAGGAAAATGGGAACCCACATGGATCGGCCCTTTCGTGGTTGAAAGATCTTCTCCGGAGGCGCCATGAAGGCGGCAGGACCTAGATGGCAATCCCTTCTTGAATCCGGTCAACGGAAGCAAACTTTGCGGATACTTCGCTGAAGAAGAACACATGTGCATCTCTTGGCACTCCATGTGAGTGTCGAACTACGCGGACTGAGCCCTCTAGTCAGGAGACGTAGGCAACCTTAATTGGTCCGGTCTAAAAATACACAAATAAGTCAAAAGTTTGAATGTCAATCAAGACCTCCATCGAAGCTACGCACTTTTCAAGAACATGCCCCAGCGTCACCTTGACCAAGTCAAACGGCGGAGGCAACATCAAAGGACATCGAGGGTCACTCGGCATCAAGCGGCCGACTCGTATGCGCTTCCCAAGCCGGGGGCTTGTCTTCGCCCTCACGCGCTTGAAAAAAAAAAAAAAAAGAGCTCGAGCAAGAGCTCACAAAAAAAATAAAAAAAAAGAGAGCTCGACGAGGGCTCACAAAAAAAAACAATAAATAAAAAGAAGCTCGAGCGAAGCTACAAAAGTGAGGTCAAGAGCCCGAGCGCCAACAAAGGGCAAGGAAGCTACGAAAATGACCGTCAAAACAACTTGTCGGAGGATCATTCAACCTCTCGGCCAAGCACAAAAGCCAAGCAAAAGGGATTGCGCGTCGGGGCTCGAGCACCTTCGGTCCTCACATGAGTAGCGGAAAAGTTCAAAGAGCCGACAAGGTGCACAAAAGAAACAAAGGCAAACAAGAGATCTTGCGTCTCGACAAAGCTTTAAAAGTAAATCACAAATCACTAACGGTTACAACATTTCTTGATGAGTTCAAGCACGGTCTACTCTCAAGTTCACAACATGCTAAAAGACAGCTTAATACATTTAACAAATAATGTGTTTGCAAATGCAATGAATGGATACCTAGGAGGTCATTCTGCGCCGTCTGCGCTTGTCCCCTCGCCATTCTTTCCTTTCTTCCCTCGTTCCCGGCGAGTCTTCTTTCGCTCCACGTGAACCAACTCTGCGTCTCTCGGTCAGAGATCGGGGTCCTCCTCGTAGAGTCAAACAATCCGGTAGCTCTCGGGGCTTCATTCGCCCGTGCTTCGGCTCGGATCTCACTCCCTGCTTGAGTGCAAAGAGGACCTCTCCCCGTCGGTTGGTCAACTCTAGTCTCGTAGTCAAACAAAGTGTCTCCCGTCACATCAAAGGGTCGAGACCGAGCTTCGGCACTCCTAAGGCAATAGGCTGCTTACGGCAAGCGGGTCCCGAGAATCGCTACACGCACTTTGCTCTCCCGAGGCCACTTGGGGCCCTTGACACGTTTGCTCATACCGGGCCAGTGCTTGAGTCATCAATATGACACTCCCCAGACGTCTAAGGAGTACCACGGGAGGAAGCGGAATACTTCCATACCCTCGGAAAATACAAGAAAGCACACAGTTTGCCATACAAAGAGGAGCTACCTCCGCGGTGGCAAGAGTCATCCCGGCCAACAAAGGCTCTGCTTCATCCCAAGCTGGCAGGAAACAAGCGACGGAATATAGAAGGAGGACCAAGACAAACACTGGAACTCTAACAACGTAGGACCCTTCTGCAGAGACCCTCTAGTCTCAATCCTCCGGTGGGGAACCCACCAGCGGATACGATGCGTACCAAGGCGTGCCATCCATCTCTCCCGGGCGGGTGATCCATATCCAACAAAAGAGGTCGTTGAGCAAATGACCACGGGCTAAACAACGTCGGAGCCTCGGGCATGGCTGACGAAGTCTCTCTCGCGGCCACAAGGTGAAGCGAGCGGGGCTTCCCCCTCTCATGAAATGATCCCGGTCGCTGGACGGGTCGATACCATGAAGAGTCTCCCCCGGCCTGCGGGACAATATCCTCTCCTCGGCGGTGCCCACCACATCTAGCCGCCATCGCTTAGCCGTCGGCAGCGACCATGAAAAGCGTCGCCATCACGCATGCAAATGCGTCCCCAGAGACATCACTCTCGTCATCAACCATGAACCGCTCCGGCTCGAAATGTCAATATGACCCGAATCAAGGATCGTACCTGTGCTTCTCACTAACGAAGTCGAAGGAAACACAAAGCTTCACGCTCACGGCGGCACCACCCATCAAAGGAGCGAGACACCCTCCTCCTCGTCGTCCCCACGGACATACGTGAAATCAGGCCCCGACATCGGAACATACGGGGGAACTGCGGGCCGGACCTCTCTCTCCTCGCCCGATACTGCGGCGTCCTCAACTTCCTCCTCACAAAGGCCCCCATACTCCTCTCCATGCAAAATAAACTCCTCGGCACCCACGCGAGGTACCTCTGAAAGTCCAACACATCCATGTCCCAGAATCAAGCATCCCAAAGGAGGGTCCCTCGGAGCCACGGGAAGCACACACAGGCCATCTTGCCCGAGAAAGACCCGCTCTCCCGGATACATGACATCACAAGTCGAGCCCCGCGGCATCTTCCATTGCGCGGTCGCCTCGGGAGCCCCCTCGAACTCATCGGCCTCATACAGAGCCCACGGGGAACAAAATAAACCCCTCAGGGACTACCTCTCTCCGGGCGCTCACGCACATCCCGTAAGCAATGGTGAGCTTCCCTCTGCGGTTCTCCTCTTCCTCGCCGTACGAGCCCGGCCCGATAGCGGGATACGCGGCTACGGCCCAGGGATCTCTATCCGGGAAGCACTGAAAAATCTCATAGAACCACATGTGACAAAAACAGAAAAGGCTCGGTGCAAATGAAAACGGAGAAACGACAAGTTGCTAAATCAAAAACGACAATAAACTCATACCTCCCAAGCAAAGTCAAAACAAGGCCAATGAGCGCTGCACCCATTAAACCGGTCCAAGGAGAAGTAGAGCTCGGCCGAGGCCCGCCTCGCCCCGAGCGATATCACAAACTCTCCCGGATCAATCAAGCTCTCTAACGAGCAAAAGGAGCCTTTGATCGTGTGGTTCGAGAACAAAGTCTCGGAAAGTGCAAACGACAAAAAGGAGCGCGCCCGGTACTCCGCCTTCACTGGCCGGTACCGAACATAGGCCCGAACGCCGGCGTGATCCTCGGCTCCACATCGCTATATAGCATCCCCGGACCCTGCGAGGACGAGGCTCAGCCCGGCGGCTCGGTCAACACATCATCGGATATCATATCCCTCCACGCACGGGCCCTCCTTTGAAGGAAAGCCCGGTGTCGCAAAGTCGGTAGGCGTCACTTTGCTCACCTCTCCCCGGCTCGAGATGGAAGGTGTGGGTAGTATCCCACCAATACTCGAAGAAAGGCCAAGGAAGACGCTCTTGTTCTTCCTCGTGTCGAAGACCCTAGGCCGGGTTCTCTCTGGCACACCCGAGAAGCGGCGTAGACGGCCTCACGGGACTCGGCATCCATCCGCATCCGGCGCATCCTTTTATCAGCCACATCGGCCAACGGACCTTCAGCGACGAGTCTTCATCCTCTTGCCTTCCCATGAGCCGTAGGAGGCCCTCATCTAGCAGTAACCAAAGGTCGTCATTCGCGATGCTTAATGCAAAAGAAAATCAAAGCCTACATATCCCGTCACGAAACCACGGCACACATTGCACATACTTTTCACATATAACCCGTCACAAAACACGGCACATATTGCACATAATTTTCACATGCAATTCTCACATATATCTCGTCACACTTTTGCACATATTGCACATACTTTTTACATGCAACTTTCCAGAAAGCAATGGCGTGCATTATACATAATTTTTCCATGCGATCCGTCACAAAACATGGCACACACCTTTGTACGAGATTTTCTCAACGAGGGATCAAGCACTACACGACACATTTTCAAAATAAACCGTCACGAAACACGACACATATTGCACATATTTTCCCCACAAAGTCCGTCACCCAAAAACATGGCACACACGGCATGACACATCTGCATAACAAAAATCCGTCCCTACACGGCACACACATTCAGACAAAACCCGTCACGAAACACGGCACATGTCACATTTTTTCTACAAAATTTGTCCCTACATGACAATTCTTTCCCACATTGTACATACATGAATAGCATAAGGTACAAAACACCAAAGCATGCATATCATTAGAGAGGCACTTTATTTTCACAAATAAGAGCTAATCTACACATTTCTGCACAAAATACACATACCCACAATTTTTACATGTCCATTTTCAACAATTCATCAAGAATTTCACAAAAGGCATGAAAAATAACAAAAACTCAAATATGCGAAAAACTAAAACCTAGTTCTAGCATTCAAAAAATTTGAGCAGGG
The DNA here is from genome assembly GCA_022495995.1 of Adenophora triphylla var. japonica. Classification (NCBI taxonomy): domain Eukaryota; kingdom Viridiplantae; phylum Streptophyta; class Magnoliopsida; order Asterales; family Campanulaceae; genus Adenophora; species Adenophora triphylla. The sequence continues at coordinate 20,887 of JAFEMH010000946.1, forward strand.
AATCGAAATGGAACGGATTTCTTACCTCCCCGACGTTCCTAGAACGACGATTGTGCACCTCCGGATTTGGATACAAGACATCCGGGTTCTTCGAAGATGGAACAAACGAGATCCAATTTCTTTGGAGCTCCATCCGTTGCTTGACCACTTCTTGGCTGCGTTGTCGACGATTCCTTCGAGATCCTTCGCCATTGCAGCGATTCAAGCGAAAAATGGAAGATTTTGGTGTAAAAATGGAGGTTTTTCTCTCTCTCTCTCTCTCTCAGATGCACGAATGGCCCCGGAGAAGAAGAAGTGAAGAGGGCCTCGGCTTTTTAACCCGGTCAAAACACAGGAGCGTAAAAATCAAAGTGGTCCGTGCGGACCTCTTTACATCCCGAGGTTGGTCCGTGCGGACCTTCTTGCAAGGGAGGGCCAAATTACTTTCACTGCCCTTATAATCTTTGCCCCAGGCACGTCCTAAGGCCTTTTCGGCAAATCCAAGTCGAGAATGGTCCCTAACCCTTCAATTCAACCACCGGCCGTCGGTGTAAGACCGGTCCTCGCCCACTCAGCGGCAATTCGAAGAACCGGCCGTCAACGTAAGCCGGTCCTCGCCCACTCAACGACAATTCAAAGAACCGGCCGTCAACGTAAGCCGGACCTCGCCCACTCCAGCGGCAATTCAACCACCGGCCATCAAAGTAAGCCCGAGCTCCTCCCGATAAGTCGAAGGGAAGTCGTACGAGACTACGTATCCCGGCAGAGCCTTCGGTGTAAGGCAGGTCCTCGCCCTCAACGGCAAAACAAGCGCAAGAAGGAGCCGACACCTCCAGTCTGAATCCCAGAGGCACGAAACGCCTTCAAAATGCCAAATGGTGAAGCAATCACCAGCCATCATCCTCGCCCACTCAACGGCAATTCAACCACCGGCCGTCGGTGTAAGACAGGTCCCCGCCCACTCAGCGGCAAAACAAACGCAAGAAGGAGCCGGCACCTCCCGGCCACAAATATTAAGGCACAAGACGCCTCCAAAATATTCAACGGCAACTCAACCACCGGCCCTTAAAACGAGGTCCAACGTCACCCTCTCAGCGGGAAAAGCCCCTACAAGGCCACGATAAATTCTCAGCGGATGAACACCGGCGGCCATCGTAAGTCGACCCTCTCCCCGGCGGACAAAGCACGAGGCATCTACACCTCTCGCAATCAAAGCACAAGGCGGCTATGCCTCCATGCCCGCAGCCCGGAAGACGATTCAAAGTCCACACACATGGCACCAGCGCAGCGCGGAAGACGATTCAAAGTCCTCACGCATGGCACCAACCGCGGCCGGAAGACGATTCAAAGTCCTCACGCGTGGCACCAACCGCGGCAGAAGGCGATTCAAAGTCCTCACGCGTGGCAAACCGCGGCCAGAAGGCGATTCAAAGTCCTCACGCATGGCAACCGCGCCGGCCCGAAGACGATTGAGAAGTCCTCACATGGCAAGACCGCATGACGAAGATGATTTAAAGTCCTCGCGCATGGCAAAGCTGCAACCGAGACGACTCAAGTCTTCATACTATCTCCAACCCAAAGGCTTTAAACCACTCGGTCAGGAGGCGTATAAATCGGCAAACTATTACCTCCGGCAGGAAGGCTTTAAACCACTCGGTCAGGAAGAAGACCGTATAAACCTCCACCATCATTACCTCCGGCCCGGAAGGCTTTAAACCACTCGGTCAGGAAGGCCGTATAAACCTCCACCATCATTACCTCCCGGCCCGGAAGGCTTTAAACCACTCGGTCCGAAAGACCGTATAAACCTCCCAAATCACTATCTCAGGCCGGAAGGCCTTAAACCACCCGATTAGGAAAATCGTAAAATTTCCATCCCCGAGAACACCACCACGTCCTCACAATTGACCTCGGCGGTCACCACATTTTAGGACACCACCACGTCCTGTGGCCCGACCTCGGCGGTCACACTGACACTTCGGGCACCACCACGCCGCACTCACAATTTCACGACCTCGAACTACGACCGGGCTTGATTCGCCGGGGATACGTAGGAATCCTATCACGGGGTCCGGCCATCGACCTATGCGGTCACCCGAGGACACCACCACGTCCTCACGGCCCGGCCTCGGCGGACACCTGACACTTCGGGGCACCACCGCGCCCGCATTCACAAAACACTCACAGATTCCCTACACCCAGAACTACGACCGAGGCTTGATTCCGCCCGGGGATACGTAGGAATCCTATCACGGGGTCCGGCCTGCGGCCTAAACGGTCACACAATAGGACACCACCACGTCCTCACCTGGCTGACCTCCCGGTCACTTTATCTCCCGCCACGCGATCCAGTTAGGACCCTTATCTTATCGGCGACCCCACTTCTTTCATAAGTGACGTCGTCGAGGGGCTTCACTGTAAGTACCCCGTCTGGATCACCCCTTTCAAGCACACGGGAAGCACCGCGAGACTCATCAACGCAGTCTCGGACGACCTCGGCACTCAAAACCCTCTCAAAACCCCGGCCAAACCAAGGGAGGAGCCTTCTGGGATAAAAAGGAGACAAAAGGACCTTTTGGAAATTTTCAGGAAATTGGAAAAGCAAAAATGGTCCGTACGGACCTCTTTGTTTTCATAATTCTTGAATCCCCTTAAAGTCCACAATATTCCCTCAAATCCCGGAGAAAATGATTACCCTCATGCTTAGTTGGTCCATACGGACCTCTTTGCATGTCAAGATGGTCCGTACGGACCTTATTGCTCAGGGGACATCATAATTCCAGAATATTCACTATCATCACATATTCCCGCAAATCGAGGAGAACCAAAATTCTGGATAACCAAGAAGGTCAGTACGGGCCTTCTTGCACCTAAACTGGCACTATAGATAGAGGGCTCCCCCTCCTCATTTCACACTCCTCCCACTTCTCTCTTCCTCCCTAAGCCTTGAGGCTTCCCCTCTAAGTCCTCTCCCAGAGGCACTCCGGCCCCTTTCGGATCCTTCCGAGGCCTTCCGAGCTCCCTTGTGGTGCTCGAAGCCTCCTCGAGCGCTCCGCGGCGCTCCCGCGCTGCCTGAGGCACTCTCGAGGTACTCTGAGGCCCCTCGTGGTACTCAGAGGCCTTGCACAGTCTTTCCACGGTGTCTCGGCTCTTTTCAGAGTCAAACCGGCGATCCCAAACCACGCGAAACTCTGCGCAGTGACTCACTGCCATCCCAGCGCACGCCGAACCTGCCCAGTGATCCCACTGCGATCCCCATGCACGCCGAACCTCTGCCCGAACGCGGCTGCGGCGCCATCAACTCACGCCGAAACTCGTTCGCGGACAACGGTCCCTCCCGAAGCAATCCCGTCCGTCTGGGAACGCTACTCCGACCCCAAACACTATTCCTCAGCGGAAGACAGACACGAACCAACATTGGTAAGGCTTCATTCCATTACTATTTCAATACATTTCAATACGTAGTGTACAATGTAGACATCCAACACAGCATGCATTTTTAAAAGCACACACACACACACACAACATTTTAAAGGATATTAGGGGTATCCGAAAGACTCATTTTACGAGGCGACTCGGGTGAGCTCTAATATTCTAATATTATCTTCCCGAGGAGTCATCTGACCTCCGAACTCAAAATCTCATCACACAAAAACAGTTTAAAATTATCTTTAAACTGATGCCCTTTTTCAATGTTTTGGGCTTAATAAAAACAGCGTGGCGACTCTACAAATGCGAAAACAAACGGCGAGACACCTCCAACATGCAACGCTAAAGCGGAATAAAGCCAGATGCCGGGGCGCGATTGCGCTGCCTCTCGGATCCGGGCGACATTCCCGAACAGCGACACGAATGCGAGATGCCTCGGGGCCCCTCCGCACGCGAGCCGGATCCCGGGTAATTTCAATACCCATCAGGAAGTTTCAAATCTTTCAACCACTGCATAACACATTGCTTATCCTCTCTTGATAGAACAAAGGGAGCAACTGGTTTGAAATCTTTTCCATTAACTTTAACAATGTTGAGATCTTTACGATTGCAAATCGCTTCAAGGTCTAGCCGACCCTTGTCTGTGTCCTTCGTTGAGGCCTTAAAACCTATCACTGTATTGAAAATATTGTCAAACACATATTTTTCAATATGCAAGACATCAAGGTTATGTCTTATCAAGTTCGTCTTCCAATAAGGTAACTCCCAAAATATACTCTTTTTAATCCAGTTATGGTCTTTACCAAATCCGTCTGGTTTATCCTTTGAAAACATCTTTTCCCACCCGACATCAGACACCTCAAACACCTGCTCAAAAATATCCTCGCCACTCAGATGAGGAGGGGGCCCCGATGCTCAACTCTATTTTTGGTAAAAGCATTCCTCTGTTTACGAAATGGATGGTCACTAGGAAGAAACCGTCTGTGGCAATCAAACCAACACTGCTTCTTGTAATGCTGAAGTGTGAATGCATGTATTTTCCATACAATACGGACATGCCAATCTCCCATGTGTGCTCCATCCCGACATCATACCATAAGCAGGAAAGTCATTAATTATCCACATCACTGCAGCCCTCATGTTAAAATTTTGCAACTTGAAAGCATCCCATGTCTGGACACCATCATTCCACAGCTTTTTGAGTTCATCCATCAGAGGTCGAAGATACACATCAATGTTTTTGCCTGGATTCGAAGGCCCGGGAATGAACAAACTCAAATACATATAAGGATCAGTCATACATAACCACGGGGGAAGATTATACGGCTATGTAACTATAACAGGCCAACATGAATAAGATTTTGCCCCTGGTCCAAATGGAGAAAACCCATCTGTACATATCCCCAGCCTTATGTTTCTAGGATCCGCAGCAAAATCAGGATAAGTGGCATCAAAATGTTTCCATGCTTCACCATCAGAAGGATGAGTCATCACACCCTCTTCACGAGGACACACTTTGTGCCAACGCATGGCTTCTGAGCTTTCTTTCAATGCATAAATTCGTTGCAACCTGGGAATTAGCGGTATATAACGCAACTGTGCCCGAGGCATGTTTTTCTTGTGCTTGGCACTACCACGGCGTGGTGGCTTATACCTACTAAGTCCACATATTGAACATGAATCGAGGCCCTCATTTTCCTTATAAAAAAGCATGCACTGATTCTTGCAAGTATCAATTTTAACATACCCAAGACCGATCTGCCCCACCAACTTTTTCGTCTCATAAAAATTGTGAATCATATTATTTTCTTCGGGTAGCATCCGTTGTCCCCATGACATGATACGATCGTAAGTATGCTGGCTCATATTTGTATCAGCCTTGATAGTTAGAAGCTCAATCACTTGCTCTAACACTGTAGCCTTTGCACCAGGATGAATTTTCTCATTTGCAGAGTCCATTAAATCCATAAACTTCGTTGCAACGGGATTTGGGGCCTCTGTTGGATTAGGGTTCCAATCAATCAAATGTTCAGGTTCCCTTGGCGGACCACGTGATACAGTAGGATGATTGCGAACACTTGTTTCAACCACATAACGCTCCCCGTGCGCTACCCATACCTTGTAACCATCAACAAACCCTGCCTCCAAAACATGTTTCTTTACCCATCCAACACTCAGATATTTTCTATTCTTACACTTTTTACAAGGACACCTAATCTTACCATCACTCATGCACTGGGGATGCGCTCTAGCAAACTCCACGAAATGTTCTAAACCTTCTAAGAATTAAGGTATGACACCCCTTCTACCCGGATTACTACGATTATCCATCCAACTACGATCTTCTCCAGACATAATTAACTCCTGCATTTCATAATATATTAACAGTTTAGATGTAATTAACGCATTACAATTCCCTAAATTTGGATTACAAACTTAAAAGCAACAAGACACTTCATTTAGGTTTATTGATATCAAACCCTAACCCTAATTCACACCGGCTTCTCTTTCCCAGCGTCTCTCTCCAAGCAATTTCTACCCCAACTTTCATACTCTAACCCTACCCAAAATTCATAATCACTACCGATTTTACCATCAAACTTGCAAATCGTCATGGCTTCAGACTTCTTCAGACTTTAAGAGGAAGAAAGGGCTCAAATTGTAAGAAAATGTAGTCGGTTTAGGTGGATGTGAATAATTTTAAATATTAATATTTAATTCTTTGTTGTAAAGTATATCATTCTCTAGGGTGAAAGGACAATTCATGTCCATTAGGTTTAGAATTGGGGTTGGCTTCTATCCCATCCCGAAATACACGTATGAATTGCAAATATCACTTTGTCTACTTGCTTTATAATCGAAAATCAAGAAATTTCGCCAGCATAACCCCATGGTCTCCAAGTGCACGACGTAGACTAGGTCAATCAAACACTATCGATTAGAATCGACAGTGTGTAATCAACCATGTCTAGTATACACTCAGAGAACAATAGGATTAATGCAATCGAAATATCTCAACTATCAACTATTCAAGCAATTTTAATAGACAATAATGATATTTACAAAATCATATAATCGTGCATTTCAAGACTGTCCACACGAACAATTTAAGAATCGATGACTACATGTTGACCTCAACATGATAAGTTAAAGATTCTTAACCGGGTTTCTAAGCTTTTGTGTTTCAACCGTCACAACGTCACGTCGTAACATTAATTTTTATTCATTATCGTAAAATGCATAATTTTACAATAATGAATTAACACACACATCTATCATATTTTTTAAATTATTAATATTGTGAATAATTTTAAATATTAATTCTTTGTTGTAAAATATATAATTTTACAATCATGAATTAAATTAACATTTATAAACAAGATGAGAGTCGTTATCATCCACAACTATCAAAACTCTATCTCAGCTTAGATCAAGAAAGACAGAGCAAACAAGTTCTCGACTGTTTGAGCAAAGAATTTTCTGTTTAATAAGAGTTTTTCTAGTTTCACTGCCCTCCTCTCTAAGGATCTCAAACATAACAGTCATGTTTGTGACAGTGCCTGTTTTACTCTTCACTGGTGTTATACGGTCACAAGTAAAAACAAGGTAACAGTATAACACCAGTGAAGAGAAAATGCAGAACCTTGTCACAAACATGGCTGTGATGTTTGAGATCCTTAGAGAGAAGAGGACGATGAAACCGAAAAACTCTTATTAAACAGAAAATCCTTTGCTCAAACAGTGGAGAACTTATTTGCTCTATCTTTCTTGATCAAAGATGGACGGATTTTGATAGCTGTGGGTGAGAAAGGCTCTCATCTTATTTATATATATACATATATGTATATTTTTATTTTTATTTTTATTTTTATTTTATTATTTATTTATTATTATTTTATTTATTATTATTATTATTATTATTATTTTATTTTATTATTATTTATTTTATTTATTTATTTTTGTTTATTTTTGTTTTTTTATTTATTTATTTATTTATTTTACTTATTTATTTATTTTTTTCCAACAACCTTTTCACACGATGACATATGAGGATTCATGTTAGCCGACCCCAAATTATTTTGGGACTAAGGCTTTGTTGTTGTTGTTGTTGTTGATTAGGAGTCTAATTCCTTAACAACACTTCCATTCAAGTCTTCCTAATTTTAGACATTCACCCCCTCCCTCTCCCTTCGACTTTACACAAGCCATCTAATACAAATTAAGAGTAAACAGTTGACTGCTTATCAAAAAGTGTGATCCGACCTAAGGTGCATCTAGGGTGCCAGGATTGATATCTGGCGCTCAAACGTAGGCGACATATATCACCGTCCGCGATGCCGTCAATCGCCCCAAAATGGGATCTAGAAAGTAGTAAACAGTTGTACCCAAAATAAAGAAACATACCTAGCAGTAAACAATCAACTGTTCAGAACATGGGTCAGAATTTAAATACAGTAACCAAGTTGCACACACTCTAATTAACATCAAATTTTCAAAACAAATGATATGCAATCAGGATGCATCTAAGCCCTAACAATGTTCCCTTCAGCACATTTTTCAATTTAAAAAGGAGAAAATAGAGGTGTGCCCATGGTAAGAGACTAGCATAATTATAAATAGAGTTGTACCAATTTCTTTAACATTGTTAATCTATTTAAGAGGCCCATATAAAACATCTCAATCTGGCTAGGCACATTTGAGACCGACGAGGCCGCCCTCACATTTTCATATTCACTTATCCGAATACGGCCTAATAACTTACATACAAATCAGATTAAAGCCTAAATAACTACCAATTAGGTATAATGAAGAGCCACTTCCAAAACCCAAATTTTGATAAACTAGTTAGAAAATGCAAACAACCTAAATCGGAGGACCAATCAAGCATCAAAAATTCAAATATTTGAAAATACACACAAATACCAATCAATAAACATGAACATTAGAATCAAAAACAAATTAGGGTTCTGAAAAATACCAATCAATAATTATGAAGGAAATATGAAACATGAGAGAAAAAAAACAAAGACTTACCCTCTCAACGGCACCCCTCTCAACGGCGACTTCAGAACGGAACGGGAACAGGGACGTGGACTATATGACTGGGACAAACTAATGAGAGAGAGAGAGAGAGAAAGCAAGTGAGAGAGAGAGAGAGAGAGAAAGCGAGTGAGAGATTACTAACCTGCGGCTGTGAACGGCGAAGTCTCGGCGACGGCGTTGTACCAGGTAGGGTTCGGCAGGGATCGGCGTTGTTTGCGTATATATTGACTGAAGGCGTAAATGGCTGAAAGGGGAAAATAATTTATATATAGGGCTTGTTACCGACGGATGGGGTCCATCTGTATTATCGACGGACGTCGGTATTATCGACGGAATCTAATCCATTACCGACGGACTAAACGAAATTTTAAAAAAAAATTACCGGTAAAATGAAATTAATTTCCGTCGGTAAACAATTGTTTTCCGTCGGTATTACCGACGGAAAAATTCCGTCGGTAAAATTCCGTCGGTAAATACACTGTTTCTAGTAGTTCTCCCTTTGATAAACCATAAGGTGTACCTTATGGTAGCCATGGATGACCTGGGGGTCGTGTTCCCAAGAACGAGTCATCTCTAAAAAGGGGGACAAAGGGGTAGAAAGGGTTCAAGAATCTTATCAAGTACAGAAAGTCAAGAAAAGCTCCGAAAAAGGCAACAATGGCGGACGCCGTGAAGAGCATCCAATAAACAACCCAGAAATCGAAAATAAATGCAGAAATCAACTATCAAATAAGAGATTATACCTTTAATCAAAGTTTGAAGAAGATTGAATGGTAGAAAGCAAGCAGTCGAGTGAATCTGGACAACGATATTAGGAACACAAAGAGCAGTTTCAAACCTTGCTATTGCGCTCTTAAACCTCAATATTGATAAAAGAGAATAATTGAAGGAGGTCTTCATTTTTATACCTCAAATCTGGAGTGGATACGGGTCAAAATCGGGTCATAAAACCGTCGCTTCCTTTACATTAAATGCATTAGTGGGTTCCCAAGAGACGTGTCAGACGTCGTGCATCGTGCCCCATCATTGTACGAAATTACCAATGGACAATTGACGCGACATATTTCCACGTTGATGCCCTTTCATATTCGTATAGGCCGAGGTAGAGCATCACTTCCTACTCGGCATCGCCGAGCTAGGAAGTCGGGGGCCACTGAACGGTATAAGCCTAAGTACGAATATGGGCTAGTTCGTGCAAGGCCCAAGTGGATTGGGCCCTAAACATAATCCTGCCAAGTACGATGACGAGGAAGGGGAATGGGAATCCCTACCTTCCTCGGCCCAAGCCTTCTCGTTATTACCCTTAGCCGACCTAGGCTTAAGGGGCAGATGGACCAAGGACCAGAGTCGATGACGAGGAGGACCTCCCTCCAAGGCCGAGTAAGGCTCCCTTGACGACGAGGAGGCCTCCTTGGCTATCCAATTACTAGGAATTGGGCTTTCCTAATTCCTTCATATTTCCTCCCCGACTCATCATAAACCGACCAGGTGACGATGACGAGGAGGGACCTCCCCGGCGTATGTGCAGACGTGCAGTTTACATGTTCATACTCCAATTAGGACATTGAAGCAGTTGTAATCCTCTTAGGATTATAACCATCAGTTATACCAAGTCAGGTCTAACAAGGACTCCTCAACAGATATAATCCTCCTATGATTTATATCTTATCTCTTTACAGTCCAAATTCAACATGGATTCTACATATTTATTCCTATAAATACAAGTTATAATTCACATTATTGGGTACGTTGTCTTTTTTACCCTAAACTCTGTCAAATTGATTACTCTCTCTCTCTGAACATATATTACTCTCACGCCGGAGGGCCTTCGTCGGAGAAGCACCGGCTTAGTTTACGTTTTTTGTCTCTTTTTCAGGTTATTCAATTGCCGGAGTACAACCGACCGCTGAATTTTGACTGATTCGATCTTTTTGACAGCATCATACGACATTTATTTTGTAGAGTTTCACAATATAGAGGTCAAATCTTCAATCATAGACTCGAGAGCGCAATAACAAAAGCTCTGTAGAATATTTCCACGTCCTTTACACGAGGCCTAAAAGACGGATTTGGAACCCCTCCTTCCTCCTACAACCGTCCACAATCGACCATGTCCCCTCTATTAGTGCGAGACAGCTACGTTTAAACTGATATAAGTGGAGTTTACACTAAATCAAATTAATATGAACTCTACGTTTAAACTGATATAAGTGGAGTCTACACTAAATCAAATTTATATGAACCGTGAACCATTGTTAAAAAATGGAAAAGTGTGGCAAAATCCACAAGATAAATAGAAGTGCATCAGCACATTCACAGAGGAGCAGTCCGATTGGGAAATATTTCACACAAGCAATTAATTAAGAAAAAGGGAATAAAATATAATAATAAGGCTCCATTTGTTTGCCAGTAAAATATTTTTCGAAAAATGTTTATCCCATTTTTCGATGTTTGGTATACACCCTAAATAATAAAGAATTCCGACAATGTATCACTGACCAATCAATGACTGGAGACATACTTATTAATTTCATATAAATGGATGAACTTTTTGACCTTTTCATCAACTTTTCAAATATCTGTGTCGTGATATCAGTTTGTAGCATCACACTATAAATACTTATTTGTAGGGCACATATTAGTTAATTCCAATGAGAACCAATTAAAATAAAAATCATTGAATAAGAGAGAAATTAAGGCTTCATATTAGAAATTACTTGAATTGAGTCGGTTACATTTTTGTAATTAATATGATAGATAAGAACAAAGCTGTAAAATGTCATTTGATCTTGAAAATTCAAAACTTGTCACGTTACCATCCAAATTTTTCTCAAATTTCAAAATTAAAATCTCAATATCTATAAATCGAAAATACAAAATCGAGAATACTGTTTTTCTCGTATCGACGAAACAAATCAAACTATATCCAGAAGATAGGGTTTTGAAGAAAAAAAATGTTAAATAGCAATGAAATTTTTAAAATAAACTTGTATTTAATAGCTAAATAACTAATGAATCCATAAGTATTTTTTAACATTGCACTTATATTCAATAGATAATTAAATATTGAATACATGTATATTTTTGAACATTGCACTTGAATTCAATAGTTAATTATCTACTTAATCCAAGTGTATTGTTCAAAATACATATGAATTTAGTAGATTGTTAGCTACTGAATACATGTTTATTTTTGAAAATTGTACTTGTATTCGGTAGATAATTAGTTAATAAATTCATATATATTTTGAACATTGCATTCATTAACTAGTTAGAACTGAATCAATGTTTATTTTGATCATTGCACATGGATTTATTAGCTAGGTAGCTATTGAATCCATATGTATTTTGAACATTACACATGAATTCAGTCGCTAGTTAAATATTGAATCCATGTGTAATTTTGAACATTGTACTTGGATTCAGCAGCTAGTTATCTACTGAATCTATGTGTATTTTGAACATTTCACATGTATTCAGTAGTTAGTTAGTTACTGAATCCATGTATATTTTTTAACATTACTCTTGGATTCAGCAGATAGTTAGCTACTGAATACATGTGCATTTTTGAACATTTCAATTGGATTCAGTAGCTAGTTAGCTACTGAATCCATGTGTATTTTTGAACATTGTGCTTGGATTCAGTAGCTAGTTAGTTACTGAATACATGTGTATTTTGAATATTGGATATGGATTCAGTAGTTAGTTAGCTAATGAATTCATGTGTATTTTTTAACATTGTACTTGTATTTAGCAGCTAGTTAGCTACTGAATTCATGTATATGTTTTAACATTGCACTTGGATTCAGTAGCTAATTAGCTACTGAATCCATATATATTATCAATATTGCATTTAGTAACTAGTTAACTAGTTAATCCATTTGTATTTTGAATATTACACTTGAATTCGTTAGTTACTTATCTGCTGAATCCATGTGTAGTTTGATAATTGCACATGAATTCAGTAGCTACTTAGTTACTTAATCTATATGTATTTGATAAATTCAAGTGCAATATGAATGTGCGCTCGCCCGAAAATTTGTTTTTCGTGAAAATGAAGGAGTCGCCACGCCGTTTTAAGAGGAAACATTGAAAACCTTTTTTGACAGAGAAAATACGGGTTCGGGGGTCAGGTTACGTGTTGGGAAGAACCGAGAGTTCACCCAACACGCCTCGTCCATGGACGAGTCTTTCAATTAAACATCCAAGCAAATCCAAAAGTGTGTGCAAGTGTTGATAATAAACAAATGGAGTAATCACGCATTTTATTCAATATGAGAAAGAGATTTACAACTCGTGAGCCCATTATTTAGGGAGGCCACATCCCTGCTACAAAAATCTAAAACAGATTACAACTGAACGAGGTTTCTGCAAATGAGTCACGATATGTCGCATGACATATGGTTCCAGTGACCACATGTGTCGCGTGACACAGGATAACCTCGGAACAATATGTCGCGTGACATACATAGGTGTAAGTGCTCCAATTTGAGCTTGTTAGAATTTTCGTCATAAAATTAACGAAAGTTATAACATTTCTAACAATTCCTAACTATCCTAACATTTCTAACAAAGGGAGGGTAGAATGGGCATTGCCAAATGAAGTTAAACCAAGAAAAGCATCTTAAAAAGCAAAACAAAAGAATAAAACCATAAATAGAAAGGCTGGAAACACAAAAACTGGCTGTTAATTTGGTTTTTTTGAATTTTTATTCTTCCTGTCCAAGGCTGGAGCTGTAATTAATGAACAGTGCACGCCTACTGACCTTGTCCGCGCGGATAAGTATGCATTTTCAGAGGGCTATAAATTGAGCCCTCCAGTCACAGAAATGAGGGGGAAGAACAGAATAGCAACGAAGTTCTGGCGAAATATAGAGAGAAAACAGTGAGAATTCTCAAGAATTGTCACCTTTTTCTTTCCAATCTTTCCCAACTCATACTCATCCACTCACTCTCATATTAAAGCCCTAAACACTCATACACTCAAGCCAAACACTCAAGAACACAAGGAAGATTGGTAAATCCTCCTCTTCCTAACCCTAAATCTCATCCATGCATGCATCTTCAAACTACAAAATGTAGTTCTTTCATCTTCTTTCTCTAGATCTAAGAAGATCACCATGGAAGACCATCTCCATGGATGATCTTCTACAAAGATCAACATTATTTTCAAAGCTTTTCTTGTTTACTTGCAAAAATGCACTTTCAAAACCCTAGAAAACCATTTTCAAGCACTAAATCTTGATTTCAAAGGGTAAAATCCCCCTCCCCAAGCAAATGAAATGCTTAGTCCTAATGTACCCCAAGGATGGTTTGATATAGTTGATTCACCACTAAAATGTCTAGTGATCACTAACCAAAACCTAGGGAAATGGGGACAAGCATGGATGCAAAACCCCCCTTAAAATCATATTTTCTTTCTTGAGAAGTTGCTGTCCAGTAGCAATTTTCTCAGACCTCAGTCCATGGTCTTAATTTTTGGACACAGATGAACTTGGAATTTGGTGTTGACTACAAAACACTTTTTGTATCCAACATCCAGAGCTTTCCAGACATATTTTTACCTTATTTTTTGGGTGAGTAAAACTCCTCTTTTCAATTTTTCTTTCAGAGGCTAGTTCATCAGCTTCTGGGAATCCAGATCTCATATCTGAGGTTTCCAGAAGGTTTTGACCCCTCAAATCTTCTCCAAAATGGAAATTTCTTTCACACAAAGTTTATTCAAGGAGTCTAGAGAAACTTTTATTCTCTGAGTTCATCCAGATTATGAAGTTTTAGGACCCTTGAATCCATTTCAAAATCAGGTGTCTGCTGCCATTTCCTTCTGGCAGAAGTGACTTCTCAACTTCAAAAGGTTTTTTGAGTACCAAATCTCAAACCAAAAATTCTCCAAAAAATCATGGGATCAGTTTAAAGTCTTAAAAAGACATCCCAATTTTTAATTTTTCCAGTTTCAACTTATTTTGTCCAAAACACACACACACACACACACACACAAATGATTTTCAGCTTGGAAGACTCGTTTTTACGAGGCGCGTCGGGTGCACACTAACGTCCTTCCCGACGCGTAACATGACCTCCGAACCTAAATCTCTGATCTCGGGCTTTTTTCAAAGTTTTGCCCTTCAAAATTAAAATGGCGTGGCGACTCCGTTTTTTCCGGTTTTATTTGGTTTTTCAAAGAAACGCAAAAATCGAATTTTTCCCGCGAAAAAGGCAACACACATCGTTACAGTGGCGACTCTGCTGGGGACTAAGCTTTTTAATAAAAAAATGGTATTCGGTATATTGGTGGAAACCACTAAATTTCCCGTTATCGCCTCCTAACACGAGTCGGGGATAAATTGTGGTCTAACAATCCCACGTACCGGTATCACCGTTTCAAAAAAAAAAGCTTTTGAGGGTCAAGCTTCCGTCCCGGCTTTGAAAATCATTTTTGTGTGTGTGTTGATTTTTTGCACAGTTTTCATGTTGTTTTGGCCGCCTCGGAGAAAGTCAAAATGTTGACTGTCGGAATAATGTCCCTAACTGTCGGAATTTTCATGCTTACGTGCTTATGTGCTCATAAAAAAAAATTCAAAAAAAAAAGAGATTTTCAAAAAAAAAAAGAAAATTTCCAAAAAAATCATGCATCATATTTTTAAGACACATAAAAAATCTCTATTTTACTCAGAAAAAGAATATAGACTGCTTGCACACTACGCGCACGTGACCGTACACTGCACACTACGTCCTTAACCCGGGGAAATCCTTGTCGCGGTCCGTTTGGTCTTATTACGCCTCTCGGATGAGCACAGGACTACCCAAACATCCCATGGAGCCTCGTGTCGACTACATGCACTTGTCCGTGACACACTTTGTCCGAGACCCGGTTGGTTTTTAGTCCGGTGCGTGTCATGCCCCGTCCGTGTATAGACCTTTCCTTTCAAGCCTTTGTCGGCATACCGACTCAATATCTCTCGGGTCCCTAATCGTCGCTAATCGGTCGAAGTTCGCCGGTTTTCCGCCGCAGACTTTGACCAAGATATTGACCGGCGCCTTGACTTCGGCTCGACCGGCACAAATTATACACCGACTCCCAAGCATTGACACCGAGTCATCAAGGATTAACGGTTATTCCATGCCTAATTACGGCTTAAGCGACGACAAGTCAAGATCAATTGCGGACATTTATCAGTCCCAATCATGCCGACTTTTCGTCGAGCTCTCGGACACGATCTTGACTCGACGTCGGCTTTGTCCGTAATTTACATCGAATGCTCGTTAAGACTCGATTACCCGCCGACTTCTAGGATCGTTTTCTTTCGGTCGGTGGGACCCGCTTGCCCTATAGGACCCTCGCCGGGGTGTCCACCCGGGAGGTCGAAATACGGGTGGAATACGAGGGGCTTATAGACGTAGTGACGGGGCCCACTGATCCGGGAATCGAGTAGTTTGCGAAAAGAAGAGCAATCTTTTCCAACCGATTAGGTTAATAAAACATGTTTTAAGTAAACGTGAACAAATAAGCGCATGTTGCATGAGCCAAAAGCCCAAACACCTACCCTCCTTCCATTCCCGGACATCCGAACCTTCATGTCCTTTCCCCGCCTCCGCACAAAGCTTGGTTTCGGGCACCGGTCACCGTTTGATCGGTTGGGAAGAGTCAAGCGCGTCATCGGCTTCGCCGTTTGTTCCGACTCACGGGTTTGAGAATGTCTCGCATCAGCCAGTAATGATGGGGATAACGTCACTCCGCCTCCCGGGACCCCTCGCACGAGCAACAAAGTGGAATCGGTTAGCGAGAACGTATGAGGTTACGACAGGAAGCACAGGCTAAACAAATTTTGGCTGAGGCTATTAAGAGTCACGGTCGGCCGCCGGCCTCAATCCGGATGGCACCTTCACCGTGGAAGAAGACGAGGATGCCAACCCCACTCTCGGTCGCCCGATTACACCGGGATGCCGCCACCCACCTCCTATGGTGCCACTACCGTAACCCATGCTCCTCGATTTTCGGGTCGGCCCGGCTCCCCAACCACGGACCACCGGATCCATGCGGCAGAAGCGGCCTGACAAATCGGGGGGGCAAAATCGGTACGGAATGTCTTCTCATGGTTGGGGCTATCTCGGAATGCCACGGTGATCGGGATCCCTCCTCGGTTCGGAACCGATCAATCCGGACCTTCACGCGCAATGGCCACGGTTCGGAATGCCGCCACAACTTGGTTCTCGGGACCACGGGAGCCCCTCCTCGTAATGCACTAGTTCACCGCTCCTCACACAAATCCATTCCTCACTCAGACTTCTATGGGTTGCAAGCCTTCATCCCGGTGTCATCGAATCACCGGGACCGCAGCACTCCCGGGTTACACACCTTCACCACAAGCGGCCATGCAATTCAACAATCCGGACGGCGGCCGCACTCAAGCCTACTTACGGGCCCCACTGAAATCCAAGTTATCCGGCTACATCGGGGCTGCCCCCACCTACTTTGCCGCTTGAAAATCCACAGCAAGCCGCAAGGTTCTACCCTTTTGCTCAGGCTCCTACTCATGCTCCCAGGGGTAACTCGGCCCCAGGACAGGTTTTCACCTACGTCCCCGGACCGGCCGTTCCCTCCACCCGCCTGCCTCCAAGTGGTAGCTCCTCTCTCTAGCTCGGCCACTAGCTTGAATGCCATGGTTCCGCCACAAGACCCTCATCCGGCCCGGTTCATGGAACAACACAAGGAAATGAAAGCGCAGATTGCCGAACCGACCGCTGAAAGTACGCCTTCCGCCTACGCACCGGACTCCATTGTTCCCCCGCCTCCCCACAAATTCGTGATGCCAAATCTGGATCTCTTTGATGGAACCGCATGTCCGAAAACCCATTTGGACACGTATACCTTGGCGATGAAAGCCAAAGGATGCACCAATCGCCACTGGCGACTATTTCAAACTTATCCTTGAAGTCCGAGTGCCTTAAAGTGGTTCTTCCGTTTGAAACCCGAAGCCGTGGCCACATGGGACCAAATCACCAATGCCTTCACGAGAAAAATATAAGGCCAACTTGGAATGGGAAACAAATAGGGTTGACCTACAAACAACAAAGGTGCGGCGTCCCGATGAGAATGTTGGGGACTTCTACAAGCGGTGGAATCGAAACTCGGTGAAATGGCCATCCCTCCTTCCGAAGAGGAACAACCGGACATCTTCCGGTCATGCTTGAAACCACATCGAGAGCCTCCTCGGTCACTTCCCATACTCGGACTTACGGGCCATGGTTAACTCTGCTGGCTAAGTTTGAAAAGGCCTACAATCGCAACCGGCCGCCGCACTGCCTACGGATATCGGGCTCCTCCCCGCAAACATCGCCCTGCTCCCGCCAAAGGCAAAGAGACGATTAACTATGCGGGACAGAATGTAATAACACGACTCCTTTTGCTCCCAGGAAACCGGCCGAGCCCGGACCGCGGGTCATGAATCTCGAAAACTTTGGGATGCCCACCGAATGACATCTTTAGGGGGTGGTAAAAGAAGGCTTGCTGGCGACCTTTGGAGAATTTCCAACCCGAGAAATCCGAATGCTCCGTGGATACTACAAAGTATTGTGCCTTTCATCAAGCTCACGGACATCCGACCGACAATTTGCTTCACTCGAAAAGGCAATCCAGGGCTAATAGAGCAAGGAAAGTTGGAAGGCCCCGAAGGGCCTAACACGATCAAAAATCACATTGCCACGGAACCATAATCGTGTGAATATGATTGAATGCGGAGAATCTTCACACGCCCGGGAAGATGCCGATGAAGGTCCCCAAATACCCGTGGCCAATCTCGTCGAGGATCCCGAATTCGGATTCCCCCTCGGCCTCGAGGATATCGAACGAATCAACCCATCTTGGTCTCATGTCGAGACTCCTTGCAAGAATACGAGGCCCGCTATTTTTCGGGTGAAGGGAAACCGATACCGAAGAACCGGGGCTGTTCCGCCGTAACATGAAAGAACTATTTATACAAGATGGTTAGAACAATCAAGAAAGATTGAGCAAGAAAGTTTCCGGCGAGCACTGTCTTGGGGCTTATCGGCAAAGAGGCCGAAGAGCATCCGGAGCTAGTACACTTCGCAAATTGGCTTTGGGAGAGCTCCGAATATGATCCCAGAGAACGGTGAAGAATCGGAAGAGGAGGATTCCTTCTATATCCTACACAGCGTCAAATATGTGCCGCCCTCTCACTCTTCCCCCGCAATTTCGGGAGGAGAAGCCGAATCGCAATTACCATCACTTAGGAATGGGAGCATATGACAACTTCGCGGCCGCACGCACCCTCTTCCCCTAACAGATTTGGCCGTCGCTCTCTCTCCCGATATCCCGTGGTATGGGAAGACGATTCCGATGACAGCGATGACGATAATGACGATGACGATGATGATGACGAGAGCGAAGAGTCGACGGAGGCCCCCGATCCGGAAACAATCTGGAACAATCATGCCCTAAATGAACCCATGGGAGCCGAGCACAATGGCCGGTTATCGGAAGCGACAACGAAGAAACTTCGGAAGACGAATACGAGACCAAGGACATGAAGGCCATGAAGTTTCATGGATTACGAGCACGTGGATGTCTTAGAATTCAACACGCCTACCATGCTTTGGGGAAAGGGTTTTCGGGTATCCTGTCTAAGCGAATAGTTGAGGATCTGCTAGAAAGGGGGAGACTGACTCCCATCCTCTCCAATGAGAAAATCACTATTGTCGAGATCAAACCCGCCCGAAAGCAAAGTAACAATTCTTGTCAAGGTGACCCGAGAGGAAATCACTTTCCGGAATGTATTTCGGCTCTCGAGAAGTCCTGGAAACCGGCATGATACCCGACGCTCCTCCCACACGTAATGCTATAATCATCTCCAGCTCGAATATTACGTAAAGGAACAAGAATGGCTACACTATACCGGGAAGAAATCGGCAAACCGCCAAGCCCCGACAATAGCGACTCTTGTTGCATGATAACAATGAGCAAGGCCGCCATGAGAATGAATCGGAGGACGCCCTAGCTCGTGGGCCATCCAGGGCAAAAACACAACCCCAGACTCGAGCTTCGGTAACTTGGGAAGCGGTTATAAGGGCCGCCCAGAAGAGGCCAATACGGCTCAAGCTCAACCCCGCACCGCTGCCGTGCTCCGCTGTAATCGCGGCCAATAGCCAAAAGGGCTCCCCCGTTAACGTTGGCAGCGTTGAAGAAATCTAGTCAAGAGACGACTGATAAGGAAGTTAATCCGTTAACCCGATCTGGGCAAATCTTCCAAGGAAATCCCAAGGCAGACAAGAAGGCCACGTATCAAGCACCAAAAGAAGATCGCCGCCCCTATGCTAAGACAAACAAACCTGCACTCGAAAAGAGGATCCCGTGCTCACCCGGTTGAAGCAAACACAGTGCCAACATTTCCCTCTCGGGTCTCTACTCACTTCGTCTTATCCCCATGCCGAAGCCGGAAGAAAGCCCGGCTCGCACTCTCGTGCCTATTGATGCTACTCCCGATGATGTGGTACACTGATTGGAAACATCCACTACGGGAACATAATCACTTTCACGTATCTCGACCTCCCTCAATTTGGGGCCGATCATAATGAGCCTCTCTTCATCACAACCCAAATTGGATGAACGACGCCTCCCTGGTCCCGGTTGATAATGGGTCCTAATGAACATTCTTCCAAAGAAAGATCATGAGCTTGCTTGATATCAAGACTACGTACTTGAAGCCTTCTTCTCTCACAAGCCAAAGCTTACGACTCAACATCCCGAGCAATCCTGAGTTGCTACTTTAGACCTCTCGGTTTGGATAGAAATTGATACCGTGGAATTTCAGGTTATCGACATCCCGATTACTTTCAATGCCCCGTCGGGAAGACCTTGGCCGCACCAAGTCAAAGGGGTCGCCTCAAGCCTCCACCAAAGGTGTGAAATTGCCTCGAATGGGGATCTCGACGACCATTTACGGGGATTTAGTCACTTTAGAGGGCACAGATACGGGCGGAATACCTATTCTGGAAATCAAACATGACGAGGAAGGTCACATGCTAACGGGCTTCACTGGCCGAGCCTCCCAAGGCCCAAGTGTGCAACATAGATCTCGACGGTCACTCGGGATAAAATCCCACCGGTCTTGAAAATGATGAGAAAAATGAGCTATCTACTCCGGTCTCTGGCCTCTGGGAAGCGCCAACAAGGAACTTTCAAACTCATCGAAGTGAAAGGACAATACTCGCCACGGCCCGGGATATGAGGCCTCCCCAATGACACCGCAAAGGGAAAGAGATTTGAAGCCGCCACAGAAAGATCCCGGTTGACAACCCTAAATCTCTCCCCTTCACCCTAATTTGGCCGACTACTTTGTAAAGGGTCCCACACAACCAGGAAACATCACAGAGCCCACTCCTACGGAAGGATGGCTAAAGCTACAGGATAGCCTCAACAAGTTCGGGGAACCAAGGCTAACCCGGTCCGTAGAATGTTCCCGGACCTACCCAAGATACCCGGGGCTACCACTACCATGAAGAGTGAGTATACCTTCAGAGGCGTGCCCGACTCCGGTGGAACAGCTTCGAGAAGCTCACAACCACTATTCCTACGCCTGTGGAGACCCGAAACCCGAGTTCGAATTGACAAAGTGCCAAAAGCTAAGGCCACGGAATTTCCCTCGATGATTGGGATGGTCTCGGTTATGCAGCAATTGTTTGAAGAAGAAGTCCAGTGCCGACTCCGATTGATCTCGGCTCACCCAAGAGATGATAGCAAAGAATTGAGAAAGGAAAACAAAAACAGCACAGTTCCCGGAGTCACGAGGCCACCAATAGCAATGCCGCTAGAGAATTGGGAACTCTCTCAGGCCCGTCCGCGACTAAGGAGGAAATGATCACCAAGCTTGGATTGGTACCCCGTCCCTTTGTGTCAATCTAAGACAAGTCCTCCCGCCCTCTCTCGTTAAGATCGAGTCTCTAGGGTCGTCCGATGGCCTTACGCCCGAAGACCACGAGTCCAGAAGCAAGCACTGTATTCCCTTTCGTTTTTCAATGAAATGACGAACCTTTCTGAGTATCCCTTGATTGCCACTTTAACTAATGATGAATTAATTAATAAAAAAAATTTTAATAATAATTCATTAGATAAAGAAGCAGACACATTAAACAAAAAAATCAAACAACAAAAAAAATCATTAAGCAAAGTTGTCCGGAAGAGGAAAATCGAGCCCAAGCCGCCGAAGAGATTTTGACGAGTGTGAATTTGGGAACTGCGGAAGAGCCTAAAGAGACGCAGATTGGTCATTTCTTCGAAGGAAGTGGAAAGGATGCTCTGCAAAATCCTACAAAATCCTCAATTCAAAGAAAGTCGCCCTCTTCATCAAAGAAAACATCATGTGCCGATACGGGTTGCCGGCCGAAATCATTTCAGATAATGGATCCCACTTCGAAGGGGAATGTGACAAGTTGCCGGCGTAATTCCGAATAACCCGTCACAAGTCATCACCCTACAGCCCCAAACCAACGGAGCCGTCGAAGCAAAGAAACAAGACTCGAAAATATCATCCGAAAATGGCCGTCCAAGGTAGAGATTGGCCCGAGAAGTTACACTCCGGCACTCGGGGCTACGTAACATCGCCGAACGGCAACCGGGGAAACACCTTTTGCCCTCACATACGGAATGGAAGCCGTACTCCCAATCGAGCCGGAAATACCTCGCTCCGTATACCGCCGGAAAGCCAAATCAACGAGGTCGAATGGCTCCAGAGTCGCCATGACGAATTGGCCCTACTAGATGAACGCCGATCGAAGGCCATGGAACACATCCGAGCCTACCAAGGAAGAATGGCTAGAGCCTTCGACAAGAAAGTAAAGCATCGGGAGATCCGAGAAGGTGATCTCGTTCTAAAAGAAAAGCCCCCACCCGTATCAACCCTCTCGCAAATGGGAGCCCGTATGGGTCGGGCCATATGTCGTCCGTAAGATCTTCTCCGAGGCGCCATGCAACTTGCGGACCTCGACGGAATCCCTTTGTACACCCAAAGTGAATGGTGACAAGCCGCGCAGATACTACGCGTAAAAAAAACAAAAAAAAAAAACAAAAAAAAACAAAAAAAAAAAAAAACAAAAACAAAAAAAAAGAGAGTGCTAAAAGAGTAATACCCAACTAGGTTAGAAACCCGAAAAGGGCGGCCTAGGTAAAAACAGGTTGCACCAAAAAAAAACAAACAAAAAAAAAACACAAAAAAAAAGAGTGCTAAAAGAGTAATACCCAACTAGGTTAGAAACCCGAAAAGGGCGGCCTAGGTAAAAAACAGGGTTGCACCAAAAAAAAAACAAAAACAAAAAAAAAGAGTGCTAAAAGAGTAATACCCAACTAGGTTAGAAACCCGAAAAGGGCGGCCTAGGTAAAAACAAAGGTTGCACCAAAAAAAAAAACAAAAAAAAAACAAAAAAGAGTTCACCAGTTGAACTACGAAGACCTCGAGCTCCTCAAAATGAGGGGAACGTAGGCAAATGGAAACGGTTCGGTCTAAAGCACAAATAAAAGCCATACTTTGGCATCAATACAATTGATCGACCATGAAAGCGTCTCAAAAAAAAAAAAACTCTAAAGCAATTCAAATATTCATTACAAGTTAAAAGCTCTTTGATGAGTCTAAGCCCGATTCATTCCTACAACCGGCAACCTCGCTAAAAGAAAACTAAGATACATAATCAAACTAATGTGTCTCGTCATGGCAAGAAAGGGATACTTGGAAACCTCGTAGTCACTCCAAGCCACTCGCATCGGTCTCTCCCTTCTTCTTCCCCTCCGAGTCTTTCTCTTCGAACCGAAAATGTCGGTATTCCTCCTACCAAGCTCCGTATAGGAACAGTGGTCTATCAAACCAGCCTCCGTCGTGGCCTTAGTAGCCCTAGCGTCATCCCTCATCTCCCGTAGCCTAGCCGGTAGCATAGGAGCCCTCCTCTCCTCGTCTCTTGACGTAAGCCTCATAGTCGGCCGCGCATCTCCGCTCCCGTCATGAGGATTGGCCTCGCCTCGGCCCTCCTCCTCTCGTAAACAGCCCGGTCCTCCGCACCTACAATGGCCTCACGCCGTCTCAAAATAGCCACCCGAGTCTCTCCTGCATGCCCCTCGTACCAATCCAGTACCAAGTGGTCGTGAACACCGGTCTCTGACGCTCGAGAATGACCCGAGGAGGAAAGGCATCGTACCTCCATACTCTGGGAAAGAAATGGAAACACCGAGGGATCATCCATGGAAACAAGAGCCACCACCCCGGTAGCTATATCATCAAAACCCTCCAAAGGAACTCGCTCCAAGCCAAACCGCCTCAGACTCGCAGCCGAATGTAGAAACCGGACCGAGAAAGCCCCTAAGCATAACCACACGGGACCCGTCCCCGAAGCACTCTACGAGTCTCCACCCGCCAATGAGGCACCAACCATCTCGATATCTTCACCCGCGACCCGCCATCCAACGCTCCCACGAGCCCCGATCATCAAAATCTACATCAACACCTCTCCCGGCAAAAGTCCAAGGCCTCGATCATATCGTAGGTTTCCCGAAGAACCCCCAAACGCTCCATCGCCCACAGTGGTCAAGAGAAACGGGCCGCCCTTAGCATATACCGTCTCCGTAGCTAATCCGTCGAGAGCATGGAAGGTCTCCCCAAGATCAAAGGAACGACATCTCTCGCCCGAGCGACAATGAACAACAACATCCAAAGAAAGCTCGATGACAACATCCCAAAGGAATAGACCATGAACAAAGCGCCGAACATGCAAAGTGCAAAGGCATCCCAATAGGCGTCATCCACCAAGCCTAAGCCCCTAAATCTGTCTGGGAAGACCGGAAATATCAAAATGGCTCGGGACCGCGGATCATGCCTCGTGCTTCCTCCGGAAAGATGAAGAAGGTTGCACAACTTGTCAACAAAAGAAGCTCCTCCTGACAAAGGAATTGCTATCTCCTCCACCTCCGACCTCCAAGCAAGGCCCGAAATTCTTCCACGCCGGAACAATCTCGTTGAAGGAAAGGCAAAAGACATGCCTTCTAGTATCCCAAAACGAAGAAGAAGCCCTTAAGAGGTCATAATCCGGAACCAATTCTTTCGAGAGACCACAAGCATCGTACCTTGTACCGTTCTTCAAAGAAAGACCTTCTCTCATGCATAATTTCCCGACCAATCCTTGAACTTGTTGAAAAATGACATTTGGGACTCTTGGGACAATTTTGAGGGAGCTTTTCTAAGGCTTTCCATGGTTTTTCTCTCTTCCTCCCCGAAAATGGCCGTTTTGGACCGGAGGTCAAGAGGATATTTGAATTTGAAATAAAGCAAGACCAGTCCTGACCAAAATTAAAGGACACCGTCGATGCGTGATTCCTCCGCGCGGATGGGATTGCTTCCCGTAAAAATTCTCGCAACAAATGTCCAAGCCGCTACACCAAAAAGGAATATTCCGTCCCGTTGCTCGAAACTTGTGCAAAAAAAAACCTCCCCAAACCAAATTCCATATACCAAACACCCTTTGCAAAAAAAAAAAAAACCAAGGCTCATGCAACACTGCATTCATATTGCATTGCATTCATAAAATAAAATCCTAAATTATTACATTCCAAAAAAAAAAAGGAGAGTGTACAAAAAAAAAACAACAAACAAACATAAATAAAATCCTAAATTATTACATCAAAAAAAAAAATGTGCATGATCTGTACAAATCTAAATCTCAAAAAAAAATCAATCGGAGTCTCCAAAGACCCGATGTCTCCCCGGCCCTCTTGCGACTCGGGCCCGCTTCGTCAGAGCCCCGAAAGTCTCGGCTCGTAATCGTCCTCATCTCCGCAAAGAGGCTCGTCGGGACCAACCGGCACACTCGATAGGGTAAACCTGCATCCCCGAAGAAATCGTACCCGAAGGTGAAGGCGTCCGACTCCCGAACAT
Organism: Adenophora triphylla var. japonica; assembly: GCA_022495995.1. Lineage (NCBI taxonomy): Eukaryota > Viridiplantae > Streptophyta > Magnoliopsida > Asterales > Campanulaceae > Adenophora > Adenophora triphylla. The sequence continues at coordinate 46,266 of JAFEMH010000946.1, forward strand.
ACGGAGACGACCCACCATGCCGCGCACGTGTCCCCGCCCGTGCGGATCCCCAAGAATGACGTGATCCGGGCGCAAGGCGCGCGGTGATCAATGAGAGGAGAAAGAGGGGTCTCAAGAAGTCTCCGAGGGAATAGGAGAAGCCTCCCGTCTGACAGTGCCGCCGTGGTCTCTCGCCCTAGCCTCGAGGCGCCCGCAAGCAACCATCCTCCGTATGAACCTCTGCCCGATCACTTGCTTCGCCGTTGTCTCGACGACCACCTCCGAAAACCGCACAAAAGCAAAAGCGTCAAAAAAAAAAAGAAGTGATGCTAGAGATGATGAAACAAAAGAAAGAAAAGAAGGGGAAAAGGTGAAGCCATACCTTCATACCCTGACGAGGCCGGAAAGCTCGTGGAAGCCGCTCTGGGCCGAGGGATCTCGCACCCTCAATCTGACCCCATCCCGGATGTAGGAAAAATCCGTCCGAGGGTACCGCGGATCCCAAGCCCCTCCCTCTCCAAAACCCGAGGCATCCTCAGCCTCCTCAAGACGAACGTCGCATATGGCTCGATCGCCACGAAGTCCGAGAAGTGCCGGCTCGCTCGGTAATCATCCCAGTCACTGACCGATCGCCGGTGCATCATATCGGCGGGAGGCTCCACCGGTGTCCTCAAAGGCGAGTTCACGCCATGCCGGCGCGTCACCCTCTCTCCCGCATAGTAGGCGTCGCAAGTCGCCCTCAAAATCCTCCGCCGCACCGCCCGCATCTCGCCGCCTTCACCGCGCTACCTCAAAGCGATCCTGTGGGAAGAATATCATCCCCTCATCCGTCTCGGCCTCCGTCAAAGGAAGGCAATCCGCGTACGAGAGTCGTACGCCCCGGAGCTTATCTTCTCCCGGCATGCTTGGACCAAGACCGCATGGCCGGATACGCCCGACGTACGCCTCAGCCGCTCCACACCGTGACGTGGAAAACTCCAACGCCCATACCGCGAAAGGTAAAAATCCAATCAATCCAAGGCAAATAAAAGTGCGTGCTCAAAGGAAAGAGGGAAAGCAAAAAGAGAGCTTATACCTCCGTGAGCAAACTCGAAGCAAGATAGTGGAGCTCACAGCCTTCCGCCGTATCTATCAAGAGCGAAGTACAACACCTCGGCCTCCCCCAGAAATATCTCCAACCGTCTCCATGTCCTCCAAGGACCTCAAGAAGGCAAAGACCGCCGTCCCTCAAAGATGCCCAAAGAGCGTGCTCGAAAAGGTAAAACCAGAGGAAGGACCTAGCACCGCTTCTGCGCTAAACCTATCCTCCCCACCTCGTAACTCGCGATGGTCTCCACGATCTTGCCGAAGACCACGGCATACTCCATCCCCATCCCCTTTTTGGGAATAGGGAAAATCCAAGAAGAGCTCGCAGATCGCATCGCCGTAGCCATCTCTCCACTCAATGCCGCGTCCATTGAAGGACGTACTCCGTGATCGCAAAGATAGTCGAAGGCGTAACCGTAGCCTCGCCCCGTAAGAAGTGGAAGGTGTGGGTCGCGTCCCACCAATGCCGCGCTAGAGCAAACATCAAGCCCTTGCACTTAGGGAACTTGACCACCCCCTCAAGCACTCGACGAACTCCCGCAGCCCCGTCTCGACAACAACTGCCTCTGACTCGCAAAGCTCCTCGGCCCGCATCCTAAGCCGATCCCACAAGTCAATCACGTACTCCACCGATCCTCGAGTCTTCATCTTGTTCACCGCTCCGTCACAAAACGGTTTCCGCCCGTAAAAAAAAAAAAGAAGAGAGAAAATGTCAAAAAGATTGCATTTACATTAAAAAAAAAAAAAAAAAAAATTTCGACAAAGATAACAAAGATACAATGAGCATAGCCCCATTTTTCTCGCATGAAAGAAAACAATTTTCAGCAAGTCCTAATGCATTCATCAAAAAAAAAAAGATGCATTCCTACGGGAAGTAAAAACTCCGTCCCATTTTCAACAAAAAAAATGCATACATGCATATCATCCATCTTACATTCCTACGGGAGGAAAAATCCGTCCCACTTTTCAAAAAAATCCTAAACATACATACATCTCATATTGGCAAAATGCCCATTCTTTCCAAACAAAATGCATGCATTGCATCATCATTCATCAATATCAAAATTCAATTTCAAAAAAAAATCATCATCAAGAACATGCAATATTCAATTCCAAAAAAATCACAATTCTTCGAATTTTCACATGTAATTTTCGAATTAAAAAAAAATGTGGCAAAATGCCAATTCTTTTCCCAAGCAAAATGCACATTTTTGGGACACTCACAAATTCATTGCAACATTGCATATCATCAATATCAATATTCAATATTCAAAAAAAAAAAAAAATTTCAAAATCATCCAAAAATTTCAAACAAGAAATCGACAAGAGGATCAAGAGGATTCAAATATACCGTTCGAGATGCGGATCCGAAGCCCAATGTTGCCAAGCACGGTAATGCTCCTCCGCAACCGATTGCGAAAGATTGTAATGCCTCCTCATCCGGACGAGCTCCACCGCCTCTCCGCTACCGGACCACGCCCTTGGCCTTGAAAAGCGCCTTCCCGTGTTCCATTGCTCGAAAATCAAGAAAATCTGAGGAATTTTGAAGCTTCTAAGGCCAAAAATGGCCGCTTCTCCTCGTTTTTCTCTCTCTCGCTCTCGACAATTTCAAAAATTGGACCGAGGAAGAAGAAGGGCGTTGGCCCCAATTAATACCCCCGACTTTCCATCCCTATCCGCGCGGATGAGATTGCAAGGGTCAAAATGACCCTTTTGCCCCTTAAAATTTCCGTGACTCGCAATTCATCCCCAACTTGACAAAGTTAACCAAAGTTAACCAAAGTCACTCGTGTCAAGAAAATCATCCCCTAGCCAAACGTAAGACCGAGTGCCCCGAGAAAGATAACGAGATCCCGTATCTTTCATCAAAATTACCCCTAAGCCAAACGTAAGACCGAGTGCCCCGAGAAAGATAACGAGATCCCGTATCTTTCATCAAAATTACCCCTGCAGTCAAACGTAAGACCGAGTGCCCCGAGAAAGATAACGAGATCCCGTATCTTTCATCAAAATTACCCCTATAGAAACGTAAGACCGAGTGCCCCGAGAAAGATAACGAGATCCCGTATCTTTCATCAAAATTACCCCTATAGTCAAACGTAAGACCGAGTGCCCCGAGAAAGATAACGAGATCCCGTATCTTTCATCAAAATTACCCCTATAGCCAAACGTAAGACCGAGTGCCCCGAGAAAGATAACGAGATCCCGTATCTTTCATCAAAATTACCCCTAAGCAGCTCAAACGTAAGACCGAGTGCCCCGAGAAAGATAACGAGATCCCGTGATCTTTCATCAAAATTACCCCTATAGCCAAACGTAAGACCGAGTGCCCCGAGAAAGATAACGAGATCCCGTATCTTTCATCAAAATTACCCCTATAGTCAAACGTAAGACCGAGTGCCCCGAGAAAGATAACGAGATCCCGTATCTTTCATCAAAATTACCCCTATAGCCAAACGTAAGACCGAGTGCCCCGAGAAAGATAACGAGATCCCGTATCTTTCATCAAAATTACCCCCCTGCAGCCAAACGTAAGACCGAGTGCCCCGAGAAAGATAACGAGATCCCGTATCTTTCATCAAAATTACCCCTAGCCAAACGTAAGACCGAGTGCCCCGAGAAAGATAACGAGATCCCGTATCTTTCATCAAAATTACCCCTAAGCAGCCAAACGTAAGACCGAGTGCCCCCGAGAAAGATAACGAGATCCCGTATCTTTCATCAAAATTACCCCTAGCAAGCAAACGTAAGACCGAGTGCCCCGAGAAAGATAACGAGATCCCGTATCTTTCATCAAAATTACCCCTAGCCAAACGTAAGACCGAGTGCCCCGAGAAAGATAACGAGATCCCGTATCTTTCATCAAAATCATCCAACTAGCCAAACGTAAGACCGATTTCCTGCACGAATACGTCTCGATTTTCCTCAAAGAAAGGCTAACGAAATCCCCAAAGAAAGTTAACGGAATCCCAAAAGCCAACGAAATCTCGAGTAGTACTCGAACTACGAAAGGGCTTCGATTCCCACTAGGGATACGTAGGTAGCCTATCATTAGGTCCACTCGACCAAAACGGTCACCCTCTCCTTCTAAGCAGCAGACAAAGTCCACCGAAAGGCCATTTCAAATTAAGGTCCGAGGCGCCTAAAAAGCCATCATCATCAAGGTCCGAGGCACCGAAAAAGCCATCATCAAAGTCCGAGGCGCCTAAAAAGCCATCTTCAAGATTCGAGGCACCTAAAACGCCATCTTCAAGGTCCGAGGCACCTAAAACGCCATCTCCAAGGATTGAGGCACCTAAGACGCTATCACTAGAAAGCGATAAATCGCAGTCATCCCCAGCAGAGACCGAAAATGGTCATTCCTATCCCAACAGAGCGGATAGCCATCGACCAAAAATGGTCATCTCTTATCCCCAAGCAGAGTTTCTTTCCAAGAACCGACCGTAGAACTCGCTCATCGTGTTCGAGGCACCTAAAACGCCATCATCTCCAGGGTCAAAGACCCGAACTACGACTGGCTTGATTCCCATTCGGGATACGTAGGTAGCCTATCGCTAGGTTCAGCCACCCGATCACTCGATCATCCTGCCAAATATGGAGCCCTTCTTATCGACGACCCCGCTTCCTTCGAAGCGCCGTCGCCGAGGGGCTACCGTAAGTGCTCCAATTTGAGCTTGTTAGAATTTTCGTTAGAAAATTAACGAAAGTTATAACATTTCTAACAATTCCTAACTATCCTAACATTTCTAACAAAGTGAGGGTAAAATGGGCATTGTTATTTAAGGTTAAACCTTGAAAAGAATCTTAAAAAGAAAAACAAAAGAAGAAAACCAAATATAGCAATGCCGGAAACATAAACCGGCCGGTCAATTTGAATTTTGAAAAAGATTATTCTTCTTGTCCAAAGCCGGAGCCGCATTTAATGAACAAGGCACGCCAAGCATTCCCATCCGCGCGGACATCTTTGTCATTTTCAGAGGGCTATAAATTGAGCCCTCCAAATCACAAAATAAGGAGGAAGAACACAAATGCAACGAACCTCTCGGCGAAATATAGAGAGAAAACGGTGAGAATTCTCAAGAATTGTCACCTTTTTCTCTCCAATCTTTCCCAACTCATACTCATACACTCACTCTCATATTCAAGCCCTAAACACTCATACACTCAAGCCAAACACTCAAGAACACAAGGAAGATTGGTAAACCCTCCTCTTCCTAACCCTAAATCTCATCCATGCATGCATCTTCAAACTACAAAATGTAGTTCTTTCATCTTCTTTCTCTAGATCTAAGAAGATCACCATGGAAGACCATCTCCATGGATGATCTTCTACAAAGATCAACATTATTTTCAAAGCTCTTCTTGCTTACTTGCAAAAATGCACTTTCAAAACCCTAAAAAACCATTTTCAAGCACTAAATCTTGATTTCAAAGGGTAAAATCCCCTCCCAAGCAAATGAAATGCTTAGTCCTAATGTACCTTAAGGATGGTTTGGTATAGTTGATTCACCACTAAAATGTCTAGTGATCACTAACCAAAACCTAGGGAAATGGGGACAAGCATGGATGCAAAACTCCCTTAAAATCTTGTTTTCTTTCTTGGAAAGTTGCTGTCCAGTAGCAATTTTCCCAGACCTCAGTCCATGGTCTTAATTTTTGGACACAGATGAACTTGGAATTTGGTGTTGACTACAAAACACTTTTTGTATCCAACATCAAGAGATTTCCAGACATATTTTTACTTTATTTTTTGGGTGAGTAAAACTCCTCTTTTCAATTTTTCTTTCAGAGGCTAGTTCATCAGTTTCTGGGAATCCAGATCTCATATCTGAGGTTTCCAGAAGGTTTTGACCCCTCAAATCTTCTCCAAAATGGAAATTTCTTTCACACAAAGTTTATTCAAGGAGTCTAGAGAAACTTTCATTCTCTGAGTTCATCCAGATTATGAAGTTTTAGGACCCTTGAATCCATTTCAAAATCAGGTGTCTGCTGCCATTTCCTTCTGGCAGAAGTGACTTCTCAACTTCAAAAGGTTTTTTGAGTACCAAATCTCAAACCAAAAATTCTCCAAAAAATCATGGGATCAGTTTAAAGTCTTAAAAAGACATCCCAATTTTTACTTTTTCCAGTTACAACTTATTTTGGCCAAAACACACACACACACACACACACAAATGATTTTCAGCTTGGAAGACTCGTTTTTACGAGGCGCGTCGGGTGCACACTAACGTCCTTCCCGACGCGTAACATGACCTCCGAACCTAAATCTCTGATCTCGGGCTTTTTTCAAAGTTTTGGCCTTCAAAATTAAAATGGCGTGGCGACTCCGTTTTTTCCGGTTTTATTTGGTTTTTCAAAGAAACGCAAAAATCGAATTTTTCCCGCGAAAAAGGCAACACATCGTTACAGTTGCCTCGGCAACACTTGGCACTATAGTAAATCCGCCCCTGGGCGCTAGGCCCGGCTCCGCCGCCTAGCATCCGCCTACCACTTTTTAGAACCTTGATAAATATCAATTTTCTTATGTTTTGTACTTCTACTTCAAAATTCTCAATTTCCTTCAATATTAGTTATTCTCTGTTTCTTTCAATATTAGTAATCTCCTTAAGTTTTCTTCAAAAATATTTAATTTCGTAAATGATGAAATCAACACCGTCAGCCTTTATTGAGATTTGAATATCATTGGTTTTATTTTTTATTGAATACAATGATTAAACAAACATTGTTTTCTTTATTTATAGGCCACTTTATTTTTTAAAGATGACAAAATTGGTAAGTCATTTCAACAATAAAGCTTGAAAATGATGTTTCATCTTTTAGAGCATCCAATGTTGATAAACAGACAAATCACTTTAACCTCAATTATTTTCATCTTCTATAAAAGAAATCTCTCTTACAAGTTTTATACACCAAATCTACACTCATCCTCCAATTCTTCTCCAACGTGTCTTAAAACTTCCTCAAAGATAAACAAAAATGCATTCATCGTCAAGCTCATCATCGTCAAGTTCAAGTGATAATGATTATGAAGCAATATTTAGTATAGTCAAGGAATGGGATAAATCGACCGATGAAAGGTGCCAAAATGAAGAAGCGACCGTAGGCTCATTCATTCCTCCAATCTCATTAACTATTGAGAGGTTATTGCCTGAAGCTCGGAGAAGATACGTGCGCAGAGAATGCGAAAAAGGCCATAACATACTATATAAACAATATTTTACTGAACACACCAGTTATCCAGAAGAAATGTTTCGTCGTAGATACCAGATGAGGTGTCATGTCCTTTGTCGTATCATGGAAGCATTGCGTGCATCTGATGACTATTTCAACCAGAAAGTTGATGCTAGTGGTAGACTTGGTCTATCGATTGAGCAAAAATTCACTGTTGTTATGTGTATATTAGCATATGGTACTGCATACGACTCAGTTGATGAACATCAATGTCGCTGAAACTACAGCGAATGAGTGTCTTCTTCATTTTGTTGAAGGTGTCCCAGTTCCGCGACCGTTACATGAGAAAGCCGAATGTTGATGATATAGCTACGTTACTCAAACAAGGAGAGGAGCGAGGTTTCTAGGAATGATGGGCATTATTGACTGTATGCACTGGACAGGAAAAAATTGTCCACGAGGTTGGAGAGGACAATTTCAAGGTAGAAATAAAAATCCAACATTAATCCTAGAAGCCGTAGCCATGCGCGATCTATGGATTTGGCATGCATTTTTTGAAACACCAGGTTCGTGTAATGATATAAATGCCCTTGATCGTTCTGCAGTATTTACAGATATATTAGAAGGTCATGTTCCACCTGTTAATTATGTTGTGAATAATCATTCATAAAATATGGGATATTATCTTACTGATGAAATATATTCAAAATGGGCGGCCTTTATTCAATCAATTTGTGCCCCGCAGACAGCAAAGCATAAATTATTTGCTTAAAAACAAGAATCGGTGAGAAAATATGTGGAACGTGCTTTTGGAGTTTTACAAGCTCGATTTGATATAATTCGACAACCTGTTCTAACATGTAGTATTAGCATCTTGGGTAAAATTATGTTTGCTTGTATCATCATTCACAACATGATAGTTGAAGAAGAGCGTTCAACCTATACACATTTTGATCCAAGAAACTTTGAAGAAAATTTCTCTCAAAATCAAGCATCAACTAGCAGTGGAAATGAAAGGTTTACTTTCTCCAATGTTCGAGAGTATGACTTATCATCATTTATGAGTAATCGAAGTCGGGTTCGAGATACAAATATCAACTAGTTATTGAAGAAAGATTTGATTGAGAATATTTGGGAAAATTTAACGAGGAAGTTGATGATAATTAAAATTATGTGTTATTTATTAAAGTGTGTACTATGTAATTTCAATTTTTGTTGTTTGCTAAATTATGTAATTTTAATTTTTTATTGTTGTATCTTTGAATTATATAGTCTATAATAAGATGTTATTGATTTATCATAAATTATTACAATTATTAAATAATATCAATATTAATAAAATCATTTAATTAATAATTAAAATATATTGATTATTTTATCATATATAATTAATTATAATAAAATAATATGAATAATAATAATAATTGGTATTGAAATGAGTAGGAAAAAATAAAATATAGTGGGTATAGTAAAAAGTATAAGAGAGAAACTGATGACTTTTTGTCACCATTGTTGATAAAATATGATGAAGTTATGATTATTAGTGACTGATGACGTGAAACTGATGTGCAGAAGAAAGAGTAAGCATACTCTGGTCATCACTGCGGATGGTCTAAGCGATTTGGCTTGGTACACTCCTCCGTTAATACTCTAACAATTTAACTAAGCATATTTTCTTCATGAAAATGTTTGTTTAAAAAAATGATTAAGTTATGATGCTGACAAACAAATTTGGTTGCACAGGAACTGAAGACGAAGCTGGAACACGGGATATCTTGGCTTTTCCTCCTTGAATGGTCTACTGCATATGCACACACGTAAACTAAGTCAATGGAGTTCTAGATAGAGAGAGAGAGAGAGCTTGGATAATAGTAGAGAGAGAACGTGCCTTCAAAATGACACTATTCCTCTTGTTTTATACTCTCAAGCCCCTATGTGTCTTGCACATAGGGGACACTTGTCAATCATCCACCTAAGATCCCCAACCAACTTCAAAGTTAGTGAAATTATACTATTCACCTTATCACATCACCTCTCAATGACAGTTAGGGTATGACTTGAGGGCGCCAACCTGAATAGCACCCCGAAATCCCCAAACACGCAAGTCTCCCAAGCGACAATCAAGGGTAAGGCAAGTCACCCAAGTGACATCCAGGGTAAGGAGACAATCCTTAGGTCGCCTTCAATCCCAACCTTCTAATAAGCGAGATCCCCACCTTTCTATCCCATTATATGGAGTCATCATCAGAAAAGTTATGCTTTTCGCTCAGCCTTATCTTTATTCTCTTACTCACTAGTATAGATTTGCTCTTAGGAAATGCAACTTAGATAGCGCTTTTAAAAAGCGCTATCTAAGCTGCACACTTACATAGCGCATCATCTCTTTAAATTTAATAACCAGGAAAGAAAAAAAAACAAAATAACTTAGATAGCGTATATTGTAGGAGCGTTGTCTTTAGAAACACTTAGATAACGCTTAATGGAAGCGCTATTTAAGTTAACGCTTCATAGGAGAATAAGAGAGGTTATTTATTTATTTTCTTTGTTTCAAGGCATAAATTCAGTGCCATACGAGAAATCTTCAACACAAAATCCGACGAGGAGCACCAATCGAACACAAAGCCCTAGCCCTCCTGTTCCGGCGACATCGCAGCAGCAGCAGCCTCTCGCCTCCATCCGTACCAATCCCGTCTCTATGTTCTCCGTCTAATCGCCTCCACTCCTTCCTCCTCCTCGTAATCAAACACAAATCCCTACTCGCTTCCTGTTCCGGCGACATCGCAGTAGCAGCAGCCTCTCGCATCCATCCGTTCCAATCTCGTCTCTATGTTCTCCATCTAATCGCCTCACGCAAACCCTAGGTACCTCTGTGGCAATAGAGGTGCTCAGGTCGAGAGACCCACGCATACGATTTTGAAAAGTCTGGTAAATTATGTGAATTTCTGTTTTCGTTTTTGAAATCTGGTAAATTTCTATTTTCGTTTCCTTTCTTCTTGTCAAAATTATGTGAATCTAACCTGCTTGTACTATCCATGTTGCTGAATAATTGATTTGTTGGTGATTTGTGTAACGCATATCACAAAAGTAAAAATCTATTCTTTCTGGCTCTTGCCCTTTTTATTGGGTTTAATTTTAATCATTTTTTGGGGATTTCGCAATATCTTGGTTGGGTATCGATTGGGGATATATAACTGATACTATTATAGCTTGAGAAACTTTAACAGCTACAACAATAAATATGTGAGTGTCCTTCTGATAGTGTGATACAGTTTTCTGATTAAAAAAATAAATAGAAATGATAATGTGATTCATTTATATTAACAGAATCACAGCTTATATTCATAGTAGTTAAGTGACTCTGGTACGTTATACTCATTTAGTAATTCCATTTTTCTTATTCTTGACTTGAGATGATTTTACAATCAACCAAGCTCAACTAAAGAAATTATATATTTCATTCATTAGCAAGATCGTTGCAGCACTGTCTTACTTCGTTAGCTCTAATTCATTAGACGGCTAAGAAATTCATGGAACATAAACGTGGGCTCTCTACGTTCTCAAATGAGTATGGTTTGAAAGTTTTCTTATTGTCTGTAAATGATTGTCATTTTCTCAGGCGTGTATAGTTCACATAGCTGAAGTACTAATGTATCATTATGTACTTTTAAACCATTAACGATTTTTGTGTAAGGGAATTTTATTTTTGTAAGTTGGTTCATTCACTTGGAAGTAACTCATTTGAAATTAGTCATTTGTAAGATTGTTGAAGCACTGTCTTACTTTGTTAGGTCTAATATCTGCCAGCGAGTAACTCATTTGAAATTAGTCATGCGTCTGATCACCATTTTATTTGTACATGTTGTTTGACAACTTTCATCTAAGTATTTAACCTATAATTTCTCTTGCCGGGTCATCTACCATAGGGTTATGTTTACATGACTTTCTTTAGGCTTTCATGTTTCGCCTTATTTTGTGTAGTTAATGCTCAAGTATGGGCTCAAGTAGCTGCACCGTCGTGCGAGTTCTTTCTATACATGATAAAAGATTCATTAGGTTTCTGTACAATTGACTGCCAGGAACAACAGGGATTGTGGAATACACTAATTATGATGACATGAAATTTGCTGTAAGTTTTCTGTTGCCCGACCTCCAATATTTTATTTGGTTGTGAAGTTTTAAGTGATGATTTGATCGGCCGAGTGCCTCTGAGTTTGTGGGGATAACATTGTACGTTTTTGCAGATAAGGAAGCTGGATGACTCTGAGTTTCGAAATGCTTTTGAATCATACGGGTATCATGAACTGATCTTAGTTATTTTCTATATAAATAAATAATATATGTGTGTGCGCGTGTAATAGGTGTTTACCATTTCTACTTTTCATCTCTATCTAGGTGAAGGAATATGACTCAAGTCGTTCAAGGAGCCGTAGTCGCAGCAGGAGCAGGAGCTACAACCGAAGCCGTAGCCGGAGCCGGAGCAGAAGCAGAAGGCAGGATCATGTTTCTTTTGATTATTTAACTTATCTAGTTCTGTTTTCCCTCTCCTGAAATATGTTTTTTATACTTATAAACTTTGTGAATTGTTGTGCAGCAAGTCTCCAAAAGCCAAATCTTCACGTCGCTCAAGATCTCGTTCAAAGTCCGTTTCCTCTCCATCCCGCTCGGGGTCCAAACCGCGCGCATCAAGGTGTTTTCTTCTTTCATAGTTCCCCAAGTCATATATCACATCCATTAAACACAAACACACTGTACACAGTGATTTTTTCAGGGTTATTTCATTGAACTATAAATATACACACATATGCTGTATTATAGTCTCTTGGTTGCTTTGTGACACTGTCTATGGTTGCATATCATTGGTTGGACATCACATTGTCCAATTGTAGGGTCACAAATCAGCCAATCACCAACCAGGAAGTTGAATCTTGAGTGTGGAGAACTTATATGCTTTGTGTTAGTGTATTTTATTTTATTTTTCAGTTTATTTTATTTTTTTACTATGTATTACATCTTAGAATGAAACAGGTAGCAAAACACTATATTTTAAAAAAGAATTTTCATTAACAGAGAACTTGAAGCTTTCCTTGGTACCACATTCATCTTGTGTCTTAATAGAAACACATTTTTAATTTTTTTCTTACATATTCATTATCATTTGTTGGTCTCTGTTTCTGCTAAACGTTTGTGGTTTTGCTTCACTTATAATGATTATGGTAACTCTGACGTGGGAGTGGCATCAAGGCACTTGGATCAAAGTTGTTAAGAGGAACATGTGGATATTAAACTGGGTTGTTTCTGGAACTTTTGCAGATCTCCATCAAGATCCAGATCTCCACTATAGCCTCTGTAAGTCGAATTTCATTGCCAAAGGTTTGAATTCTGAAACTATGCTGTATTAGAAATTATTATTATTGTTGTTGCTGTTGTTGTTGTTGCTGTTGTTGTTGCTGTTGTTGTTGTTGTTGTTGCTGTTGCTGTTGCTGTTGCTGTTGCTGCTGTTGCTGTTGTTGTTGTTACTGTTGCTGTTGTTGTTGTTGCTGATGTTGTTGCTGGTCTGGTTTGTTAGTATAAGAATACTTCTTTGTCAAATATGTGATCATGTTCCGTCTTTTTATTTAGTATCTGAGTACCATTGGGATTGGAAGCAAAACTTCCATTGGCAAAACTTCCATTGTTGCTGCCGTTGTTGTTGCTGTTGTTGTTGTTGCTGTTGTTGCTGATGTTGTTGCTGTTGTTTGTGTTTGCGCTTAAATGAATATCTTTTAATGTTTGGGAGTCTTATATACTGTAAAAGCTATCAAACAAAATGAGTTTTCTTAAAATTTCTAATAGAAGTAAAAAATCAACATACCATGATGCTTTGATGACCTTGCAAACTATAAGAAGCTGTTGATGGTGAGCTATACGTGAAAGACGAAGACGATGAATAGGCTGTTTGATTTCTCATATCCTCCTGTATCTACATAAACACATTCAAACCATTATAATTCTTTTCCAGGATCATATACTCATGAGAGAGAGAGAGAGAGAGAGAGAGAGAGGGAGGGAGAGGGAGGTAAATACCTGGTGCGGGTAATTAGGGGTAGAGTTAGGAAGGCAATTACACCCCATTTGGCTATGAAGTCTTATCTTCTCTAACTGAGCAACACCAAGACCTCTTTGTGGCTGCTTAGGCTTATCTGAGCTTCCTTTTTTCCCTTTCCTTGAAGAAGAAGACGACGATCCAGATCTTTGTTCATTTCCCAGGTTTGGTAATTCCCCAAAATAACTACTACCCATTTCTCCTTTTCCTTTCAAGAAAGATATACAACAAAAAATTGCTTAACCAAAAAACTACTTCTTGATCAACTTCTTAATCTTGTGTGTTTGTGTGTGTAATTTGATACTGTTGAAGATCTTCAACTTCCCTGGCCTCCTTTTAAAGCTGTCAACACTTTGAACCCTCCACACTTAATTATTGCATAGCTGTATAAGATTGTGTTTAGATATGTGCTAGTGCTATATCATATCCCCATTATTTCTATATATACTTGGATTTTCCCATGCCCTCAATTTTTTATTTTATTTTAGTTTTGACAACTAATTAAATAAACTTGCCTTGTTGCTGTTGCTGTTGTTGTTGGGCACCTGTATTTTGGCTTAATTTTTTTCAATAATGTTGTTTCTAATAAATATTTGTCTTGTAATTTTTTAGGTACAGTTTGTCCATACAAACCGACTCAAGTGTTATCCTCCGAGAAAAATGCAGATTTTTCAAGTTAATTGGGTAGGATACTTGTATAACTGATTTCTTAAGGAGAAGATGGGAGGCAAGTAGTAGAAAATAGGCACTACAAATTTTTTTGGTTCTAACTAGTGTTGATTGTAATATTAATGATATTATTGATGATCGAGAGAACAAATATCTTTTAACTCTTGTTAGTATAACTCTTTTGGTGATTGTAACAATTATTTTTGTGTAAATAAATGAAAGGTTGATTTTTATTGTTGAATGGGATGATTGCTAATTTCTATTAATTTTTATATAATTTAAATAGGTGCATATTAATTTTTATTTTTATATATTTTAAAATAGGTACAGCCGGAAAAAAAATAAGAAATTTAGCTTGCATAGCGCTTTTTAAAATCGTTATACAAGTTGATTTCAAAAAAAATAAAAAAGCGCTTAGATAGCACATAAAAACGCTATGTAAGTTGATTTGTAGAAAAATAAAAAAAGAGCTTAGATAGCGCTTTTGAAAAGCGCTATCTAAGTTCATGAGCTTACATAGCGCATAATAAGCGCTATGCTAACTTGCATAGCAGTAGCTTAGATAGCACTTATTAGCGCTATCTAAGCTTAAAAAAAACGTTATCTAAGCTAAAATTTGTACTAGTGACTTAGCCGTACTCTCACACGCTGTCTTGCCTATGTCGCATAATCACACATGTCGCCCCAACTACGCACGTCGCTTCTTCGCTTTGGGCTTGGCAGCAATATATGGACCGGACATATTTGGCCAATTTCTTCATATTGGGCCTAATTTTACTGTTCAGGCCCAAACCTATTTTTCACAAGCACATTAAGTTACCTTTTTTAAAAAGTATTGATTTTTTATTACTAAATAACTTAATTTATTATTAGAATGAGATTTGAAAATGCACTTGTTGAAAATTGAAGCTCAGATCTTGTATATAGAAAGAAATATTGATTATCTATTGATATAAAGCTGATCGCGCAGGAATGTGTCTTGGGCTCAGTTATCGTGTCCAGCAGGTGATTGAGCTGACTCGGATCTGCACAACACAAGAAACAACGTGAAACTGCGCCGGGGGTCTTCCGGCAAGCCCCTTCGGCGTGAGAATCAGCGTATGGACTGGAAAGTGGTGTAAATATTATAGAGAGTGTGTGAGTACGTGAATATGTCGAAAAGCATTACCTTTGTTCATGTTTTGTTCCCATATTTATAGTGGATGTAATGACATTAGGGTTTTCGCCGAAACCGTTGGATTGGATGGATGTCAACCGTTGGATTAGCTCTGTCTCCTAGGCGTACACGTGTCACGCTGGGGTTGGTCCGCCTAAACAAGGACACTGCAGCGCCTGATATTGATAAGCAGCTTGCCTTACAAGGGAAAGTCAACCTGCACGCCTTTTGGCATTATTGCTGGTTATATGATTGCACGTGTAACAAGGCACTGTGGTAGGTCTGACATTATCCCAAATTAGCTAATTAATTAAGCTTGTTGAGGAAGCTAATGGAAGGGACGACTTGGAGCTGTACGTCCAATTGGGTCGTCTCCTCGAAAGATGACTCGACGAGCGAGCAGCAATGAGAGTTGGTCGTTCAATGACGACGCTTACTCTTGGAAGAGATCAGTTTGGCGCGGTGGGAAAGGCTCATCGTTATGTGGGCCATAGCTCATTATCGACGACCTCTTCCTGACATATCGACGGGCTAAGGTCCAACCCTTTGCTCAAGGGTGTATTGGCTCGTCGCTTGGATGGGCTTGGTCGCTCAGTAGCGACGACCGCCATCCGTTGTTGGACGGGCCATAACCCAGGTCTTGATCGGATCCTTCGTAGTTGGTCCTTTGGTGGGCTGTTGGGCCCCTAGCTCGTCGCGAAGTATTGGGCTCGGCCCATCACAGAATATTCCGTTCAAAAGCTATTTGACAAATTAACAAAAAGTAATATTCATGAATGAAACATATAAAACAAGGGATAATTAGGTAAGTAGTTGCATAATATAACGGTGAATTTAGAAATTTTGGTGAAGTATGATATATTGAGGGGAGTTTTATTAGAAAAAAATTTCTAATTCTTCTTCTTCTTGATATACCGTTTATGTAAACTGCCGTTTATGTAAACTGTAACTGTAACAACAGGCCGGATCATATAAAACAAACTAGTCAAATTACTTGTCAACCAAGTGTTACAAAATTTTGGTACTTTTCCTATAACTGGCACATGCCAGTGGAACAGTTTGACCCAAGCATTTTAGATCTAATGGCTTAGGATTGAGCTTGACTTGTCAAGCATTTCATGAATTTTAATTTATTAATTTATATCTCCTTTATACTCCGTATGTCATTATAAATTTCTAGTATTATTATACTCCCTCCGTCCCGGAACAATCTTCACAAACACTGTTTGCACTGGTTTTAAGGAGGGAGTATTATATTGAAAGTGTTGTGAGTGTGAAAATAAAATAGGAGAGAGAATGAGTGGAGAGAATAGTAAATTATAATGGTGTTGTGAGTATTAAAATAATGTAGGAGAGAGAATGAGTGGAGGGAATAGTAAAGATTCATTTCCATTTTAGGTAAGTTTTAAATGTGTGAAGTAAGTTTTGGGACCCCCAAAAGGAAAAGTGTGAAGATTGTACCGGGACGGACGGAGTATATTATCTTGTTTCAAAATAACCTACCTTTTTTTCTTGCTAAAACGACTGACTTTTGTCCTAAAATGTCTCTAAATAATTTGTTACCAAAATAATTTTCATATTTCACATTATATTTGTAATATCAAAATTTAAAAAATATATAGCAATAATATTTATGATTTTTACTATGTTTTTTAACAAACCAACTACTTTAAAACAGTAAATACAAAAATATACACAAGTTATTTACAAGGATTGTGGCGGTGCCCAAAACTGATAGCAACTAGACATGACCATCCGGTTCAAACCGCCGGTTTCGATTTCGAATCGGCGGTTCACGGTTCCGCCACCCTTTGAACCGAAATCGACCCGGTTTATTAACGGTTCCGGTTCCCGATTCGAACCGGCCGTACGGTTCCGGTTCCGGTTTTGAACCGACAATTTCAAAAAAAGAAAGAAAAAAAAAACTTGGTTTGAGCCGGTCCGGTTATCGTTTGAACAGCCGGTTCGGACCCGGTTGGGCATCTCTACCGTCAGATCAAGCCAAATCAACGGTCCAGATCAGCCAAATCACGGTTCCGGTTCGTGAACAGCGGTTCCGGTTCAGGTTCACGGTTCCGGTTCCTGAACCGGCGGTTCACCGGGTTTTGAATATACGAACCGTAATCGGACCGGAAAACCGCCGGTTCACCGGTTCAGGCGGTTCCGGTTCGACCGGTTCGGTTTCCCGCCGGTTTTTGGGCCGGTCCGGTTTAGGTTGCTACAAATCAAGTTAAAGCATTATTAAATTTTAATTATAATTAATATAATTTTAGAGAAATTATTTATTAAAATTTTACTAAAATAACTTAATGTCCATGATTTTGTAATAAAAATTCAATATTATAAAATCCAAAGTGAATGATTTTATTAGACGGATAAATTATTACTCTTCTAGCAATGGTAGCAACATTTGTTGAATTTTCCTAGGTAGGACGACCTTGGCGTCCAAGAAAGTCAATTATAAATATGACTTTGGGTTTATTATAGAACATGAACAGAAAAGTACAGTTAAACTACTAGCAACCAAATACCAAATAAAGAAAATGGCACAAACCAAAAAAATCCATTGCTTGCTGCTACCATTTCCAGCACAAGGTCACATGAACCCAGTAATCCAATTCTCCAAGCTTTTACAACACAAAGGACTCACCCCCACACTAATCACTACCAAATTCATGTTCAAAACCTCAACCTACAAACTCTCCGATTCATTCCTCCTCGACACCATCTCCGATGGCTACGACGAGGGTGGAATCGAGAGCGCCGAAAGCTTCACAGCTTACGATGTCCGTTTCAAACAGGTCGGCTCGAAAACTCTAGCCGACCTGATTGAGAAACGTCGGGGCATAAGTTGCCCTGACATCTGTATTATTTACGACCCACATCTACCGTGGGTGCTTGATGTGGCAAAAGAATATGGGTTGGTTGGAACGGCTTTTTTCACACAGTCTTGTGCTGTGGATAGTTTATATTACCGGGCGTATCATGGGTTGTTGCCGATTCCGACTGGGGAATCGGAGATTATGGTTCCTGGGCTTCCGGTGCTTAAGCCGGTTGATATGCCGTCGTTTCTTTATGCGCCGGAATCTTACCCGACTTTCTTTGATGCGGTTGTGAATCAGTTTTCGAATCTTGATAAAGCTGATTGGCTCCTTTGCAATACCTTCTACAAATTGGAGGAAGAGGTGTGTGCCACTTTCTCCCTTAAATTTTCAAATATTTAGCCGAATTTCAATTAATTTGACCATGAAAATCACAGTGCCACAACAAAAACATAAATTATTTGAATCATACATCAAAAGTGCAGGTTTTTGATGCAAAATTGAAAGATTTCTAATGATAAATTCTTTAAATTGCATCAGTTTTCCTTTTAAGAGTTGAGAGTTGAGAATTAGGACAAATTCTATAACAAATCTGATCTGCAGGCAATAAAATTGATGGGGAAGCGATTTCCATTCAGAGCGATTGGACCGACGATTCCCTCATTCTACCTCGACGGACGAATCAAAGACGACAAAGATTACGGAATCTCAGTGCACAACCCAAATAGTAGTTATTGCTTAGATTGGTTGAACAAGCAAGAAACTAATTCAGTTGTATACGTCTCATTTGGGAGCTTGGCCGAGCTAGGAATGGCGCAAATGGAAGAACTAGCATCAGGGTTAAAAGCAAGTAATGCAAACTACTTATGGGTAGTTCGAGCATCAGAAGAGTCAAAGATCCCGAAAAACTTTATAAACGAGACGTCAGAAAATGGGCTTATTGTTCCGTGGTGTCCGCAGCTGGAAGTGCTAGCACATAGCGCGATTGGGTGTTTTGTTACACATTGTGGGTGGAATTCGACGTTGGAGGCGTTGAGTTTGGGGGTCCCGGTGGTGGGAATGCCGCAGTGGACGGATCAGATGACGAATGCTAAGTATGTTGCGGATGTTTGGAGGACGGGGGTGAGGGTGGAGAGGGATGAGACGGGGTTGGTTCGGAGGGGGGAGATTGAGAGGTGTGTGAGGGAAGTGATGGAGGGGGAAAATGGGAGGGAGATCAGGGAGAATGCGAGGAAATGGAAAGGGGTGGCTCGGGAGGCGGCGGGTGAAGGGGGAACTTCGGATGGGAATGTAGATGAGTTTGTGGCTTATTTGGTTGATCGATCTAATAGAGTTGGAGATTAAACATAGCAAAAGTGCTATTGCCCTGTCCTCTGTCCTAAAATTTGAAGAGGAAATCACTTGTAACATTTTTATATACTTTGAATCATAATTTGTGTATTAGATGTGATTTAACAGTTATTTAATAATAATGATGTCATGATAATGTCAACCTTAATAACTAATAATAACTAATAGCTGCTGAATTATGTGTGATAGACAATATGATATATAAAAGTAATACAATTCATCTTTCATCTGGTTTCTAAAATTTATTATCCACCGATCAAAAGCGAATTTTAAACATTTTTGAACTAACATGTTGAATAACTTCAGGTCAAAAAAAGCGGATTTTGTATGTAGTGATAATCTATGTTTCCTTCATCCCAAAATGAATAGCTATTTTCAAAAAAAAAAAATTTTGCAAAAACTGTCCTAGAAATGATTTTTTATTAAAAAAAATTACTATTCATTATATACTTTCAAAACTAAATTTTTAAAAAGTAAATAACAAAGATTTTCATACATTTTAGAAACTAAAATTTATAAAGAGATGACTTTTGTAAATTTTTTCAAAATGAAAAAATCGATATTCTTTTTGGGAAAGATGGAGAATAATGTTGTATGTTTTAAGCTAGGGGTTTTCAGATTTTTTTTTCAAAATATAGATTTTTAAAAATTTATATACCAAAATAACATCCTAAAAATAATATGTACAAAATAACACTTTTTTATGAAATCCGGAATTGATAATTCCGGAATAAGATAATCCGGTAGTGTCAATTCCGGATTACCGGAGAAAGAGCGATCGCACCTTTTTTAAGGGCGACCGCACCAAATGGAATTAAGTAGCCTGGTTGAATTTTGGTGAATTATGGTTTGGTTTGACTACATTGCACATGGGCCGAGACTTGGGTGAATGGCTAGGCGTTTCTTTTTGTGCTGTTTGGTTTGGTGTCCTCTTTTTTGGATTCGTTCCGCATTATAAATATGTCCTATTTTCTTTCATTTTATTATTATTATTATTATTATTATTATTATTATTATTATTATTATTATTATTATTATTATTATTATTATTATTATTATTATTATTATTATTATTATTATTATTATTATTATTATTATTATTACTATTATTATTATTATTACTACTATTATTATTATTATTATTACTATTATTATTATTATTATTATTATTATTATTATTATTATTATTATTAATATTATTATTATTATTATTATTATTATTATTATTATTATTATTATTATTATTATTATTATTATTATTATTATTATTATTACTATTATTATTATTGAACATACCAAAAGTATCGAGCTGGGCCAAGCGAGTAAAGCCCAGTCCTCAAGCAATTATGGTCATCACATTCTCAATGGGCTAGGCCCAATGATCACATAGCCCAAGGCCCGTCTTATTGATACGTCGACTTAAGTTCATTGTCCGACCTTCCAGGTCCCGACCTAACTAAGTTCGACCTTATGAATTATGATCCAAGTCATGTCATGGGTACGATCCAACTCTACCCGTCAGTCAGGTCGGCCAAACCCCAAGCGTCGACCTCGACCTGCCAAGCTAGCGTCGACCTAACAGTTACAGGCGCACGTGCTTGTACTATTTCCATAACTGCTTCCCTACAAATCAGGGACCGTTTAAGGACACGTTCACATAATGCATAATTGTCCCACAACTCGGAGCTCATGTAGCCCTGCCAAATAAATCACCTACATCAAACTATAAATACATTACCACTACAACGACTCCAAGGTAACTACAATTTTGTTATCTGAATATCATTTGTTCAATACATTATTTACTCTCCATACATACGTACTTACTCTCACGCCCGAGGGTCTAAGCCGGAGACACATCCGACTAGTCGTGGGTTCTGGTTTTCTAATCAAGGAGTTAGGTGATCAGTCCTGCCACGTGGAGGAAGATTGATAAGCACTTTTCTTGCGGCATCATTATTATTATTATTATTATTATTATTATTATTATTATTATTATTATTATTATTATTATTATTATTATTATTATTATTATTATTATTATTATTATTATTATTATTACTATTATTACTACTATTATTATTACTATTATTATTACTATTATTATTATTATTATTATTATTATTATTACTATTATTACTATTATTACTATTATTACTATTATTATTATTATTATTATTATTATTATTATTATTATTATTATTACTATTATTATTATTATTATTATTATTATTATTATTATTATTATTACTATTATTATTATTATTGTTACTATTGTTATTATTATTATTGTTACTATTGTTATTATTATTATTATTATTATTATTATTGTTATTATTATTATTATTATTATTATTATTATTATTATTAGTATTATTACTATTATTATTACTATTATTATTATTATTATTATTATAAACTGAAAAAAGAGAATATGACGTATTTATAATGCGAAACGAATCCAAAAGAGGACACCAAACATCACATATAAAGAAACGCCTAGGCCATTCACCTAGGCCATTCACCCAAGTCTCGGCCCATGTGCAGTGCAATGTAGTCAAACCAAAGGCCATTCACCCAAGTCTAGGCCCATGTGCAGTGCAATGTAGTCAAACCAAACCATAATTCACCAAGAGTCAACCAGGCTACTTAATTCCATTTGGTGCGGTCGCCCTTTTTTAAGGTGCGATCGCCCTTTATCCAATAATTCAGTAATCCGGAATTGACACTACCGGATTATCTTATTCCGGAATTGTTAATTCCGGATTTCATAAAAAAGTGTTATTTTGGTACATAATATTTTTAGAATATTATTTTGGTATATAAATTTTTAAAAATTTATATTTTGAAAAAAAATTCGGGTTTTCATGGTTCGGATTTGTCTATTTTTTGTATATTTTAAGAAATCAGGACCAATCATTTAGTAGTTCTATATGAATTTAGGACCAGAATCATCAGAATCAGAACAATACATATTTCAATGGATTAGACCAGTAACATAGAAAAAAAAAAAAAAAAAAAAAACTTTAAAGGTTTCTAACTTAATCGATCAGTGACTTAACCTCTTTTTTTTTTTAACGAACTACTTAGCGTTAGGACCTTAGAAAATTAGAAATTTTAAAATTATAAATAAATATATTATATAATCCGATTAAGCACCGTGTATATTTTTTTTTCACAATTAATTAGGGTCGGACCAAATAACCGGTTTCATAGAATTTGAAATCAGAACCACCAGTTCAATATTATTGATCCAGTTTTCATTAGTCCGATCCGATTCTATTGGTTCAGTCCTATTTAGTGGCGACAGAAACAAACAAGTCTGGCCCGGCCCATTTTATCTCTTGGTATTAACCTGACTGGGCCTGGTGTTTTTTGTCTTTTGAAACAAACTTGGCCTTTTTTTACTGATGTTGTTCAGTTGTTGCACTATTTTAAAAACATTTTTATTATCGTGTCCAGCAGGTGATTGAGCTGACTCGGATCTGCACAACACAAGAAACAACCGTGAAACTGCGCCGGGGGTCTTCCGGCAAGCCCCTCCGGCGTGAGAATCAGCGTATGGACTGGAAAGTGGTGTAAATATTATAGAGAGTGTGTGAGTACGTGAATATGCCGAAAAGCATTACCTTTGTCCATGTTTTGTTCCCATATTTATAGTGGATGTAATGACATTAGGGTTTTCGCCGAAATCGTTGGATTGGATGGATGTCAACCGTTGGATCAGCTCTGTCTCCTAGGCGTACACGTGTCACGCTGGGGTTGGTTCGCCTAAACAAGGACACTGCAGCGCCTGATATTGATAAGCAGCTTGCCTTACAAGGGAAAGTCAACCTGCACGCCTTTTGGCATTATTGCTGGTTATATGATTGCACGTGTAACAAGGCACTGTGGTAGGTCTGACATTATCCCAAATTAGCTAATTAATTAAGCTTGTTGAGGAAGCTAATGGAAGGGACGACTTGGAGCTTTACGTCCAATTGGGTCGTCTCCTCGAGAGATGACTCGACGAGCAAGCAGCAATGAGAGTTGGTCGTTCAATGACGACGCTTACTCTTGGAAGAGATCAGTTTGGCGCGGCGGGAAAGGCTCGTCGTTATGTGGGCCATAGCTCATTATCGACGACCTCTTCCTGACGTATCGACGGGCTAAGGTCCAAACCTTTGCTCAAGAGTGTATTGGCTCGTCGCTTGGATAGGCTTGGTCGCTCAGTAGCGACGACCGCCATCCGTTGTTGGACGGGCCATAACCCAGGTCTTGATCGGATCCTTCGTAGTTGGTCCTTTGGTGGGCCTGTTGGGCCCCTAGCTCGTCGCGAAGTATTGGGCTCGGTCCATCACAGAATATTCCGTTCAAAAGCTATTTGACAAATTAACAAAAAGTAATATTCATGAATGAAACATATAAAACAAGGGATAATTGGGTAAGTAGTTGCATAATATAACGGTGAATTTAGAAATTTTGGTGAAGTATGATATATTGAGGGGAGTTTTATTAGAAAAAAAATTCTAATTCTTCTTCTTCTTGATATACCGTTTATGTAAACTGCCGTTTATGTAAACTGTAACTGTAACAACAGGCCGGATCATATAAAACAAACTAGTCAAATTACTTGTCAACCAAGTGTTACAAAATTTTGGTACTTTTCCTATAACTGGCACATGCCAGTGGAACAGTTTGACCCAAGCATTTTAGATCTAATGGCTTAGGATTGAGCTTGACTTGTCAAGCATTTCATGAATTTTAATTTATTAATTTATATCTCCTTTATACTCCGTATGTCATTATAAATTTCTAGTATTATTATATATTATCTTGTTTCAAAATAACCTACCTTTTTTTCTTGCTAAAACGACCGACTTTTGTCCTGAAATGTCTCTAAATAATTTGTTACCAAAATAATTTTCATATTTCACATTATATTTGTAATATCAAAATTTTAAAAATATATAGCAATAATATTTATGATTTTTACTATGTTTTTTAACAAACCAACTACTTTAAAACAGTAAATACAAAAATATACACAAGTTATTTACAAGGATTGTGGCGGTCCCCAAAACTGATAGCAACTAGACATGACCATCCGGTTCAAACCGCCTGCCCGATTTCGAATCGGCGGTTGCACTCACGGTTACCCTTTGAACCGAAACCGACCCGGTTTATTAACGGTTCCGGTTCCTGATTCGAACCGGCCATACGGTTCCGGTTCCGGTTTTGAACTGGCAATTTCAAAAAAAGAAAGAAAAAAAAAACTTGGTTTGAGCCGGTCCGGTTCCGGTTTGAACAGCCGGTTCGGACCCGGTTGGGCATCTCTACCGTCGGATCAAGCCAAATCAACGGTCCAGATCAGCCAAATTACGGTTCCGGTTCGTGAATGGGCGGTTCCGGTTCAGTTCACTTGCCCGGTTCTCGAACCTATGGCTCACCGAGTTTTGAATATACGAACCGTAATCGGACCGGAAAACCGCCGGTTCACCGGTTCAGGCGGTTCCGGTTCGACCGATTCGATTTCGCGCCGGTTTTTGGGCCGGTCCGGTTTAGGTTGCTACAAATCAAGTTAAAGCATTATTAAATTTTAATTATAATTAATATAATTTTAGAGAAATTATTTATTAAAATTTTACTAAAATAACTTAATGTCCATGATTTTGTAATAAAAATTCAATATTATAAAATCCAAAGTGAATGATTTTATTAGACGGATAAATTATTACTCTTCTAGCAATGGTAGCAACATTTGTTGAATTTTCCTAGGTAGGACGACCTTGGCGTCCAAGAAAGTCAATTATAAATATGACTTTGGGTTTATTATAGAACATGAACAGAAAAGTACAGTTAAACTACTAGCAAGTAGCAACCAAATACCAAATAAAGAAAATGGCACAAACCAAAAAAATCCATTGCTTGCTGCTACCATTTCCAGCACAAGGTCACATGAACCCAGTAATCCAATTCTCCAAGCTTTTACAACACAAAGGACTCACCCCCACACTAATCACTACCAAATTCATGTTCAAAACCTCAACCTACAAACTCTCCGATTCATTCCTTCTCGACACCATCTCCGATGGCTACGACGAGGGTGGAATCGAGAGCGCCGAAAGCTTCACAGCTTACGATGTCCGTTTCAAACAGGTCGGCTCGAAAACTCTAGCCGACCTGATTGAGAAACGTCGGGGCATAAGTTGCCCTGACATCTGTATTATTTACGACCCACATCTACCGTGGGTGCTTGATGTGGCAAAAGAATATGGGTTGGTTGGAACGGCTTTTTTCACACAGTCTTGTGCTGTGGATAGTTTATATTACCGGGCGTATCATGGGTTGTTGCCGATTCCGACTGGGGAATCGGAGATTATGGTTCCTGGGCTTCCGGTGCTTAAGCCGGTTGGATATGCCGTCGTTTCTTTATGCGCCGGAATCTTACCCGACTTTCTTTGATGCGGTTGTGAATCAGTTTTCGAATCTTGATAAAGCTGATTGGCTCCTTTGCAATACCTTCTACAAATTGGAGGAAGAGGTGTGTGCCACTTTCTCCCTTAAATTTTCAAATATTTAGCCGAATTTCAATTAATTTGACCATGAAAATCACAGTGCCACAACAAAAACATAAATTATTTGAATCATACATCAAAAGTGCAGGTTTTTGATGCAAAATTGAAAGATTTCTAATGATAAATTCTTTAAATTGCATCAGTTTTCCTTTTAAGAGTTGAGAGTTGAGAATTAGGACAAATTCTATAACAAATCTGATCTGCAGGCAATAAAATTGATGGGGAAGCGATTTCCATTCAGAGCGATTGGACCGACGATTCCCTCATTCTACCTCGACGGACGAATCAAAGACGACAAAGATTACGGAATCTCAGTGCACAACCCAAATAGTAGTTATTGCTTAGATTGGTTGAACAAGCAACACTACAAGAAAACTGACAGATACCGACGGAAATTAGTGACGGAAATAAATCTGTCACTAATACCGACGGATTAGTGACGAAATAGCAACGACCTGGGGTGAAAAACAAAAAACGAAATTAGGACGAGATTACCGACGGATTTAGTGACGGATATGCCGACGGATTCCATTTCGTCTCTAATCCGTCACCATTTTGGCGCCAAAAATTTGCGCACTTTTTTACCGACGAATTTGTGACGGAATGGCGACGGATATTTTTACTGACGGATTTGAGTCGTTGCTAAATTATTTAAAACAAATGTTAAATTTATATTTTAGGTTAGCGACGGATTAGTGACGGATTTAATTACCGACGGATTAAAATCCGTCGGTAAATTAATTACATATTATTACTGACGGATTTGAGTCGTTGCTAAATTATTTAAAATAATCATTAAATTTATATTTTAGGTTAGTGACGGATTAGTGACGGAATTAATTACCGACGGATTTTAATCCGTTGGTAAATTATTTAAAATAATTATTAAATATATATTTTATGTTAGCGACGGATTAGTGACGGATTTAATTACCGACGGATTAAAATCCGTCGGTAAATTAATTACATATTATTACCAACGGATTTGTGTCGTTGCTAAATTATTTAAAATAATTATTAAATTTATATTTTAGGTTAGTGACGGATTAGTGACGGATTTAATTATCAATGGATTATAATCTGTCGGTAAATTAATTAGATATTATTACCGACGGATTTGAGTCGTTGCTAAATTATTTAAAATAATTATTAAATTTATATTTTAGGTTAGTGACGGATTAGTGACGGATTTAATTACCAACGGATTATAATTCGTCAGTAAATTAATTACATATTATTACCGACGGATTTGAGTCATTGCTAAATTATTTAAAATAATTATTAAATTTATATTTTAGAAAAAAACTTCAATACTAAAAAATGTCCAAAATATTTATTTATATTCATAAAAAATAAAAAAATATATACATTTATAAATAAAAATTAAAGAATTTTACCCGTTCCTGATTTCTTTATTAAACTTTCATTTGTTTATTTTTTTCTAACTTTTTTTATATAACTTTTTGAAAAAAATTCAATACTAAAAAATGTCCAAAATATTTATTTATATTCATAAAAAATAAAAATAAATATACATTTAGGGTATAGGGTATAGTGTATAGGATATAGGGTATAGGATATAGGGTATATGGTATAGGGTATATGGTATAGAGTATAGGGTATATGGTATAGGGTATAGGATATAGGGTATAAGGTATAGGTATGTAGTGGTATAGGTATGTGGGTATAAAGGTATAGGTGGCTATGACAGAGGGTATAGTGGTATAAGGTATAGTGGCATGTATGCAGATAAGATATAAACAGATGTATAGGGTATAGTGTATAGGGTATAGGATATAGGGTATAGGGTATAGGGTATAGGGTTTAGGATATAGGGTATAGGGTATAGGGTATAAGGTATAGGGTATACTCTATACCCTATAGGGTATACCCTATAGGATATAGGGTATACCCTATAGGATTTAGGGTATACCTTATACCCTATAGGGTACCGGGAATAGGGTATAGGGCATAGGGTATAGGGTATACCCTATACCCTATAGGGTATAGGGTATAGGGCATAGGGTATACCCTATAGGGTATATGGTATAGGGTATAGGGTATACCCTATAGGGTATAGGGTATAGGGTGTATCCTATAGGGTATAGGGTATAGGGTATACCCTATACCCTATAGGGTATAGGATATAGGGTATAGGGCATAGGGTATAGGGTATACCCTATACCCTATAGGGTATAGGGTATAGGGCATAGGGTATACCCTATAGGGTATAGGGTATACCCTATAGGGTATAGGATATAGGGTATACCCTATAGGGTATAGGGTATAGGGTATAGGGCATAGGGTATAGTGTATAGGGTATACCCTATACCCATAGTATAGGTATAGTAGACGTAGGTATACCCCATGGGTATAGAGTAGGGTATACCACACATACCCTATAGTGGTATGTGGTATATATGGTATACCATAGGATATGGGTATAGTGGTATACCCATAAACCCTATAATAAGTATAGGTATACGTGGACATGTGGCATAGGGTATAGTGGTATACCCTATATAGGTATATGTGGTATAGAAGATAAGGTATACCCTATATGGTATATAGTATGTGGTATAGGCATGTAGGGTATAAGGTATACCCTATAGGTATGGGTATAGTATAGCATGTGGTAGGTATACCCTATAGGGTATAGGGTATAGGGTATACCCTATATCCTATAGGGTATAGGGTATACCCTATAGGATATACCCAATATACTATAACCTATAGTGTATAGGGTATACCCTATAGTGTATAGGGTATACCCTATAGGGTATAGGGTATACCCTATAGAATATACCCAATAGGGTATAAGGTATAGGGTATACCCTATACCCTGTACACTATACCCTATACTTTATACACTATACCCTATATACTATAACCTATAGGGTATACCCTATAGGGTATACCCTATAGGGTATTATTAAGTATTATTATTGATTATATAATATTATTATTAAGTATTATTATTAATTATATAATAATAATTATTAATATATTCAATTATTTAATTGAATAATTAACAATAGCATCATTATTATTACTAGTTATTATTAATATTATTATTAAGTATTATTATTAATTATATAATAATAATTATTAATATATTCAATTATTTAATTGAATAATTAACAATAGCGTCATTATTACTAGTTATTATTAATATTATTATTAATTATATAATAATAATTATTAATATATTCAATTTTTTAAGTATTATTACTAATACTTTTTAAAGAAATAAAAGTATATAATTTTATATTTAATTATTTTTGTTTTTTGTAAGATAAATTATAATTTTTGTTATTTATTATTTTTGCTAATTATTATAAACATAAAGAGAATTTTGATGATAAATAAATAAAAATAAGAGTTAGCAATAAGTCATTGAACTCAAACATTCACATGAATCATTAGGTTTAGTAAAATCTTAATCATTAAATACATAACAAATAATTAGATCCAATGGTCCAAATTCATCCAAGTAAATACACACATTTTCACTTGATTGGTTGTTTTATGTTCACATGGATTGAAATTTTAAACAATCTGAACCATTAATCACACACAATCCTATGGTCCAAATTCATCATAGCAAAACCTATTTTTTTTCTTTCTTTTCTTTGCTCTCCTACTGCGCCTCCCTCTCTTCTACTGCGCCTCCCTCCCTCCCTCAATCACAACAACCGAAACACAACGAAACTTCATCTCAAATCCCATTCATTCTTCCTCTTACAATGCCCCTTTCCCATATCCTCTCCCTCACTGTTGACACAATGTCGTTAATCTGTGGGCACCGAAAACCCTTCGCCTTTGAACACATGCCCTAAGTGACCTCTGCAAGCTCCACAGGTGATTTCAGTTCTCCGACCATCTGGGTCTGGCGAGCGGACAATGGCATCGGGGAAACCTTCAAAGAATGGTGAAAGGCCGCCAAGGTGAACGCGTCCGCCTCTACACCTGAGGAACAATACTCGGTTACAAAAGGTAATAATTTCGATCAATTCGTTCAATTTCACGAATTCGATTGCTCCACTTTTTTTTAGGGTTTTGACTGTTGTTGATCTTAGGTCGAAGTGGAACAAAGGGAGTATAATGTGATTGTTGTTGATGTACGCTTGTTTTTTGTAAGAATTGTCAAGGTGTATATATTATTGATAGCAATCGATGTCAATTTTAGTTTGAAACAGAGAGTTTATTGTTACTATGTTATTGAACTCGACTGTAGTTGTGATTGAGGAAATTTCAAAAGGTTTACCAATTTTTTTTTACTTTTTTTATTAAAAAAATACATTACGCATCAAGTGAACTACTAGATTGACCATAAAAATTACCCCTATATTCTTGTGGTTCACTTGATGAGCATCTTTTCATTAAAAAATTAAAATTGGGGGGGGGGGTTATTTCATGACTTTTATTATTGTTCTACGATGAGTAATGGAGAAACATGTGCTTATCTGTTGTATCTAGTGATGGATTCCATCAAGGTTTAAGTTGCTTTTGTTGAACCTGATTTTCCTATCTTAGAAAAAATTAGGGACCTTTACAAGTGATTCATATGCTATAGACCCGGAAGTAAATTGACAGTTTAACTAGCAAGCAGGGTACTTAGTTGGCTCCTTGTAATAGCTATCTCATATGTATTATTTATCCACATTTGTATTTAGTCTGATTGTGGCTTCAACCATCCGAACATAAATGCGTTTCCCCCAATGAATCTCTTATTCAAAGAAAATTCGTTAAAATACTAGGTGAAAGAGTTAGAATTGATGAAGAGAACTTTTTCTGCTCTTTAAGGAGGGGGGTTGCTAGGTTTATATGTCAGACATACATGCGATTTGATTTATATGTCCTGCTTTTTTGTTTTGTAAAGTTTCTTACACCATCATTATGTTTTTAATCTTGATTCTTGTTTCACTCGATAGTTGCTTTTGTTTTTTTTTTTTTGGCAGGGTTTTTAGAAAGATCGAGCCTGACCGATAGGAATTTGCTAATGAGGGGTTCCTTAGAGGCCAGAAGCACCTCTTGAAGACCATCAACAGGCGGAAACCTGTGCATGTGCAGCAGAGTCCTCCTCAACAACCAACTCCAGCCCAGAGCACAACAACTCCATCTTCTATTGAAGTTACGAGGTCCGAGATCGAGGAAGATATTCAATACCTTAAAAAGGATAAGAATGTTATTATGCAGAGCTTGTCACATTAAGGCAAAGAAGAAGAAACAATAGATCGTAAGCCGCAAACAAATGGGCATCGTGTTCACTTAATGGAGCGTAAGAAAGAAATGATGTCCTTCCCGGCAAAAGCTATGCAGGTCCCGGCTTCTTATCGCAACTCTTGCACCAACAGAACCAGAGTGAGAGACGTATTTCGTAGGGAATAAGAAGAGGAGACTACCCAATCAAGAAGAAGAGATCTTAGTTAACAAGTATGGTTCTCCGTCACCCGATGGACAGATTGTCAATTACCAAATTCCCTCAATGAATGAAGCAAAGAAAGACAATGCTAAATCAGAATTTGTATAGATTATGTGTTAATTTTCTTAATGGAATTTGGTTTAATATTTCTTAGTTGAATTTTGATTTAATTTTCTTGGTTGGAATTTGTTTCATTGGACTTTGTTCATTATATTGGTGTGATGGTGATCAAAGTTGAAATGAAAGGATATGTAACGACTAATTTTAGTATAAAAGAAGTTTAGGGGTCCAAAGTGTAACTGTGAAATTTCAAGGACTGATTTAAAATTAATAAAAGTTAAGGGATTGATTTGAGAATAAGAAAAGGGACTGATTTAAATTGATTGACATTATAATTTGTTTTTGATAAAAATATTTAGGATATATATATATATATATACAATTTTTTTAATATAAAATGCAAATTTAGCGACGAAAATATTCGTCGGGAAACCCCTCAATAATTTGGCATATAAAAAAACGAATAAATATTGAAATTTTTTGATAAATTTAGTGACGGAATAATTTGTCAGTAATATTAAATAATAAAATTTACTATTACAGCATAAGAAATAGCGACAAAATATTTCGTCAGTAATATTAATAATAAAAATAATAATTACAGCATCATAAAAAATAGCAACGGAATGATCCGTCGATAATCCGTCGCTAAAATGATCCAAAAAATAAAACGACCATTTAAATAGTGACGAAAAATCCGTCGCTAATTCGTCACTAAATTGGTCCAAAAAATAAAACGTCCATTTAAATAGCGACGGAAAATCCGTCACTAATCCGTCGGCATAATGCTTTAAATTGGTCGTTTATTTTACCAAATTACCGACGGATTTTAAAACGTTAGCGACGGAAATTTTCGTCGCTAAATCTGATTGAGAACCGTCAGTAATCCGTCAAAAAATTTAGCGACGCACGTTTTAACATCGGATTTTTTACGTCTAAAATCCGTCACTAAATTGATTTAGTGACGGATTTTTGGCATTTAGTGACGGATTTTTCCGTCGGTAACTGCCATTTTTCTTGTAGTGCAAGAAACTAATTCAGTTGTATATGTCTCATTTGGGAGCTTGGCCGAGCTAGGAATCGCGCAAATGGAAGAACTAGCATCAGGGTTAAAAGCAAGTAATGCAAACTACTTATGGGTAGTTCGAGCATCAGAAGAGTCAAAGATCCCGAAAAACTTTATAAACGAGACGTCAGAAAATGGGCTTATTGTTCCGTGGTGTCCGCAGCTGGAAGTGCTAGCACATAGCGCGATTGGATGTTTTGTTACACATTGTGGGTGGAATTCGACGTTGGAGGCGTTGAGTTTGGGGGTCCCGGTGGTGGGAATGCCGCAGTGGACGGATCAGATGACGAATGCTAAGTATGTTGCGGATGTTTGGAGGACGGGGGTGAGGGTGGAGAGGGATGAGACGGGGTTGGTTCGGAGGGGGGAGATTGAGAGGTGTGTGAGGGAAGTGATGGAGGGGGAAAATGGGAGGGAGATTAGGGAGAATGCGAGGAAATGGAAGGGGGTGGCTCGGGAGGCGGCGGGTGAAGGGGGAACTTCGGATGGGAATGTAGATGAGTTTGTGGCTTATTTGGTTGATCAATCTAATAGAGTTGGAGATTAAACATAGCAAAAGTGCTACTGCCCTATCCTCTGTCCTAAAATTTGAAGCAGAAATCACTTGTAACATTTTTATATACTTTAAATCATATTATATTATGTATTACAGGTGATTTAACAGTTATTTAATAATGATGATATCATAATAATGATGTCATAATAATTTCAACCCTCTTAACTAATAACTGTTTATACACAGTTCATCTTGTTTCTAAAATTTATTATCCACCGATCAAAAGCGAATTTCAAACATTTTTTAACATTCATTGTAACATGTTGAATAACTTCAGACCAAAAAAAGCGGATTTTGTATGTAGCGATAATCTATTATCTGTGTTTCCTTCAGCCCCAAATGAATAACTATTTTCAGAAAAAAAAAAAAAAAATTGCAAAAACTATCCTTCAAATGATTTTTTATTTAAAAAAAAAATTCTATTCATTAGGGGCGTAAGTGGTTTAGCTCAAACCGCGGTTTGAGACCGAACCGAGCTAAACCACGTGGTTTAGCTCGATTTTTAATTTTATTTGGTTTAGCTCGGTTTGAAAAATTCCCAAACCGGTCGGTTCGATTTAGCTTGCGGTCTGAATGCACCAAGCCGAACCGAGCTAAACCGTTGAAGCCGTTAAACCGAGCTATGGAACCGAACCGTCAAACCGAGCTATGAAACCGAGCTATGGAACTCACCATCGCCATCCGCCAGAATG
Source organism: Adenophora triphylla var. japonica (assembly GCA_022495995.1). Taxonomy (NCBI): domain Eukaryota; kingdom Viridiplantae; phylum Streptophyta; class Magnoliopsida; order Asterales; family Campanulaceae; genus Adenophora; species Adenophora triphylla. Next base: position 79,937 of record JAFEMH010000946.1, read on the forward strand.
ATACCTTAATTTTCTCCAGTAAAATAGGACTTCCTGACTGATATTCAGCTGCCAATGATGAGAGAGGTTCCTGCAGTTACATTTAACTAAATAACTGAAGTTGATCCTATAATCTTAAATTTCGAGAAAATGAGTGAAAAAAGAAATTAGACCCACTATTCCATCCACCAAAAATAGTTGACGTTGATGCCATAATAGTAGGGACCAGGGACAGCATACCACAATTTTAATGTATCTTGGTGGTTTAAGAGTTGCTGCATTACATAGTAACTAGAGCATAGAACTGTGACGAACCAACCAGCTCAAACAAGGACAACATATAATAATAACACAAAGGGTTGACCTATTCAATATCAGATGTCAAGGCAGATTACAAATTTGACATATAATGATATAAAGCTATAGAGCAAGAAACTCAATTCTTTGGTAAAAGAAAGCAAGATGAAGAAGAGATTACAATTGAAAAAAGCATAAAGTGTTGGGATTGGATCCTAAACTACAAGGAAGAGGAGGAGCCTAAGTCGGAGGTGATGAATCAAGAGGGAAAACTCGTCGGGATCTTCTGTCAGGGAGAGCGGCCGCGCTCGTGGTGGAGGGCGACCGCGCTGGAGGTTCAACGAGGGTGTATAAGTTTCTGCCGTTGAGGGCGGCCGCGCTGGCCTTGAGGGCGGCCGCGCTCGGTCCGAATCTGCAGCAGATTTTTATTTTGTTTCCTATTTTGATTAGATCTCTTCTTAAACTGAGTTAGGGTTCCTTGTATTACTATATAAACATAAATCCGGCCTAGAATACATTGTAGCAACATATTAGAGAGAAAACTAATACATATTGGCTTGGCAATTGCCCCCGGACGTAGTTCACGAGTTGGTGAATGAACCGGGTAAACAACTCTTGTGTTCTTGTGTGTTGATTGTTTCTTTCTTGTACGTGTGGGTGTGTTGATTTCTTTGTTTTGATTGCAACGGGGGAGCACCAATTTCACAACAACTGGTATCAGAGCTTTGGTTCGGAGGATTCAAATTTTTTTCATTAGTTGATTAATTTTGAATCGCGTTCTTGGGGATTTTGGTGAAGCAACAAGATTGAAGAATCTTCAATCGAGAAATTCAACGGTGTGAATTTCACGTTTTGGAAGACAAGGATTGAAGACTACCTTTATTGTAAGGATCTTCATGGACCCTTGAAGGAGAAGCCCGAAGACATGTCACAAGGAGATTGGGAGACGTTGGATCGGAAGGCGTTAGGAGCGGTGAGGAGTGCCCTAACCGACGACGTTGCACGGAACGCTATGGAGGCCAAGACAACGGTGGAGTTGCTACAAACGCTGTCGGACATGTATGAGAAGCCGTCGAATATCAATAAGGTGCATTTGATAAAGAGGTTTGCGAATGCGAAGATGTCGTAGGGGCAGACACGGCAAGTCATATCGGCAATTTCAAAGGTATGGTGGACCAATTGAAAAGTGTTGATATTACTTTCTCCGATGAAGTGCTAGCTTTTTTCTACTAAAATCATGCTCGATAGTTGGGAGGTTAATGGTCACAACGATTAGTACGTCGAAACAAAGATTGGTGTATACGGAGGTTAGAGATCTCGTCCCGCAAGAGGAGTTGCGAAGGAAAGAGAAAAGGGGAGAATCGTCCGTAGATGGGGCCGCACTTAGGGTGGAGAGAAAAAGGGGTGGACCTAAGGGGAAAAAGGTCAAGTGCTACAATTGTGGTGAATTGGGGCACATCAGCTTATGACCGTCCGGAAAAGGTGGTGGTGCACGTGGTGGATGATGGTGGTGATGTATTAATCCTAGGGGAGGAGCAATCGGGTGAAGATTGGGTGTTGGATTCTCGAGCTTCTTGTCATGCTAGTGGGGATGCGTAATCAATGAGGCGTTACAAAACCGGAGATTTTGGGGTTCTCTATCTTGGTGATGGTCACCATTCAAGATCAAAGGTAAGGGGGATGTGATGATGAAGACACCTAACGGGGCTGTTTTACAACTACACGACGTGATGCATGTTCCGGATTCGAGGAGGAGAGTGATTTCGTGGGACAACTTGACAGAAGGGTATGGTGTTTCTTTCATTGGTGGGTTTTGAGAAGTCACAAAAGGGGCTAAGGTGTTGGCTCATGGGGTTAAGGGGAAGACGTTGTACTCTACCTACAATGTCGCTTTTCGTTCCGGTGGGAGCAAGAGGCTTAAGAACCGGCCTGTTGGTGTAAAAAGGGGAGACATCAAGAAACGGTATGTTGGGGAGGACTCAAAGTTGATCAACGTGGTGTGGAAGTCCAAGAGCCCTAACAGAGAGCGGTTTCAGACCAAGAACAGTCGATGCAAGAAACAAGGTGTGTCCAAGTTTCAAGGGGAGGCATTACGAGGAAGGTGGGTCCGAGGGAGAAGGCGGTTAGACTTGCAGGAGAAATCAAGGTAGAAGCTGATTTGGGGAGGCAAGAACGATCTAACACGGAGAGGTTGAAACGTCGCTTGGTTTCAACTCGCCTTATTACTTGAGGAGAGGAGAGGTAGTGTCAAGCCAATATGGAGGGGGAATGTGTTCGAAGGTCTTTACTCCGTGGTGGGAGTTGATGGGAGATTTTATGTTTGTTGGTTTAGTCTCCGGTGGGAGATTGTTGGGATTGGATCCTAAACTACAAGGAAGAGGAGGAGCCTAAGTCGGAGGTGATGAATCAAGAGGGAAAACTCGTCGGGATCTTCTGTCAGGGAGAGCGGCCGCGCTCGTGGTGGAGGGCGACCGCGCTGGAGGTTCAACGAGGGTGTATAAGTTTCTGCCGTTGAGGGCGGCCGCGCTGGCCTTGAGGGCGGCCGCGCTCGGTCCGAATCTGCAGCAGATTTTTATTTTGTTTCCTATTTTGATTAGATCTCTTCTTAAACTGAGTTAGGGTTCCTTGTATTACTATATAAACATAAATCCGGCCTAGAATACATTGTAGCAACATATTAGAGAGAAAACTAATACATATTGGCTTGGCAATTGCCCCCGGACGTAGTTCACGAGTTGGTGAATGAACCGGGTAAACAACTCTTGTGTTCTTGTGTGTTGATTGTTTCTTTCTTGTACGTGTGGGTGTGTTGATTTCTTTGTTTTGATTGCAAACGGAGAGCACCAATTTCACAACAACTGGCCCAGTATCGAGCTTTGGTTCTGGAGGATTCAAATTTTTTTCATTAGTTGATTAATTTTGAATCGCGTTCTTGGGGATTTTGGTGAAGCAAGCCAAGATGAAGAACTCAATCGAGAAATTCAACGGTGTGAATTTCACGTTTTGGAAGACAAGGATCAAGACTACCTTTATTGTAAGGATCTTCATGGACCCTTCAAGGAGAAGCCCGAAGACATGTCACAAGGAGATTGGGAGACGCTGATCGGAAGGCGTTAGGAGCGGTGAGGAGTGCCCTAACCGACGACGTTGCACGGAACGCCATGGAGGCCAAGACAACGGTGGAGTTGCTACAAACGCCGGCTGACATGTATGAGAAGCCGTCGAATATCAATAAGGTGCATTTGATAAAGAGGTTTGCGAATGCGAAGATGTCGTAGGGGCAGACAATGGCAAGTCATATCGGCAATTTCAAAGGTATGGTGGACCAATTGAAAAGTGTTGATATTACTTTCTCCGATGAAGTGCTAGCTTTTTTTCTACTAAAATCATTGCGTCGATAGTTGGGAGGTTACCGTCACAACGATTAGTACGTCGAAACAAAGATTGGTGTATACGGAGGTTAGAGATCTCGTCCCGCAAGAGGAGTTGCGAAGGAAAGAGAAAAGGGAGAATCGTCCGTAGATGGGGCCGCACTTAGGGTGGAGAGAAAAAGGGGTGGACCTAAGGGGAAAAAGGTCAAGTGCTACAATTGTGGTGAATTGGGGCACATCAGCTTATGACCGTCCGGGAAAAGGTGGTGGTGCGCACGTGGTGGATGATGGTGGTGATGTATTAATCCTAGGGAGGAGCAAAGGGTGAAGATTGGGTGTTGGATTCTGGAGCTTCTTGTCATGCTAGTGGGGATGCAGAATCAATGAGGCGTTACAAAACCGGAGATTTTGGGGTTCTCTATCTTGGTGATGGTCAACCATCAAGATCAAAGGTAAGGGGGATGTGATGATGAAGACACCTAATGGGGCTGTTTTACAACTACACGACGTGATGCATGTTCCGGATTTGAGGAGGAGAGTGATTTCGTGGGACAACTTGACAGGTGAAGGGTATGGTGTTTCTTTCATTGGTGGGTCTTGGGAAGTCACAAAAGCGGGCTAAGGTGTTGGCTCATGGGGTTAAGGGGAAGACGTTGTACTCTACCTACAATGTCGCTGCTCCGGTGGGAGCAAGAGGCTTAAGAACCGGCCTGTTGGTGTAAAAAGGGGAGACATCAAGAAACGGTATGTTGGGAGGACTCAAAGTTGATCAACGTGGTGTGGAAGTCCAAGAGCCCTAACAGAGAGCTGCTGCATCAAGAATGATCGATGCAAGAAACAAGGTGTGTCCAAGTTTCAAGGGGAGGCATTACGAGGAAGGTGGGTCTCGGGAGGGAGAAGGCGGTTAGACTTGCGGGGAGAAATCAAGGTAGAAGCCGATTTGGGAGGCAAGAACGATCTAACACCTGAGAGGTTGAAACGTCAGCTTGGTTTCAACTCGCCTTATTACTTGAGGAGAGGAGAGGTAGTGTCAAGCCAATATGGAGGGGGAATGTGTTCGAAGGTCTTTACTCCGTGGTGGAGTTGATGGGAGATTTTATGTTTGTTGGTTTAGTCTCCGGTGGGAGATTGTTGGGATTGGATCCTAAACTACAAGGAAGAGGAGGAGCCTAAGTCGGAGGTGATTAATCAAGAGGGAAAACTCGTCGGGATCTTCTCGTCAGAGAGCGGCCGCGCCGCGGTGGAGGGCGACCGCGCCGGGAGGTTCAACGAGGCGTATAAGTTTCTGGGTTGAGGGCGGCCGCGCCTGGGCCTCGAGGCGGCCGCGCTCGGTCCGAATCTGCAGCAGATTTTTATTTTGTTTCCTATTTTGATTAGATCTCTTCTTAAACTGAGTTAGGGTTCCTTGTATTACTATATAAACATAAATCCGGCCTAGAATACATTGTAGCAACATATTAGAGAGAAAACTAATACATATTGGCTTGGCAATTGCCCCCGGACGTAGTTCACGAGTTGGTGAATGAACCGGGTAAACAACTCTTGTGTTCTTGTGTGTTGATTGTTTCTTTCTTGTACGTGTGGGTGTGTTGATTTCTTTGTTTTGATTGCAACGGGGGAGCACCAATTTCACAACATAAAGGGAGTATGGAAACAATTTAATAATAATTGGATGGAGTGTAATGTTGGTTTGGACCCCGGTCTGAACCGTATAATCAAATCGCGGTTTAGACCGAGCTAAACCGAACTATGACGGTTTAGCTTAGCTCGGTTTGAAGTTTTTTGTGGTTTAGCTCGATTTGAAATTTCTCCAAATCGATACTAGCGGTTTAGCTTCAAAATTTCCCAAAACCGAGCTAAACCGAACCGGTTACACCCCTACTATTCATTATATAATTTCAAAACTAAATTTTTAAAAAGTAAATAACAAATATTTTCATACATTTTAGAAACTAAAATTTACGAAATTTATAAAGGGATGACTTTTGTAAAAAATTTCAAAATGAAAAAATCGACATTCTTTTTGGGAAAGATGGAAAATAATGTTGTATGTTTTAAGTTAGGGGCGTTCGTTCATGATTCGGATTTGTCTGATTTTTTGTCAAAATTTTAAGAAATCAGGACCGTACCAATCATTTAGTAGTTAAGTATGAATTTAGGACCAAAATCAGATCAATACACATTTCAATGGATTAGACCAATAGCATAGAAAAAAATTAAAAACTTGAAAGTTTACTAACTTACTCGGTTATCGACTTAACCACTTTTTTTTAACGAACTACTTAGCGTTAGGACCTTAGAAAATAAAAAAAAATTAAATTATATATATATATATATATATAAATATATATATATATATATATATATATATATATATATAATTGATCTGATCCGATTAAGAATCGTGTATATTTTTTTCACAATTAGGATCGAACCAAATGACCGGTTTCATAGAATTTGAAATCAGAACCACCAGTTCAATATTATTGGTTTGTGTTTTCATTAATTCGGTCCAATTTTATTGATTTGGTACAATTCTATGGGTACGATCCGATTTTATTCGTACTGTCAGATTTCACAGTTTGTTTAACAGTCCTAGCCCTATTTAGTGGCGACAGAAAATCTGGCCCGGCCCATTTTATCTCTTGGTATTAACCTAACTCGGCCTGGTCTTTTATGTCTTTTGAAACAAACTTGGCCTATTTTGCTGATGTTGTTGCACTATTTTCAAAACATTTGTAATAGGAAATTTGACCAAGAAGTTCCTTTTTTGAACAAATTACTTCTACTCAAGTTCCTCATTAAATCGAAATGACCTGAAAGTTTTTATGCAGTAATATATAATACTGCATGCAATATTATTATATTCACTCACATGTAAATAAAATACTGCATCTATAATACAATGGTGAAGGAACTTCTCGGGTATTATGAAACTTTTTTAGAACTTCCCCGGTCACTCTCCCTTTTTATTATTTTCACAAATAATAATAATAATAATAATAATAATAATAATAATAATAATAATAATAATAATAATAATAATAATAATAATAATAATAATAATAATGTAGACTTTTTTTTGGCCCAAGTGACAAATCCTAGACCTAACCTGCATTCTCATGGTCTTATGGGCCGGACCTACTTTTATGAGATACAAGCTGGCCCGGACTGAGGCTTTTGAGTTTCTTTAATTTGGTGCTATGATTTTTGAACAGTATTTTTATTTTAATGTTTTTATTTTCCGCTATTTTAATATTAATTTATACTTAAAGATGAGCACAAAATTCAATAAGAATTTTCCACCTTATAATGTGGATTAAATAAAAAATTGGATGAGAAAGAAAGAAAAAATCATAAATCAAATCAAAATTGTTTTGCACTTGGTTGACCCATAATTAATTTATTAGCCTGGATTAAATCAGTTTGGCATATTTAATTATTCCACTTACCACCTTTAATACACATTATTACTCCCTCATTCTCATTTATATTGAACACATTTGAATTTTTCAATAAATGATATAAGTGAACTTTAACCCAACATCAATGTCAATCACCTAATGAATTTTTTTTAAAAAAATGTGCAATAAATCATCAATTATTTATCAAAAATAATTTTAAATTTTTAATAAAATAATTAAATTAATATAAATATTTAATTAAAATTCATATACATGGACAAAAAAAAATTAAATTGGTCAATATAAATAAAACGAAGGTAGTATTTTATTATTGTTTAATTGAGCAAGCAAAAGTACTGGAATCGTTCGTTCGATCGGTCAACTTGTCTTTTGGACGCAGTGATCTTTTCCAGTTTTGTATTGTTTTTTAGTCAGTACTCCCTCCGTTCAGTTACATACTTCATACTTTCTATTTTGGGCGTTCAATTACATAATTCACACTTTGTTTCTTTCTCAAAATGAAAAGGAATCTTTACTATTCACTCTACTCATTCTCTCTCCTACATTATTTTAATACTCACAACACCATTATAATTTACTATTTCCTCCACTCATTCTCTCTCCTATTTTAATTTCACACTCACAACACTTTTATTATAATACTCTCTCCTTAATTTACGTGAACACAGTAACTGTAAAGTAACTACTTGGACGGAGGGAGTATATTATTTTTCAATATTAGGTCAAATCAATGTACCTTTATTTCAGGTTATAAAAGTCAAAAATCACAATATCACGTTGTAGTCCACACAATTATACAATCACGTGATTAGAGAATACTTCATCCGCCCGTTATAAACTACTCCCTCCGTCCCATTTATATTAAACATGGCACGCAAATTAAGAAAAAAATTAGTGGAGAAAATATTGTGAGTATAAAAATAAAATAGGAAAAAGAATGAGTGAAGAAAATAGTAAAGTCGATTGGTGTTGTGAGTATAAAAGTAAAGTAGAAAAGAGAATTAGTGGGTGAAATAGTAAAGATTCTTTGTCATTTTAAAAAAGGTGAAGCTTTTAACGGTACAACCATTTTGGCAAAAGGTGAAGCTTTCAATGGAACGAATGGAGTATACATTTTTTTTCATTGAATATCACATTACAAACTAAACACTTCCTAAAATTGATTTTTTTTTAATTATTTTTATATTAAAAAGATTCACATATTATACCCACAACAGTAATTCAATTATTATTTTCTACTCACTTTCTCTCTATAACATCAATTCATTATATTTTTTTCTTAATTATTTTACAAACAGTAATTAAAAAGGCTATAGTAGAACGGAGGATATTTTATTTTTCCTTTTAATTAAAATAAGTTTTATTTTTTTCAAGTTGACTATTTATTGTTGAATAGACATTTGAAATTCCCTCTAAATTCCGAATAGTCAACGATGTTGACTAGTGGAGTTTAAGCAATAAGTTTGCGAAGAAAGAAAGGGTTCATTATCAATCAAGTCCACCATATCAATAAGTGCGATTCAGGCCCTTAATTTATCTTGAATAAAATATCAAAAAATATTTAGTGAGTTGATCTTGTAAAATTATTTTTTCTTATGCTTAGACTACGAGCAATGGTTTCATCCTATTCCTCCATTTTATTCAACACTTTTTACATTTTTTCTCATCTACTTAATATTTCATCTATCAATTTGATTTAACCCCTTACAATGACTAAATTAAATTAAATTTCAACTCCCTCCAACTCATCATTCTATACCCATCACTTTTATTTTATTTATATTCTCTATTCTTATGATTAGTAAAATAATAATAATTATTATTATTATTTATAATTAAAAAAATATTTCACACTTAATTAAAAAAAATATTGCATCAATTTATAGGAAAAAAAATATTTTTTTTAAATAAAGGCTAAAATGAAGAAGGATAATTGAGAAATGAGTGTTTTTTTTTTGTGTCCAAATAAAATGAAACTTATATCAATTTATAGGAAAAAAAATGATGATTTTGGTGAACAAAAAATTAATTTACTAGGTGATAATTAAGCTCAAAGAATTGAGATAAAAAAAAAAATTCAAAAATTCAATGGACCAATTAGAACGTGACACTTGGCACAACCAGAAAAAAAAAAAAGGAGGAAAATTGAACAGCCACACGCGCCAGCCAAGGCGGTGTGGCCCACGCGCCAAAAGCGAGCCAATAGTCGCGTGACACATGTCCAAGACGCAGCTTTTTTTTTTTTTTTCCCACGGGATGAAATTTTTCATCCAACCAATTTCATCCAACCATTGCATTATTTCATCTCAATGAAACTCATTTCATTCCCTATTTCACACAAACACAGCCATTGTACGTGGTCTTAAGAAGGAAAAAATAATAATTGACTTTTTTAAAATTTATTTACCATATCATTTTAAATGTGTAAAAATGAAAGTTCAAAAGTTAAAATATCTATATTACATAGCAAAATAAATTTTAAAAAATAAAATAAAATAAAAAGTATAGTAACTATTGTACAAGAATAGTAACATCAGGGGTACAAGATAAAATATTCATAAAATCTTGTTCAAAATATCTAGACCGAATGTTAAAATGTGAGCCCAAGTGTTAAGTGTTGAATGATTTCAACACCAATAAGTGATTATCAAATACTCCTTCCGTGTAATATCAAATCGGATCAACTTTTTGGACATAGCAATTAACAAAAAAATAAAGTATAAGAGAGGTGTTTTGAGTCTAAAAAGTAAAATATAAAATAGAATAAGTGAAATGAATAGTGAGTTAATTGGTGTTGTAAATATAAAATTAATGTAAAAGAGAGAATGAGTGGCAGTAAAGATTTCTTGCCATTTTTGAAAGACCGATTTGAGGTGGGACGGATAGGATAAGATTATGTGAGCATTTTATGCCCCTAGTATTGCTCAAGTGGAGATACAATATTTATTTTAGAAAATACACTATTCGATTCAAAATAATTGTCAATTTTGAACTTTTCGTATGTTTTAATAAAAACAATTATTACCGCTAAGTAATGACGAAAGTGTCAAAATTACCATTTTTTATTATTCATTTCTCATGCATTACTCCACACAACATATCAATAAATAGTTGAAAAAAGTTTCAATGTGGGGGTATAATAGAAATTTGAATGATTTTGACTATAAAAGAGACAATTATTTTGGATTAAACATATTATTTAAAGTGACAGTTATTTTGGATCACAGGGAGTACTTTAATTAAAAAAATCACAAAATTTGATTTACAAAATGATGTATCATAATTGTGTTGGTGTTTTTAATTATAGTGTGACGAATCCACAATCGATGTAATAAATAAAATATCACCACCTCATTTTATATCCATTTTTTGTAAACTTCTTTTGTGTCCCTAAAATTTCTCTTTAAATCTATCTATATATATTATATATTAAAGTAGAAACATATTCTCATTCATCATTGCGCCACGTGAAATAGTGACGTGTAAATACATGTGTCGTTCTCTTATTTGGCTTAAGATTATATGCATGAATTGAAAATTATTTAAGAAAAAGATAATTAATCAAATTTGAATTGATCAACAATTATCCTTTTAATATTCTCCTTTAAATCCTCAAAAATAAAAAATTATTCATCCAGGGAAAAGTATTTCATTTTAAGTAAAATATTCATATAACAATTTTTCCTAATTTAACTGATTCCACGTATCTTTTCCTAATAACATCGTTTGACTAATTCTATTCAAATTTGTCAATCTCTCAATGATAAGTACAAGACTTTTATTTATTTGAAAAAAATAAAAATAATAAACAAGCTTTATCTAATAAACCTATCCCCATTTATATTTTCTTCATAAAACTTCAATTAAACAATTATATGGTTTATTTACTTCTCTTTTGTTTGTACTTCATCATGTAAGTGTTCATATTCTTTCATTGGCCTTGCATCATGCTTTGGAAATTAGTTTGCTGATTATAGTACTTATTCTTTTCGCCCCAAAATAAATGACAAAAACCATTTTAAATTTTCTTTCATCAAAATTAAATTTGAAATTATTTTAATCATACACTTTGGTACATATCTTAAAATTAAATTTGAAATCTTTTTGACGATTCATTTTGATACATAGGTTCTATTATCTTAATTTTGTTGTAGCATAAAAAATTTAACACTTTGCATTTAGAACCTTGAAATTGATTTGAGGTATACTTAATAAAATATATGTATGTTTATTGATTGACTCAACTAATTTTTTATTTAGTGAGAATATTTTGATCCAAATTTTAACATATGTAAATGCATTATTAGTATACCACCTATTTTATAATAAATGTTTTAATGTTTTAATTTTATTTTTTATTTGTCCAAAATAAATACTGAAAATTTTATTAAAAAATGTTTTTGTGCAGTCTTATCATAGTACAAATATTATACAAAGTAGTATCCCTATAAAATTGACGAATAAACAACAAAGTTTTATGTGGATTTATTTTTTTGTAACTCATTCAAAATATTATTTTTGGAATGATTCTAAGGTCAAAATAAATAGTACAAAATTTTGGGCATAAACTAATGTGACAATTTGTTATTGGATATTTTTTTTATATGTCCCACTACTCAATAATTAAGTATCTAATCAATTGGTCAAAAATGATGTGAACTTATTTTTTTCCCTGACATTGCTCATAGTTTAATGCCAAATTTAATTTAGTTAGATTATGATAGATGTTTTAAAAGTTTAAAACTAGACACCAAGATAAAAGTAGATCAATTTTAATTATATCTCTAAAATTCAAGTCAATTTCTGAATTTACAATAAAGATTAGACTTGTGACTTTATGAATTCTATGTGAAAATCATTTCGTTAAAGATTTTTTAGTGATATAATAATAGAATATTTTTTCAATTAGTTTTTAGTCAATAAATTTTCAATTAATTTAGATGCGCTATAGTAGCCATTTTGAAAACATTGTTGGGTCCTTGAAATATTATAATATCATTACATTCACTTTATTTATGTATAGAAGTTTTTGAATTTTTTTTTATAAGTTCATAAGTCAAATATCTATAGTATAAATGAGGGATGTCATGAACAGATGAATGAATAGTTTCATTGGTCGAAATTCCCATTTTGCCCTCACTATTTTGTCCCTTTTCCATTTTGCCCTAAAAAAAATCCTCGGACACGGGCTTAATTAAAGAAAAAAAAAATATTGTGTCCTCGGACACGGGCTTATTCTAGTCTATAGTATAAATGAGGGAAGGGGGTGCTACAGTACTATGAATAGTTCTAAGCGGCGAATTTTCTATTTTGCCCTCATACATTTGTCCCTTTCCCATTTTGCCCTTAAAAAAATTAATTAAAAAAAAAAAAATTTTTTTTAAAAAAAACCAGTGTCCTCGGACACGGGCATGTACTAGTATATCTATATATATATATTCCTTTCCTAATGGATGCACGGCTTACCCTCTATCCGCGTGGCTTAGACCTAGGTGACACACTGACTCGGGACAAATAAGTAAATTGAATTATCTAGACAACCATTAATAGATGAAAACGGAAATTCTTCACAAGCACAATTAATAAATTTAATATTCAATATTGCAACCAATTTTATAGGAGACATAGATTTATATACAGAAAGAAATTTCGATATATTACAAAATTTAAAATGCAGGAAATTAGAACAGTTTAAATGGTATAAAGAAAATTTCTTAAAAATAGTTTTTAATCTAGCAGATCCAAACAATTACCATTGGAAAGAAAAATTTATTACTGATTTATCAGGATTATTCTCTATTAATGTAAAAGATACAATAGAACAAATGTACATATATATATATATATATATATAATGGAATGTGAAACATATTTGGTACACAACATTTAGAGATAAAGTTTGTTAAAAGAAAATACACCTATATGGGGTTTTTTTGCGACGAACAAAGTATAAAATAAATATTCTTTTTGCAGCAGATGATTTTGAGTTGGCCATATAATAAAATTTGAGGGTCCGGCAAGTATAACTTTTCAAAAAAAAAAATGAAAGAAAGAAAGGAAGGAAGTAAAGTAAGAAACGATACAAAAAATCAAGGGGTTAAGACCCTTCTCACCATTGAATGCTAGAATGCCTAGAAAATAGAAATGACTCATGAAGCCAACATCAAGTGGTTAGCATATTTTGTTCGCTTAATTACTATAAGGTACAAATGAGAAATGCAATAATTTATTAAAAGATTTGACTTTTTAATGAATTTTCTTTTTCTTCATGGATGGATTATTAATTTATATATGCATAACCATATTTTAAAATTTAAAATAAAATTTTACATGGGCAGTGGGTAGATAAATATTTTGGTATCGAACCTAAAATAAATAGTTTACATGTCCATGAAAGAAAGACGATCGATCACTATCAAAATCCACCAAGTAACAAAAGTAAATTGCTAAAAGTTTCACCGATGCGGATAATAGTACATTTAATTGGCATCCGTTTGAGTGACTTAAGTCTATTTTATTTAATTATGTAGCACATTGAGTTCTTACTTTGTCCTATCCTACACTAGCCTATATTAAGTATCACATTTTTTTGTCTACCAAAATAAGTGTTGTAGTTTTAAATAAAAAAAGTCTTATTAAAAGAGGGAATAGATATTAAGTCTAACTATGATATCATAGGGATTTACATTAGATAGTAGAATGCACAAATTTAATAAATATTTATGGAATATGTTTCAAGATGTATTATGCAAGTATATCTATATTCTATGGAGGATGTAATAATATATAAAATTAGAAACATATTATGCTTTACATTGCGCTATGTAAAATTTTACATGAAATTATATTTGTAATTCATTCATAATATTATTTATTGAATAATAATAAAGTCACGAAAAACTTACAAAATATTGGGCAAATATTACATCATTTGGCAATGTTTCATTATTTTTTTAGATCTCACTATTCATTAATCAAGTATCCAATCAATCAATCAATGGCCAAAATTCCGTGAAATTATTTTTTGTTTCTAGCATTGTTCCTATTTTAATGTCAAAATTTTGGTGAGATTATGATAGAAAAGTTTAAGAAAAAAATTAAATTATTCCATGATAAAATCAGATTATACCATGAATTTTAATAAGACAAAAACTTGGGTGAGAACAGGCAAATCCGTCTCATCCATGAGACGGGTCGGAATGACCCGAAACCCGCTCCATTACCCGCCCAACAAAGCCAACCCGCGCCTCCTGCCAAGCTTTTTGCATATGGGCGGTCGCCCAAGCTGGAATGGGCGGTCGCCCAAGCCCACATTTGCCTTAAGTCCAATCCTTCAGCCAACATAAAGTAATAGTTTGTATACATTAAAGTAATAGTTTGTATACATTAAAGTAATAGTTTGTATACATTAAAGTAATACATATATACAGAAAAGTAATAATGTTTTTTCCTATGTTTTCTTCGTTTGGCAAAAGTAATACTTATTATAACTAAAATGTAACAAACGTGTTATTTATATATAATAGTATTTGTACATAATTGTAACACATATGTATAGGTATATATGTTTTCATGTAAAAGTATTACATTATCTATAGAAATATGTTACAATTTCATCTATCAAAGTGTTACATTTACTTGTATAAACTATTACATTCATATACATGAGTTAGGGAAAAACTATTACTTAAAGTAATACATAGAAAACTTAGGGAAAAACACTATTACTTTTCTGTATATATGTATTACTTTAATGTATACGAACTATTACTTTAAGGTATACAAACTATTACTTTAAGAGATGGTAACTATTACTTTTTCTCAGAAAAAAAAATTTTTTTAAAAAAAAAAAAAAAAAAAAAATTGGCCTATAAAAGGCTGCCACGTGGCGGGTCATGGCCCATGGATCATGGGTCGACCCGTCTCACCCATGAGACGGATCATACCCGTCTCACAGGAGACTCCCTCTTTTAATAAACCTAATTTGAATCATATAATGTCTCCGAAATTTTTGCTAATCCCTAAAGTTACAAATTTTTTGATTATTAACAAATTTCGAAATTAAAACTCATATCATTAAATTTATTGAACTAAATTAAATGTGACCAAAAATATTATAAGAGTTTAATAATTTTAATAAATTGTAAAAATTGTTATTTATGCATCATTAATAATACCATGAATAAGAATGTTTAGAATCTCATTATAACTATTAAATTCTTATATTTATTTAACTAAATTAAACATTGACCAAAAATATTGTAAGAGTTTAATGATTTTAGTAAATTTTAAAAGAGTAAGTTTTGGGAGAAATCAGTTTCTCCATAAATTATAAAAAGTCCAATTTTTTTCAACTTGCAAATATTTGACGAATATAAGAGCAGTTTAAAAAAACAGGACTTTTTATAACTTAGGGAGAAACTAGTTTCCCCCAAAATATTGTGATTTTAAAATTTGTTATTTATGCATCATTAATAATACAATGAATAAGTATGATTAGAATCTCATTATATTTATTAAATCTTTATATTTTTGGTCCAATTTTCATTAAGTTAATTACCAAAAATTAGAATTTAATTATGTTAACCAATATCTATGTTTGCATCAAAATGATACTTCATCTATCAAATATCACATGCTCCCTCTGCCCTCCGCCTCCGCCTCGCCTCTCCAAATTCAAATATATATATATATATATATATATATATATATATATATATATATATATATATATATATATATATATATATATATATATATATATATATATATATTATAAAACACAACTGTTCGTGAACAGTTGTGTGAACAATTTCAAATGCTAAATTTTTCATTTTGCCTTCACTAAGTTGTCCCTTTCTCATTTTGCCCTTTAAAAAAAAATTAATTTAAAAAAAAAACACGTGTCCTTGGACACGGGCTTTTGCTAGTATATATATATATATATATATATATATATATATATATATATATATTCCAAAATGAATGCCTTTTTGTAAAAATCTTTGTCACTAAATATTTTTTTCGCTATTCATTTTATTATCATAAAACTAAATATTTAAAAAGTGAATAACAAGAATATTATGAATCTTTGATATTAAAATATATAAAAAACACACATTTTCATAGTAACCATTAAAATGAAATTCAGACATTTATACATGGACGGAGGGAGTATTAATTTCAATAAATTTAATAAATATGATTAAAAATATTTTTTATTCTCATAAAATTTTAGAATATTTATTTATAGTATTTTAAATGGTGCATTAGTTAAAACTTGAATAATTGTATGCATATGAATAAAATTTAATGTATATTAAACAAAATTCACATATACTATTAATAAAATGATTTTTTTGGTAAAATTGTAGTCAGAGTAGAATAAATAATTAAAAAAGTACTTTCTTGGGACATTGGTATACCTTTGGTATGAGCAAATTAAAAATATTTTAGTCATTTTAATAAACATGTTTTTCAAAAAACTATTTACTTTCATGAGATTAATTATTTTTTAATGATATAATTTTCAATGGAACATTTTAACTTATATAGAGGATATATATATCCATCCAGAAAAATATTATTTCAATTATTTGAAAATTAGTTCGAGTCAGAAATTGAATGACGTGGGTAAATTAATACTTATTAATAAGATATACTCCCTCCGTCCCAGCGAAAGAGCCATTTATTTCCTTTTTGGGCGTCTCATTTAAAAAGCCACTTTCCCAAAAAGGAAACCTTAAATCACTATTCTCTCCACTCATTCTCTCTCCTACTTTATTTTTACACTCACAACATTCTCTTTCTTACGTCATCTCCCACTCATTCTCTCTCCTATTTAATTTTTCATACTCACAACATTTAAACTTTTTCTCTTTCCTACATCACATTTCTTATTTTGCGTGCCCGGCTAATTTGGTGGCTCTTTCGCTGGGGCGGAGGGAGTACTTCATAGTAGTTTAATTATAAAACAGTTAAACATAATTAAAATGTATTACTTCCTTCGATATTTGAAATTATCCGGATTCGGCTGCGCGAACCGGTCATCTTGCGATGGTTCGCTCATTTGCTGCGTTTTTCGTTTGTAGAGTCGCCACGCCGTTTTGA
This sequence comes from Adenophora triphylla var. japonica, assembly GCA_022495995.1. Taxonomy (NCBI): domain Eukaryota; kingdom Viridiplantae; phylum Streptophyta; class Magnoliopsida; order Asterales; family Campanulaceae; genus Adenophora; species Adenophora triphylla. The sequence continues at coordinate 97,119 of JAFEMH010000946.1, forward strand.
TATAACCCAAAGCATTGAGAAAAGACTTTGTTTAGAAAAGGTTGTTGTGTGATGAGATTTTGAGTTCGGAGGTCAGGTTATGCCTCGGGAAGAGAATAATAGAGCTCACCCGAGTCACCTCGTATACACGAGTCTTTCGATACCCCTTTTTCTTTAAAAGTTTTGTGTGTGTGTATGTGCTTTTTAAAAATGCATGCTGAATATAATGTCTACATAGTATGCTATGTATTTAAATATTAAAATTAATTGAAATAGTGTGGGAAGGAGGCCTTACCAATACTGGTTCGGGTATATCTTCCGCTGGAGAGGTGTTGGTTGAATGTGAATAGTGTTTCGGGAAGGATCGGGATTGCTTCGGGATGTACTGGCGTCTGCGGGCAGAGCTTTGGCGTGCCTCGAGATTGTTGTGTGTATTCGGGCAGAGGTTCGGTGCGCCTCGGGGTTGTTGCTTGGATTCGGGCAGAGATTCGGCGTGCCTCAGGATTGCTGTGTAGATTCGAGCAGAGTTCGGCGTGCCTCGGGATTGCTGCTTAGATTTGGGCAGAGATTCGGCGTGCCTCAGGATTGCTCGGGATGTGCCGGCAGGACTTCAGGATGCTTCGGAATGGCTCGGGATGGCTCGAGATGGATCGGCAGGGCTTCAGGATGCTTCGGGAGCGCCTAGAAATGGCTCGGGAGCACCTCGGGAGCGCCTCGGGGCGGCTCGACAGGGCTTCGGGAGGGCTTCAGAGCGCCTCGGGAAGGCTCGGGAAGGCCGAAAGGGGCTCGGGATGCCTTAGAGTTGTCCCAGCTTGCTGGGGGAGGGAGGAGAGAAGGGAGGTGTGTAGAAAATGAAAAGGAGAACCCTCTATTTATAGGGGGAGAAAAACTGCAAAAGTGTCAGCGCGAACACTTATGCAATCCCAAATTTTTGATTTTCCCGGATTTAAGGGAAAATTGTGGACTTTAAGAAGATTTTGTAATTATGATGTTTACCCTGCAAAAGTGCCCGCGCGGACATGTCTGCAGACTGAATATTTTTCGTAATTCCCAAAAAGTCCTTTTATCCCGTTTTATCCCGAAAAGGTCCTGCCTTGGTTTGGTTGGTGGTTTTGGACTTTTTGGAGGTTATGGGTCTTCGGGATCACGTTTGTGTGAGTCCGCGGTATTTCTAGTGCGTCAGATGGGGAGCAATCCGGATTGGGGTACTAACAGAAGCCCCTCGGCGACGTCACTTATGAAAGAAGTGGGGTCGCCGATAAGATGAGGGTCCTGATCTGGATCGCTTGTCGGGAGAGAGGAGGCGAACATGTTGGTCGGATGTGAGGACGTGGTGGTGTCCTAAGGTGATGCGGACGTGTCGGTGTCCTGATGTGGAATTGTGTGTGTGGACGTGTCGGTGTCCGAAGGTGAGGTGGACGTGTCGGTGTCATGATGTGAGGTGGACGTGTCGGTGTCCTGGACGTGTCGGTGTCCTGAGGGTGACCGTTTAGGTCGGTTGGCTGGACCCTTTGACAGGATTCCTATGTATCCCGAATGGGAATCAAACCTGATCGTAGTTCATGTGTGGGCCTTACGAGAAAATTTGATAATCTTACGAAAAGATGTGTAATCATTCAAAAAGATAGGAAATCTTACTAAAAGATGCCTAATCTTATTAAAAGATGGCTAATCTTACTAAAAGATGGGTAATCTTACGAAAACATGTGTTTGTCGTGTATGAGGACGTGGTGGTGTCCTGAGGTGTAATGGTGAGGACGTGGTGGTGTCCTAATGTGAAGTTGTGAGGACGTGGTGGTGTCTTGAGATGAAGTTATGAGGACGTGGTGGTGTCCTGGGGTGACCTGCTAAGGTCGGTTGTGAGTTTGTCGTGTATGAGGACGTGGTGGTGTCCTCTGACTGAGATATTGTGAGGACGTGGTGGTGTCCTAAGCTGGGGATGAAAGTGTTTGTGCCTTTGTGTTTGATTCTTGGGAGGCGTGCTTGCCTTGTGTTTTGATTTTTGGGGAGGCGTGCTTGCCTTGTGTGAATTTGTGGGAGGCGTGCTTGCCTTTGTGTTTTGTGTTTTGGGAGGCGTGCTTGCCTTATGTTTTGTCCGCTGGGGAAAGGTTCGGGCGTACGATGGTTGCCGGGAAAATGACTTGTTTGTTTCGAGGGCGTTTATCTAGGAAATTTTCCAAAATTTGTAATATTAATTCATTAAAATTAGCGTCAATTTATGAAAAAGTATTATCTTAAATTTATTATTTTTATCTTCATCTATAATTTTTACATAGATAGTTGCTTAAAATCTTAACTTTCTTTGAAATAGTTTTTAGTCTGTGTGTTTAACACACAGGTGTAACGTTAGTTACAAATAAGGGTACAAAGTACGGGGGTGTTTGCCCCGCATGATCCAATGCAATGCATGAACAAATGTAAATTCGTCATACCAGATCTTGTTTTAAAGTTCTAGAAAAATCAAAATCGAAAATCAAAGTCATAGCAAATCTGAGTTTTAATTTTAGAAAATTCAAATTTGGGTTTCCAAATCATGAACAAGTCGAAATTCTTCATACCCAGATATGGGTTCTCATACTCTAAGTGAATTCAAAATCGAAAATCAATGTTCAACCTGAATCTGGGTTTCAATAGTAGGAGATTTAAACTCAGATCTGTGATTTCAAAGCATGAACAAATTGAAATTCTTCATACCCAAAACTGGGTTTTCATAGACTAATTAAATCATATAATTGAAAATCATAGTTCGACCCAAATCGGATTGCAAAGCTAGAGAAACATGGGTATGTTATGAACTTACTTATTGGAATCGTAATTTAGCAATTTGGATATCAATTTGCAGAGCCAAACACCTAAAATCAGAATTATAAATTGAAAGAGAGAAAAGAAGAGTTTAGATTGGGGTAAGAGAGAGAATAGAAGAGAGAGAAAATAGATTGATGAGAGAGAAAGTAGGTAGAAGAGAGAGGAGAGAAATGGGGAAGAAAGCATAAATCTCATTAAGCATCCCTCACCTTTACAACCCTCTCCCTATTTGTAAACAACCCAATACACGACAAAAACAAATAACAGAAAGCGAAACGACATCGTGGCCCTTTCTAAGCAAACGACGCCACTTTGTTTATTTGAAATACTACCACTAACGGCCTAACCCAACGGTCATCCCCAAATTAACCAGAACCCTAAATCATAACATTCCCCACTTCTTCATAAAATCCTTGTCCTCAAGGATTTAACCAATCCCTTTAGCAACTTTGTGTTTCACTGTGTCTAATAGCTGAAGTCCTTGGTCCACATTACCAACATGCAAGCAAACGATGAGGAGGGCAAGAGAGACATCCTCACCTAGATTAATTTCGAGTGATTTCACTTGTTTGAACCACCAAAATGCTTGTTCAATAACTAAGTTGTCTAAGTTCTGAATCAAGTCTCACAGTATAAGAATATAACCACTCTGATCATTCTTGATACATTGCTTCTTCTCATTAGCTCCCTTTCCTGATTTGTTCTTCCGCTCCGCATAAATCTTAAGTGAAGGAACTACATCGTCCGCCATGCTCATGTTCACCACTAAACCAAGTGCAGAAATATGAAACATCAGAAACCCCTGAACTTCACTATCGTCATGGATGAGTCTTGCTATTTCATGAATAAGGATTCCATCTAAGAGCCATATCATCTTAATAGAAACCCATGCTCCCAGTCTTTTGACCTTACAAAACTCATACGATTGACATGGACTAGCTTCCCATTCTGATGCCCATATAAACAGAGAATTTGCAGAAACTCCAAAATATGATAATAAATGAGCTCCATTAGTCAATATTGCGAGACATTTGGCCTTAACCCAACCAGTCACTTCTTTGCCAATAAAAATCAAACAGAGAACATCTGCAAACAAAAAAAATCTCCTCGCTTTAGAATGCTCGTTTGCATCCATAGAACTAATTTTATCATTACTAAGAGAACCCTCACGAATTTTACTTCCCAAAATATTATCAGATTTTGATCTAAACTGGAACCTGAATACATGCTTCAACTCATGGGCATGAGCTTGCTGTTTGAGCTTCAAATTTGCTATATCAGCAAAAACGTGGAGAAGATTCCCACACTTATAGTTTTGTTGGCCAAACAAATTCTTTCTTTAAGTAGAAAAAAAGTTTCAGTTCCACTTCATTCTCATCATTTAGTATGTTCTCCCTCCAAGTTGCATCAATCTTACCTGCCCAGCCTGATATATCTTTAAAGCAGGCATAGTGCTTTGGTTTCTTCTTAATTTGTTCAAGAACCGCATCTACTGCAGAAGGAACCCCTACAGATGATTTACCCTTTTCTGACACTTCTTTTGAATTGGCATCAACAAATTTATTTACCTCAACTTCTTCACCAGCGAAATCTCTAACCTCAGTGATCTCAACTTTCCCCCCTTGCAGCGATAGCAACTAGCTAACGTAGCAGTATCCTTGACAGCTGAAAGGGCAGCAGCAACTAGCCTCATTGCATCTTCATTGCTGCCATTCTGTGAACCATAAGGCTGCTTCTCTGGAATGCTTTGCTTAATGGGGGAAGATCTTTTTGGACCCAGCCCAAGAACTGTCATCCAGCTAGAAGAAGTCTTGGGTAGAGTTGTTTTATTCACAGATGTACTACTAGGATTCTTTATGATAGAGTTAAGCTTCTCCTTTGAAACTCCTTTATTCATTTGCTGCCACACATCATTCACTCGAGCATTCCTTTCAGTTTCATCAGGCTGTGTCTGTGATCTTGAAGTGTTAGTAGCTTCTTTAACAGGCTCAACTGCATTATAACCTTCCTTAATATTTTCCCCTTCATAAACATGGATCAACACCCCTGTTTGGTTATTGGAGTATGTTGATAGCACATGCTCTTTATCACTGGAAATTGTATTGTCCATTGGAATTAAAATAGTCGTTAGACCTCCTGCAGTCTCAAGTCCAAAAACATCCAAAAACAACATATCTTGCACAGGGTAGTAAACATTCCTAGTGTAGTACTCAGTTTCAAACCCAATGATGAGACCAGTTCACAAACCCAAGCAAACACGTGAAAATAATTGGTTACAAAATGCAATAAAACCATCTCCGTTACCACCCAAATTGCCACATAAAACTGTGATAGAATTAGCATTAATATGCAATCTATAATGGAAAAGCAACTCACTATCCTTCCAATAACCTCCTGGATCCCAATTACATTTGACATCTCTAGCAAAGACACTTTTCAGTTGTTTAAGGTTTGAGTGGTCATTACCTGAATCGAGTAATCCCTTTATTGTTTCTTCTGGGCATTTTATCAAACAGTTGGTGTGACTTTTGGTTGTTTTGTCTCTCTTTGTACATTGCTCAATTTCTGCATCCTCTGAGCTTGTTGCAAGAGATTCAACGCCACTCTCAATACCTATCTCTGATTTCTCACAAGTAAGATCAGCTACCCTGTAAAGTCCAACTCCAAAAATGGAACGAGCACCATTTTCATCTGGTTTTAGGTCAATCAGCTTCAGATCATACACGAAGGTGTCAAAATAGCGATTAACATCACCAAATCCTTCGTAGTAGCTAAGTAACAACCCAAAATATGTTAACCCTTCATTACCATCAATGATTTCTCCATATAAAAATAAGGTATCATCGACATACACATTGGTTTCTTCATTACTGAGTGTAACCACAGGGTTTACAGAAATAACATATGCAGCCAGTTCCTCTCGACTAAGAATCCCATCCCGATTGAAATCGAATAACTGGAAAATTTTCAGCACTTTGGTTTCATAGCAAATCCCCATTTCACAGTAGATCGAGAAGGCTCTGATACCACTTGTTATGAAATTACTAATTTGAATCGTAATTCAACAATTTGGATATCAATTTGCAGAGCCAAACACCTAGAATCAGAATTATAAATTGAAAGAGAGAAAAGAAGAGTTTAGATTGAGGTAAGAGACAGAATAGAAGAGAGAGAAAATAGATTGATGAGAGAGAAAGTAGGTAGAAGAGAGAGGAGAGAAATGGGGAAGAAAGCATAAATCTCATTAAGCATCCCTCACCTTCATAACCCTCTCCCTATTTGTAAACAACCCAATACACGCCAAAAACAAATAATAGAAAGAAAAACGACATCGTGGCCCTTTCTAAGCAAACGACGACATAACCCTTTAAACTAAAACGACACCACTTTGTTTATTTGAAATACTACCACTAACGGCCTAACCCAACGGTCATTCCCAAATTAACCAGAACCCTAAATCATAACATAGTATTGATTTCAGATTGCAATCGAATTTGATTGTTGACGATAATGAAGAATAGGAGAGGTCGGTGGGAGGTGGGGATATGAAAGGAGATGTGTAAAATAAAATTTTAAATTATAGTCCCTTACAATTTTTTTAAAATGTCATTATATCCTTTATATTATTATATACTAATGCTTATTTTCAAAATGTCCTTCATTAAGTGTAACATGGACGATACGTGATGATTTAACGAAAAAATCTAATATTTTCGTCAAAAAGCAATTAACTGCCAACTTAACTTTGGGCCCTTAATAGCAAAAATAAAATAAAATACATTGAACCCTGCAAACACCCTTATACTTTTGACCCTTATTTGTAATTTGTCATTTATATTATTTTGTTTCATTTGTCTTCCCCAACCGAAAAAATCGATACGTGTGGTTCATAGATTGGGTTTTTAGTTTAAGTTTTATGGTTTAATGTTTAAAATTTAGTATGATTTAGGATTTATAATTTAAAGTTTAGATTTAGGGTTTATGAATTAAATTTCAGGATTTTTGGTTTATAGTTTAGGATTTAGAAAACAAAATTGTATCTTCTTTGTAAAGATGAGTGAAGAAAAACATAGTTAAAAGTATACACTTTATAGTTTAACAACAGTTAGTAAAGTTATTATCTCTGTAAATAGATATTTTTTATTGTGCTTTTTATTTTATTAACAAAGTTGTTTAATCTAATATAAGAGTGATACTTAAAAATGCTAAAACTTGTATTTGATATATTTTTCGTTTTTAAATAAATATTGATCTTTTTTTAAAAAGAAAAAGAAAATTTAAAAACTTTTAATTTCATTTAGGAAGAATGAGGATATGGCGATTCAAGATTTGCCTCTATCTATTTATCCTTTCTTTCCGCACTTCAAGAATCAGCTAACTTCACAATTACCCATTTCAACATCAATCCCCACAACCGCTACTCTTCTTTCTCTACCTTAGATTTCATAGCTCTCAATTTCATCCGAATGTGTAAGATTTTTTTTGTAATAATTATTTTGTCAGTCCCGAAATAAATATCATATAATTAATTTTTTTGTTAGCTAGGTTAAAATTGGCCAAATTTTAGCAACAATTTACATGTCGACATGAAATTCTAAAAAGATTCTCTATAAAAATTACTATCAATAGCAATTTTCATAATTTCATGAACATAATAATATTTGAGTAATTATGTGGTTAAAATAAAATTAAGTTAACTGAAAAATCAAATATGCAATATTTGGCAACTAATTGAAGTACTTAGAAAAGAGATTTGATGATAGATATATGAAAAAGAATAAATTGCATCAATGGGATACTTTTGATGAGTGGGGGGATACCGAACTCGATACTTAAAGTAACGTTCAAATTTTAGTTTTTTTTTTTATCATAAATATAAAAATAAAATGGAGCAAAATTAAACTTGTTATACCGTGTGTGTATCGAGTTTCATAAAAAAATTAAAAATGGTCATTATGGACAATAGTTTGGAAGGTTTGTCATTTGGTATTTATTAATTTTAAAAGAAATTATTTGAGAAAAAATCATTTCAAAGTGACTAGTGGCTTTTTTTTGGTAATTAAACAAATAGGAACAAAGTTATTTTCAAAAATTGACATTCATTTTGAGTCAAAAAATTGTTGAAAGTTGACATTCATTTAAAAAAGAGAGAGAGAGAGAGAGAGAGAGAGAGAGAGAGAGAGAGAGTATGTATTATTATGTCTCAATCTTTACATCATCAGCAGTAAAACACATATCTATAATACAATACAACTCACATCTAACCGTCACACAATTAATGGCCAAAATTGAGTTTGAGAAAACATAACTGGTGGCTAGGATTGAATATGAAAAATAAATTTGTTTTTAACTTCTCACTCTACTACAACGGTTACTACCTCTCTGACCGCCACACAAATAGTGGCTCAGATTTAATCTCTCAAAAGACAAATAGCGGCCTAGATTTAAAGTTGGAAAAAACAAAAAAAACTCTCCTACACCAATTACTAACTAATATAAATAATTAATAATTTTTATTAACATAACTAATATAAATAATTAATAACTTTTATTAACAAAATTAAATTTTACTATGTTGACAGTTAAAAAATAATTACTCCATCCGTCTCACTTCAATTGAGCCACTTTCCTTTTTGAGATAGTATTTCGGACATTTATATCCTCATAATGTTTATATATTTACAAAAAAATCATTCATTATACCCTTATAATTTTAACATATTTAAAAAAAAACAATAATTAACTTGCTATTCCTCCCGCTCATTCTCTCTCCTATTTAATATTTTTAACTTTTACATTCTCTCTCCTCTAATCTTCTATCCACTTTCAATTCTTTGCTCATTTTTTAAAAAAAAAAAAAATCTTAAAAAAGGTGCAAAGATGTCATGGCTCAATTGAAGTGGGACTGAGGGAGTATTAATTTTAAGTATTAAGCTAAATTGTGAATTTACTAACAAATATTTTTCGTACTGTGCTATTGCTTGCTTGATAATGTCTATTTTGCTTGGTTTATATTTTTGTAGAACCTTTGCTACTCATGGAGTCTTTGAGAGGGATAGCAGACTTGGTATTCAATATAATATCTTTTTGCTGTCAAATAATTATTGTTAAATGTTTATGTGAATATGACATTTGTACAGTTATGAGGGTATATGGTTGGTTGTTTTGTTGTTCTTATTTTCTCCGTTTTCACTCACAATCTGTTTGTGAAAATGCCTCATTACCTCAGTATTTATTTGGCTATATTTGAATCGGGGCGATACAACTATTGTACTAAGAGGCTAATATGAAAGTCCTAAGCTAGGTAGTAGGTAGAAAGATGGTAGTGAGTAGAATGTGTTCTTTTAGGGGGTTGTATGGGGGGGGGGCAATTCATCATTTCTTTAATTTTTATACAGTCATTTTTGTACTTTCACCGTGCGATCCGCACGGATTGGTAATACTAGTTTATATACAACATATAAGTTTTAATTCTATTAAGATTCTAAAAAAAAATTATTCTAATAACAAGTTTTCTTATCCTAATATAAATTTAATTCTAGTTAAGATGTCTCAATCTTTACATCAGCCGTAAAACACATACTCCCTCCGTCCCATTAGTAATGGGAATTTTACTGTAGATACGGGAATTAAGGAAAAGTGAATTATAGTGGAGGAAATAGTGAATTATAATGGTGTTGTGAGTATTAAAATAATGTAGGAGAGAGAATGAGTGGAGGGAATAGTAAAGATTCCTTTCCATTTTAGGAAGTTTGTGGTTTGTAATGGGACGACCAAAAAGGAAAGTTTGTGGTTTGTAATGGGACGGAGGGAGTATTTATATACAAATACTCCCTCCGACCCAGACCAAGGGTATATGGGGGGATTTCACGCTTCTTAAGAAATTTATTAAAAAATGAATAAAAGTTAAATGTGAGATATGGAATAGTAATTAAATGTGTGGTAGGAAATATGAGAGATAATATAAAAGTTAAATGTGTGGTAGAGAATAGGAGAGAGATTGTAAAAGTTAAAAATATTTAATAGGAGAGAGAATGAGTGGGAGGAATAGTAGTTAAATGTGTGGTAGGAAATAGGAGAGAGAATGTATAAGGATATAATGAATGATTTTTTTGTAAATACTCCCTCCGTCCCAGAACAATCTTCACACTTTCCCTTTTGGGCGTCCCAAAACTTACTTCACACATTTAAAACTTACCTAAAATGGAAAGGAATCTTTTCTATTCCCTCCACTCATTCTCTCTCCTACATTATTTTAATACTCACAACACCATTATAATTTACTATTCCCTCCACTCATTCTCTCTCCTATTTTATTTTCACACTCACAACATTTTCAATATAATACTCCCTCCTTAAAACCCGTGCAAACAGTGTTTGTGAATTAAGCTCTGGGACGGAGGGAGTATATGAAGATGATAAGGGTATTAATATATTCAAAAACTTGCCTTTTTTGGAAATGAACTCTTGGTCTGGAACGTCCCAAAAGGAAAAGATGAACCCTTGGTCTGGGACGGAGGGAGTAGTATAAGTTCTGATTCTATTAAGATTCTTAAAAAAAAAATATTCTAATAACAAGTTTTCTTATCCTAATATAAATTTAATTCTAGTTCAGAATACTACTCCCTCCGTCCCCGACCATGGGTATATGAGGTGAATTTCACGCTTCTTAAGATTTTTTTTAAAAAATGAATAAAAGTTAAATATGGGATAGAAAATAGTAGTTAAATGTGTGGTAGGAAATAGGAGAGAGAATGTAAAAGTTAAATATGTGGTAGGGAATAGGAGAGAGAATGGAAAAGTTAAAAATATTTAATAGGAGAGAGAATGAGTGTGAGAAGTAGTAGTTAAATGTGTGGTAGGGAATAGGAGAGAGAATGTATAAGGGTATAATGAATGGTTTTTTTGTAAATATATGGAGTTGATAAGGGTATAAATATATTCAAAAACTTGCCATTTATGAAAATGAACTCTTGGTCTGGGACGGACCAAAAGGGAAAGATGAACCCTTGGTCTGGGACGGAGGGAGTATTAAATTAGATAATTCTCTTAACTTGGCTCCATAACAAAGACCAATTTATATAATTAAATATTTAAAATATCCCTTAGTATCCTAATATAAAATAATAAAAAACATCTATAGTATAAATGAGAGCAGCCTCTGCTACAGTTCCATGAATAGTTTCGGGCGGGAATTTTACCATTTTATCCCCACTATTTTATCCCTTTCCTATTTTGCCCTCCCTTTAAAAAAAAAAAAAAAAAAAAAAAAAAAAAACAAAACAAAACATTCTTTCTATCTTCAGTGAGATTATCTCACATTTTGAAATTCAAAACCACTCAAACTCACTCTCTCTCTGCGTCTCTCATCTCTCTATCTCACTCACGAAGAAAGACGACGACGACGACTGCTACGGCGACGGCGACGGCGACTGCGACGCGGTGCTTGCCAACTGCTACAATAAGCGGAAGGGGTTGACTTTGGGTACTTCTGCAGGAAAATATGAGACTGAAAGCAAAGAAGGAAGAGAACAAAAAGAGAAGTTGACAATATTGCTAGCACCTGAATTGCACATTATTCCATGAACACATATTTAAGTGTTCTGAATCCTCTTACATTGGAAATGGTGAAGAGAGCCCATGTGAATCATTTATTATGGTTCATTATTTTTGAAGTTTCAAACTTGATGAAAGCATTTTACGATAAATATCCACCTAACTGTGACACGAGAATCGTATATGCATAGAAATTCTCTAAGGATCACAGAATCGTAATCCATATGATAAACGATCACTACGAACAAAAGAGGATCCCTTAAATATTTATGATAAATATCCACCTAACTGTGACACGAGAAATTTTGATTAATCTTCTCTTCCGACACTAAATTGGAGCTAAACCAAGAATTCGCTTACTCTGCACATATGGATTCTTTTAAATAAATTGCATTCTCAAGCACCATTATGTATCAAGATTGTAGACACCAGCATTAGCCTAAAGTCACCGGAAGTTCGCAGGACATTTGGGTTAGCATAAAATAATTGAAACTAATACACGCACCGGGTTTACAGAAGCAGGCACAATATTAACTCAGTTTGGTAAGGGAATGAAAACCAATAATACTATTACTGTCATCTTAGAAATCTCAAGTAAAGCAATCAAAATGAAAAGCAGGGAAAAGAATGTCAATATGTGCCAATGTAACCTATCATGTGCCCTACTTCTGAAATAAATGTCAAAAAATAATGTGACCATCAGCATGTGCAATTACACGCATAAGCAGGAAAAGCAAAGAGCCATAAACACATCGCAGAGAGAGAGAGAGGTACAGTGACAACAAATATGCGTTAATATAATTTGTAGATCAGAAGTCTTCTTCTCCGGCGGCGGCAATGAGAGAGGGCTCCGAACTACGAAATTGGGGAAAAAGCTAGGGTTAGGGTTTCGAACGAAGGTTTATGAATTTATACTTACCCATGATTGCTTGTGCGGCGGTGCTGATTTGAAACCCTAAACTGAATAAACAGCTTCATCAACTCTGACATTCATAACAAAATAAAATGAAAAAATTGAAATTTAAAACATACCTAGAGAATTGAGACGTCCAAATATTCCTTTGATACACCTTACAAAACCAATTAGAAGAAGCAACGGGATCCAGACTGGGATTAACTGGGCATTTTTCAATGGCAAAAGTCAAATCAGAAATCACCAAGCAAAGATACATATTTTTGACCAACAATTGCAATAAGAATTATTTTCATCATCAATATTATAATTACAGGAAGAAAACTCAGATCTGAACAAATCGACAAAGATCAAACCCTAGAAATTGGAAATTGGGCAAAGAAATAAATCGAATAAAAAAGAGAATTTAAGTAAAAAGATCGGAAGATTACCATGGTGGCGGCCGGCGGCGACGATTTGCCGTAGTTAGTTGTCGAAAACAACTTCTTATAACACCGCAGTCAAAGTCAACCCCTTCCGCTTATTGTAGCAGTTGGCAAGCACCGCGTCGCAGTCGCCGTCGCCGTCGCCGTAGCAGTCGTCGTCGTCGTCTTTCTTCGTGAGTGAGATAGAGAGATGAGAGACGCAGAGAGAGAGTGAGTTTGAGTGGTTTTGAATTTCAAAATGTGAGATAATCTCACTGAAGATAGAAAGAATGTTTTGTTTTGTTTTGTTTTTTTTTTTTTTGTTAAAGGGAGGGCAAAATAGGAAAGGGATAAAATAGTGGGGATAAAATGGTAAAATTCCCGCCCGGAACTATTCATGAAACTGTAGCAGAGGCTGCTCTCATTTATACTATAGATGTTTGTGTTAATTAAAAAAAAAAGACCCGTGTCCTCGGACACGGGCATATGTACTAGTGTCTACTATTAACAAGGTCCAATTTAACACACATGTGAAAGGGACCCAATGCAATGGTAAACTGTACCTTTAACTCCTTTTGAGTTAAAGTGGGTAGAGAAAATGGATATCCTAGTAAGTAAAGGGTCCATATGTTTCTTGTATGCCCTAAATCTGTCAGACTTTTTAAGGGCAAGTCAACATAAAGTTTAAACAATTTTTTTTTTTTTTTTAAGAGAACCTTGTATCTACTTTTTATTTATGTCTTTTAAATCCAAAGTTCAAATACTATATTAATCAGTTTAAATATTTAAGAGTATAATAATTATTTTATTTACATAAAAATAATAGTACTTACTACTAACATGCTCCAAATTAAAAAGAAAAATATAAAAATAAGACAAATAAAAACAAACATTAAAGGGTTGCGTGCCTCCTTGAATGATCAACAAATTAGAGCCCACGAATGAGATATGTTAGGTAACATCATCTTACAAGTATGAATACTCCCTCCGCCCCAAAACAAATTATCTTTTTATCTTTTTTGTCGTTAATATAAATATATATTAAATACATATTTTAAGTTAATTTAATTATTTTAATAAGAATTTAAAAATTATTATCAATACTCTATTATAAACACTATCACTAATAATTTTTAGATTTTATCCAAATACTTAAATCAATATAAAATTATTGTTCAAAATATCTTTCCACAATAAAAAAAATAGAAAAAATATTTTGGGATAGAGAAAATATTAATGAAATGTCACTTTTAGCCCACAGTTTGGGGCCCCATTTTTTTATGTTTTGAAGCGCATTATTATGTTCTTTAAATTCCACAAATAGATAGTTCAGATCGTGGCATGTTTGTGGTACCATAAAGAGAGATATTTTATTGTTTTTTAGCATTCATCTGCGAAAGAGAAATGAAGCGACTAAATATTTCTTCAAACTTATTTTTAGGGAAGAATGTTCGATAAATTTTAAAAGTATCATAAAGTTCAATAAGTTTCTTTTTATATTAGTATTCATGTTGTATTATTTTGTTATCTACTGTATCACATAAGAATGTATAATACTACATGGATGGCGGCACCGAAATCCGGCGAACGATGATCGGCAGTTGCAATCGGCGACAGTATTAAAGATGTTATATTATAAGTATTAATTATTGCATGTTGCATGCAGTATAATATATTACTGCATAAGAACTTATCAGACATTTCAATTTAATTAGTAACTTGAGAAAAAATGATTTATTACAAAAGGAAATTATGGTAAAATTTCTTATTTTTAGTATCAATATTGACCTTACAAAAGAGAAAAAACGATGATAAGGCAATTTTAAGCCTTCATATTTGGATTATAAAACTGAAATTACAAAAAGTAAAGAAAAGCCATACAAAGAGCAAAAAGATAGAATCCAAATAAAACCTCAATCTAGGTGAAGAAGAAAACAAAGAGTTTGACTAAAAATATGACATTATTGATTTAATTCATAATTAACATAAAATCATACTACGTCAAAACCTTCTAAAATTAAACCTAACAAATATAGTAACATAATAGGATTTTAAAATTTAAAAATATATTCTAAATCCATTCTAAAACATAAAAATACAACCGCTCAATTATTAAATTCGAAAATTACAATTAAATCAAAATTAAATCTGAATATATCCCAAATCTATTGTATATCAGTCACCCTTAAATGAAAAAAAAAACTCGTCCTCAAGTTCGTGCTTGAAATTTGAAGTCGACCATGACACTTGAAAAGATATTTTGAATACATGGAACTCTTCAACACTGTTGGATTCATAACTTCTTCAACATACATAATATTCTACCTTGATCAGTTAAACGGTTTTTTGGGATGTCACGTTCCGTAATCGTGAAAAACTGAGGGAACTGATCGTTGAATTTCATTTGTGTGCACCTTTCATCAAATCGACCACGATCGTGGTATTCACCTGATCATAGGTCGTGTTTTCCTCTGATTTTATCTCAACAAATCCTCCACATTCTTGGTCTAACCCATTTAATTTATTCTCATATACCCTATTCTTATATCTTCTTCAAAACGACTCGCCCACGAGTCCTATAGAAATAAAATGACTCCTTATTTGAATCACCAATGATTTTTTGATTTTTTCAATATACTCTTCAAAATAATCATTTGATTATTCTTCTATAGATTTATCTCTACCCACTAACGAAATATTTTTAACATACTCCTCTTCTTTAACATCCAAATCTTCTAATCTTTCCACCGGCGGATCACGAGGATGATTAGCCACTCCTATATGTTCTCTATGCGATTCGTTATCCGTTATCTAGAGTTGATACACATCCTAAGATTCCGCAATGATTCCTCGAGCCAAGCATGTTGGTAATTTTGCAGATTTAACGCTTCCAAATTTCGAACCTTCTTAACCTAATAATCTGTTTGGTCAGCCCAAAATAAAGTTTATGTAACATGTCGTTGTTTAGATGAGCGTTTTACACTGACTTGATACATATTTCTCATTAATTGATATTTTTACTTGCGTTCAACATGATAGTCTGATTCAACTCGTTCCGTGCGCTTTCTGTCTTTGACATAATTTTCCATGGATCATCGAGCATGATACAAACTATTATTGATTGCATGAATAATAAGAGGTAATTCCTTTCCATTGTTTCCGGTCACATCGTTCTCCCAGGATTTTACCCGCTCTAATACCACCTAAAGTAATGAAAATAAAGTTCAATCAACATGGACACTTTCAACGAGTAATTCCCTAAAAACAAATAAATCAACCTTATGAGATACAGTTTTCACACCATTCTAGATGAAAGAAGAAAATAAACGTAAATTTTGATTAAAAATAATATTATTAATTTAATTCAAAATTAACATAAGACTCTATTACATAGTGATCCTATTACTTGCAAAAAAAAAGTCAAAACCTTCTAAAACTAAGCCTAACCTATCTAGTAATATAATATAATATGACTCTAAAACTAAAAAATATACCTATATTGAATCTATTTTATTACATAAAAATCCTACAAACCATTATCAAATCAGAAAATTACAATTAAAACTAGCCAAAATCTTGTGAAAAACTAGTTTTTTCATAACATAAGAAAAAATTAGTTTTTAAACACTAAGCCTAACTAATAAGATGGATGGACAATGCTAAAAACTAGTTTTTTCATAACATTTTGAAAAAATTAATTTTTCACAAGACCTACTCTTAAAAATAAAATAATAAAAATTAAACCTGAATATCTTATATATGTTCTATATCATATGGGAAAAACGCCTTCTTTTATCACTTAAGAAAACAATTTTTTCAAATAAATTTGAATATATCTCATATATGTCATATAAATATTTAAACCACACTTAATAAACATTTAAATGACTCTTTCAACACTTATTATTATGAATAAGTGACATATGGTGTATTAAAGAGTGTTAGCTTGTGCGAAAAAAGTGTTAGAAATAGTGTTAAAAATTGTCAGTGCTTTTAGTGTCAAAGGTGTCGTTGTTGGTGTTAAAAAATGTCAGTACATTTGTTAAAACGTGTCTATGTTATGTAAAACAGTGGTAGTGATAATAGTAGTGATAGTGTTAATGAATATCAGTTTGTCATAATAATTTTTTGTTGTTTAAAAAAATGCCAAAATAAGTTTACCCCCTAAAGTATACACGCAATCCCACTTTACCCCTTGGTGTCGATTTTGTCCCAAAATGTCTTATTACTCTCATAATCCCACTTTGCACCCTATCACCTAACGTAGTTAAAAATTTAACGAAAATTGGTCATGTAAGAAATATTTTGATCATTTTTTTTTTTTTTTAAAAGAGAAGGGCTTTGATGTCAATTTGTTGTTGGCCATTATTCACACATCGCCATCGGTCAACAACCACCGTCACCACCCTTAATTCTCCGTCAACCACCACCACCACCACCAATTTTCCCAAAATAACACCTCCACCCTCTAAATTCGACCACCATTAACAACATTAAAGGTAAAAAAAAAAAAAAACCAGAAGATCTGAAGATTAGGATTCCAATATTGAGAAAATTGTGTACAAGGTTCCATCAATTGAAGATATTAAATTGTGAATGTTGGCTGGGGAGGGTCAGATTGAAGAGGGGGAGAAAATGGGTGAACTGGGAGGGAAGGAGAAAGGAATAAGGGGTGAATAGAGGATCTGAGAAAGGCCATCCACAAGGTAGGGGAAGTAGGGTTTGAGAGAGGGCGGGGAAGGGGAGGAAAAGAGGCGTGGTATGGTTTGGGGGAAGAGTGAGGGGTGGTGTAACAAATAACCAAATTTGCAGAAATAGAGACTTAGAAGGAAATGTAGACAAGTATTTTTTGGGGCAATTTTTTGAATATTTCTGAAACATAGAAAGAACACTACCAAGACAATACAAGAACAAGCAAAAATTGTAAAGATGGAAAATAAAACTGAAATTCACACCCTCCCCTGATTTCCCTCTCTCCCTGTTGTTATAGCAACCTCCCCATTATTTTCTCCTGTTGTAACTTGTAACCACCAACTACATCCACAAATAGTTCAACTCTTTTTATCTCCTCAAAACGACAACGTTCCACTAAACTTTACGACACCGTTTTCCCGTCTTTTTTTTTAAATCCAAAATTCAGTTCATAACAATGGCTCCCCCATAACCAAATACTTGTCCTCAAGGATTGAAAGAAGGAAAATTCTTAAGGATGAACGAAGCATCTTCCCATGTAGCCTCTTGAGGAGTCATGTTGGCCTATTGAATAAGCATTTGTGCAACAACAACATTGTTTCGCTTCACCATTCGACGATCAAGGAGTGCCACTGGATATATTAAGAACTGGCCTTCAGCACCTACAGGTGGTAGATGTGGTGCAAGAATTGTAACGACCCTAACCATAGGCACTAGTTTTAGTATAATATTATATGCTTTTAATATTATTGTTAATATTATGTGCTCATTTTATATCCTTGACTTCTAATATTAGGATGAAATGATTGGGAAATAAAATAATGTTATATGGGGAAATATAAAAATAGAAAATAAATAAAGAAGGGAAATGAGATTAATGTGTGTGGGCAAAAAAAATCAGAATAAAGGGTTTAATTGCACTACCTTAGAATTTAGAGGACCAAATTGTTTATTTTGGGAAGTCTTTGATTGATAAGGGATGGAGGGCCATCCCCATGAAATCCTCCCCTTCCTTGATTCCTTAGTCAAGAAAGCCCCATACCCCATACTTCCCCCTACTATTTCCATACTCCCTCTACCCTCCTCCATCATCCTCCTCATTTTATCTCTTATCATTTTCCATGGAAAATGGTCATTGTGAAACCCACCTCTTCTCAAGCTCCTACCAAGTTCATTCCTTTTCCATTTTTTAAATCCAAGTGTACTTTTGTGATGGGTGCATCTAAGGGAGTTGATCAAGCCAAGAAAAGCTTCATTCCATCTTGTAATTGCTAAAGGTGAGTTATTATGACTTTCCTTCCTCTAAATGTTCATGAGATATTTATTGTTATTATTGTTTTTTTTTTTTTTTTTTCTCTTTTTTTTTTTTTTTCTCTTTTTTTCTTCTTCTTTAAAGAAGGGGATCAACACATTTCACCGCTCCCCCCTTGATGCACTTCACAGAGGCGCCTAGCTATGCTAGGGAGGGCAATGTCATTCCCTCTAACCACTGGTGGGGGAATCGAACCCATGACCTCCAGGTTGGAAGCCATGAACTCTAACCATCAGGCTAAGACCCCGCGTGCTTATTGGATGCTTTGGAAACTTTATTGAAATGGAGGAATTGGTTAAGGTCATAGAAAAATGTTGTTGTTCTTGTAAGTGTTAAAGAATGGAAGAAATGGGTGGAGTTAGATTTAGAGAATGAAAACTTGAAATGGGTTAGTTAAATGGGTGAAGTTAGTTTTAAAGGAATTAACTTGAAATGTGGTAGTGAATTGGGTGGAAAAGTTAATGGTAAATAATTTAGGTTTAGGTTAAGTTGGGTTTAATTGATCTAGAATGAGGTAGTAGAGCATTTGGGATTTTCTTCATGAGCACCTAAAATGGGAGAGATTGATTAAGGAGAAGAACATAGGAAAAATAAGAAATTGAATTATGGGCTGGCTGGAATCCCTCATGGGCGGTCGCCCATGGGGCCTTGAGCGGTCGCCCATGAGGGCAGAACCATGGCTCCCTTTTGAACTCTCCTTGGGCGGTCGCCCATAGCACCAGAACCTTCCCAGTCTTCTTTCTTGCTGATTTTTACTAGTAATCACTTGGAATGATCCCTAACCCTGATAAGCTAGTAGAAGTTAATCCAAACCGGATATGAATTAGTCCTTTTAACTTAAGTTATAATTAGAACACTTAATGGCACCTTAATTGGGTTTAAATGGAAATACGGAAGCACTCTATCTCCGACTTAGAAATCATTTGGCAGTTTATTAAATGTGACTCCAACTTGGTAGAGTTAACTTGGATCCTTATAGAGATCATATATTGTCGTATAATGACTAAGTAAGATGGGTTGATGATATCTCATTATTTTACTTAAGTACATATTCATGGATTGTATTATACTTAGTGTATTACATAAATGTTGCACTCTGATTATTGGTTGAACATGAGTATATTTTACCATGTGGCTATATTGCTTATTTATGCATAGTGTTTTAAATAAATGTTGCACTATGAGATTTGTTGAACATGAGTATATTTTACCATGTGGCTATATTGCTTATCCCGTTTGTGGATTATATTTCAAGTAACTATTATGTGCTTGATAATGTGTTAATCAGCTGATATTGGGGGTATAACATAATACGATTAATTATGGAAGTGTGACCTAATGTGATCGGATTATGTTATATTACGCGACCGTCCCCTTCGTGGCCGCGAGGTTGGGGTTATAGCATCTGTAGTGAGCCAAAAACCTTACAGAGTTGCTACTATCTTATATGGTTCCCTGAAAAATGGGTCTTATAAGATGTGAGTATTGCTTAAGCAGCTCACCTAAGATTGGAGTATTATTATACCCAATGTTGTACGACTATTGTTCAGACGGGAAAAGGTAAACCAAGGTAATGGAAGGTGTTCTGACTTTTCCAATGTGTTGTATGCAACTTGTTATGTGTTGCATCTTATATGGCATATTCTTTGCATTCATAATAGCTTGCTGAGATTTATTCTCACCCCTCTCCCTTTAATGTTTTTAGATTCCGAGACAGGCGGACCGGCCAAGTAAGGGCGGTGAGGAGTTTGGAAGTAATATTTTGGGAATTATCGGGGTATGATTAGGTTGGCGTAGAAAGTGTATTTTGGTATAATTCATTTAATGAGTTGTATTTATAAACCTTAATTTTATGTTATAATCGATGTCTTTTTGTAACTAAAACAGTTTATTACTTTCAAAGTTGGTCAACTCTTTCTCCATCGTAGAAAGGTGTAGAGTTATTTTGAAATTGTTATGACAATTGTGTTTATATTTGAAAGTTAAATCAAAGTTTTAAAAGTTAAGGAAATTTGGGTTAGTTTGAGGACGCTCCAGCTCGGGACACATGTAGGTTCCGGGTCGGGGTCCTCACGGTTAATATCGAGCTCGGTTAGAGTTCTCGGGTAGAGTCTAGCTGAGTGAGAGTGTGTGATAACTGACGTCGAGGGTTTAATGCAGGAATTTGTTCAATGACAGAAAATGATAATGACCAACCAAAGAATCAAGGAAATGTGAGCAATATGGAGAGATAGATTCCTCCACAATCATTTGAGGTATACTACCTGTCTCCGGAGTTAGGGGTCATACTTTTCTAAATTCTCGTTCATTTCGTTCTCATGTGGCATTACATTTCACTTTTATTTGCATAAATGGCTTAAGAGTTGCCTTATGTGCTGGAGGTTCTACTCTTATGGGAGAGTACCTCGAATCATTCTTGATTATCATGGTAATTGTGATTAAGTGGGCATGGATTGCCGGTGAATGTGGTAGAGATACCAATCCGTGAATTATTGTAATATTGACCTGAAATATTTGAGTAGTTGTTGTGGTTGGGGAGGACTGTCGCAAGAAGCAAGCCTCCTTATCTATGTTTGATTTGCCTCCGTGTGTAGTTGAGGCGGATAAGTTATTTATTGATATTATGTCATAATATGCGTAAATGTCAAAAGTAGGGCCTAAGGAATGTGAAGGTTATTTGGGTTATGTGTCATATTTAAGTAAAAGACACTTGAATTATCTCATGTACCGGTGGTAAATAAATTGGTGAACTCTTAGTTGAGGTTAGGTATATGGCCTAATTAAGAATGGTTTAGGGTTGTATAACTGGCGTGAGTGTTTATACATTGATGCCTCGTGGTGGAGACTAGATATATGAGACTAGTATTGAAGGTGATGGTCTAAGTGGGATTATATGGTTTATAAGATATCGCGAGTACGAGTCCTTATAGAACTGACATATAATTGCCTTGTGTGCTATAAGTATATCCTCTAATGAGAGATTGATTGTATTCTTGCTACTAATTTGAATAGGAAATCAGATATTCTTGTAGGTGTTATCACCCTATAAGTTGACTAAGTGGTGTTTTCCATGTGAGTTTCGGGTTCCCATCAGGTATCATGCCAGGATATTGAGGCTTTGAGTGATATAAGGTACTATTTTGGTATTCGGATCCCTAGATAGAGGACACTAATTGGGATGATGGAATTGATGATTCAACTTGGGAAATTATTTGATAAAGAAGATAATTAGCTTAGCGAATCTCCGTAAGGATAAACTAGTACTATATTTAGAAAAGATGATACTTGGTGGTTATTTATAGATTAGAGAGATCTCAAATAGGTAACTGTGAAGAATAAGTATTCGTTATCCCTTGTTGATGATTTGTATGACTGATTCTAGAAACTAGTAGAATACTCAATGGTTATTAGTTGAATTTTTCGGAGTGTTACAATTACAGTGAATATTTGCTTTAAGGATATACTTAAGACAACATTTGTATCTAGTATGAACGTTTTGATTTGTAGGTGTGTATTAGTTGTAGAGAGGTAAATAGGGTAAATGTGAAAAAGTATAATAGATATAGTTATTGGTGACATTAAAGGATCAACTTCAGGAATTGGTAATATATGTATATGGTTTGTTTTGAGAAATGATTATCATTAGTTGAGAAAATAAAATGAGGATGAATCTTATTGGAAGAAAGGATACTTTAGGTTGATTTCACCCTATAGGTCGACTTAGTTGCTTGACTCAGATGAGGGTTTGGTGTGATGCTTGGGAGGTATTGGCGTTATGCGGATTTTGAGTTTGTTGATGGTTATTGAGAGGTAAGTTAGTTTACACTGTTAATGTTTAATCGCAAATTGGGGATGATTGATCTATGCGAGTTCCAATTATATTTTCTTATTAGGAGATCATGGTAATTGATCGGAAACTTGATGTATGCAATACGTTGTTACTAAGTACAATACCAATATCAAAGGTAGGGAATAGATGACTCAAATTAAGTAAAAGCATTGAATATTTAACTTGAGGAATTATTGAATTGAGGATGATTTACCAAGTTTATAATCTTAATGAATGTTTTAGTGTTATTTATCGGAGATAGTAATAGTATTGCGAGATTGTGTTTTCTTATAGAGAATTTAACTAAGTATAAATATTATGAGTGGTGGCTACACTATAAATAGAAGTCAAACAAGAATATCATGTTAGAATTGTTTTAAATGTGCTTTAAAACTTTGGATTGTATATTGAACTTCGGTATGAGCAATTGTGCCCTTCGAGGATAGTTTATTTAATAAGGTCAGTGAACCGTTTTTGTGTACATTAAAATCTGTGAGTAATTTAATTATCTACCACTGGTATGGGACGGTTGTAGATAATTAAATCACTCGAGTTAGTTTTGTTTAGCTTATCAATCTTTTGAAATTTCTTAAAATTGTGAGTGGTTTAGTTAATTAAAACTGGTATGGGACGGTTTTAAATAAATAAACCATTCGAGTCTCATTGGATTCCTTTTTATATACCCTTTGTAATTCTGAAAGATGTTGTAAATTTTAGAAAGACATGTTATTTTAAAGATAGAGTTCGTTCAGAAGCAAGTAAAAAGGCAACCTAGTTCCCCTATAATGATTAATTGTATTAAAGTTTTGATCCGAGAAATGATTTGATAAATTGTGGGGTTATTAATGTGACAGTCGCAGTAGACTTGGTTTTTGTATTGGAGTTGGATCGGCTCCGTTGTGGGCGGCCAACCATTTGATTTGAATATTGATCTGTCGCTGGACCTGAACAAAATTGGAACATTGAATTGTGAAATATGGTCAATTAATATTCCGTTTGTGGAATCAGGGTCTTATTAGCATGTCCATATTTATTATTCCATGGGCAATTGTTTAATGATTGTATTACGAGAACTGCGGATAAGATAATTGAACTAACTCGTTTCAAGTGAGTCAAGACATAAGGTGGTTTGATCACAAATGTGAAAATAGAATTTTGACGTTGGAAGATTTATTAGAACATTTAGAGTTCTAGATGAAACTTGAGAGTATTATCACGATGGATTTTGTGATTGAGTTACCTTGGAAGTAAAAAGGGTATGTTGTTTTGTTTATAGAAAGTTGATTTGTAGTTCCTACTCATTATATAGGAATATAGTGATGAGATTCTTTGATCAAGTCCTCGTATATGTTAGGGGATAGTTTGATTGTATAAACCCCATAGTATTAAATGGGTTGGATAGACATCAATTGGGGAAGGTCCTTTTGAAATGTATGAATGCTAGTAAATTTAACCTTGTGAAAATTTGAGGAACCATTACTTATTGTTGAGGGTATGCTACGGGCATGTACAACGGATGTTAGTAGTCGATAGGACGTACGGGTACCAGTGGTTGGAGACGTATAATAGTAGTTATCATTCTAGCATTGAGATAAAACCGTATGAGGTGTGGTTCGGAAAGAAAATATCGATCTCCAATTTGTTGGGGTGAGGTTGGTGAAGCAAGGCCTAAGGTAAATTGGCGCCAAAGTTTGTTAATCCATTTGAAGTTTTAGAAAAGGTTGGTGATTTGACTTATAGACTGGCTTGTAGCAGCTTATAGAGTATTCGAAGTTTTAAATGTAATATCGTAATGTATTTGGTGACATAAGTTGTAATACTTTATTTATTTATATTTTTATTGAGGTCGTGAAAATTCGGGTTAGTGATATTTGTATGGTATTCTTGGAACATTAAGTTGTAATATCGTATTATTGAATGGAATTAGAAATCTTGGGGAAGAATCACAACATTGAAGAGACTATTTGGGAATTGGAGTATGAGTTATACATAAGTAACCAAGGCGGGTTGAACATTTAAGTAAGTACCAGTCAAATTCGGGACGAATTTTCTTTAAGGGGGAGTGAGTGTAACGACCCTAACCATAGGCACTAGTTTTAGTATAATATTATATGCTTTTAATATTATTGTTAATATTATGTGCTCATTTTATATCCTTGGCTTCTAATATTAGGATGAAATGATTGGAAAATAAAATAATGTTATAGGGGGAAATATAAAAATAGAAAATAAATAAAGAAGGGAAATGAGATTAATATGTGTGGGCAAAAAAAAATCAGAATAAAGGGTTTAATTGCACTACCTTAAAATTTAGAGGACCAAATTGTTTATTTTGGGAAGTCTTTGATTGATAAGGGATGGGGGGCCATCCCCATGAAATCCTCCCCTTCCTTGATTCCTTAGTCAAGAAAGCCCCATACCCCATACTTCCCCCTACTATTTCCATACTCCCTCTACCCTCCTCCATCATCCTCCTCATTTTATCTCTTATCATTTTCCATGGAAAATGGTCATTGTGAAACCCACCTCTTCTCAAGCTCCTACCAAGTTCATTCCTTTTCCATTTTTTAAATTCAAGTGTACTTTTGTGATGGGTGCATCTAAGGGAGTTGATCAAGCCAAGAAAAGCTTCATTCCATCTTGTAATTGCTAAAGGTGAGTTATTATGACTTTCCTTCCTCTAAATGTTCATGAGATATTTATTGTTGTTATTGTTGTTATAATGCTTATTGGATGCTTTGGAAACTTTATTGAAATGGAGGAATTGGTTAAGGTCATAGAAAAATGTTGTTGTTCTTGTAAGTGTTAAAGAATGGAAGAAATGGGTGGAGTTAGATTTAGAGAATGAAAACTTGAAATGGGTTAGTTAAATGGGTGAAGTTAGTTTTAAAGGAATTAACTTGAAATGTGGTAGTGAATTGGGTGGAAAAGTTAATGGTAAATAATTTAGGTTTAGGTTAAGTTGGGTTTAAATGATCTAGAATGAGGTAGTAGAGCATTTGGGATTTTCTTCATGAGCACCTAAAATGGGAGAGATTGATTAAGGAGAAGAACATAGGAAAAATAAGAAATTGAATTATGGGTGCAGTTGGAATCCTCGCCAGGCGGTCGCCCGTGGGGCCTGACGGTCGCCCATGAGGGCAGAACCATGGCTCCCTTTTGAACTCTCCTTGGGCGGTCGCCCATAGCACCAGAACCTTCCCAGTCTTCTTTCTTGCTGATTTTTACTAGTAATCACTTGGAATGATCCCTAACCCTGATAAGGTAGTAGAAGTTAATCCAAACCGGATATGAATTAGTCCTTTTAACTTAAGTTATAATTAGAACACTTAATGGCACCTTAATTGGGTTTAAATGGAAATACGGAAGCACTCTATCTCCGACTTAGAAATCATTTGGCAGTTTATTAAATGTGACTCCAACTTGGTAGAGTTAACTTGGATCCTTATAGAGATCATATATTGTCGTATAATGACTAAGTAAGATGGGTTGATGATATCTCATTATTTTACTTGAGTACATATTCATGGATTGTATTATACTTAGTGTATTACATAAATGTTGCACTCTGATTATTGGTTGAACATGAGTATATTTTACCATGTGGCTATATTGCTTATTTATGCATAGTGTTTTAAATAAATGTTGCACTATGAGATTTGTTTAACATGAGTATATTTTACCATGTGGCTATATTGCTTATCCCGTTTGTGGATTATATTTCAAGTAACTATTATGTGCTTGATAATGTGTTAATCAGCTGATATTGGGGGTATAACATAATACGATCAATTATGGAAGTGTGACCTAATGTGATCGGATTATGTTATATCTGTGACCGTCCCCTTCTGTGGCCACATGTTGGGGTTATAGCATCTGTAGTGAGCCAAAAGCCTTACATAGTTGCTACTATCTTATATGGTTCCCTGAAAAATGGGTCTTATAAGATGTGAGTATTGCTTAAGCAGCTCACCTAAGATTGGAGTATTATTATACCCAATGTTGTACGACTATTGTTCAGACGGGAAAAGGTAAACCAAGGTAATGGAAGGTGTTTACAGCTTTTCCAATGTGTTGTATGCAACTTGTTATGTGTTGCATCTTATATGGCATATTGCTGCATTCATAATAGCTTGCTGAGATTTATTCTCACCCCTCTCCCTTTAATGTTTTTAGATTCCGAGACAGGCGGACCGGCCAAGTAA
Organism: Adenophora triphylla var. japonica; assembly: GCA_022495995.1. Taxonomy (NCBI): domain Eukaryota; kingdom Viridiplantae; phylum Streptophyta; class Magnoliopsida; order Asterales; family Campanulaceae; genus Adenophora; species Adenophora triphylla. The sequence continues at coordinate 123,814 of JAFEMH010000946.1, forward strand.
GGGCGGTGAGGAGTTTGGAAGTAATATTTTGGGAATTGTCGGGGTATGATTAGGTTGGCGTAGAAAGTGTATTTTGGTATAATTCATTTAATGAGTTGTATTTATAAACCTTAATTTTATGTTATAATCGATGTCTTTTTGTAACTAAAACAGTTTATTACTTTCAAAGTTGGTCAACTCTTTCTCCATCGTAGAAAGGTGTAGAGTTATTTTGAAATGGTTATGACAATTGTGTTTATATTTGAAAGTTAAATCAAAGTTTTAAAAGTTAAGGAAATTTGGGTTAGTTTGAGGACGCTCCAGCTCGGGACACATGTAGGTTCCGGGTCGGGGTCCTCACAAGAATAGCCCGCGACCCAATCTTCTTTTTGAGAAGCGACACATGGAAAACAGGGTGAATTCGACAACCCTCTGGCAGCTCCAACTTGTATGCCACCATTCCAATTCGTTCAGTAATCTGGAAGGGTCCGTAATAACAAGACGATAGCTTGAAATCCCGTCTAAGTGAAAGAGATGACTGTCGGGATGACTGAAGACGTAGGTATACCCAATCCCCTATCTCGAACTCCCTCCCCGTATGTTTTTTATCAGCGTACAACTTCATGCGGCTTTGAGCATTTGTCAACTGCTCCTTTAACAATTCTATCATAGCAGCCCTGTTCCTAACAAATTGATCCACACCACTATTACCCGTGGCATTCAATTGATGGAGAGATAACTGAGGTGGAGCATATCCAAACATTGCCTGGAAAGGGGTCATCCCGATACTTGAATGGTGGTTGGTATTGTACCACCACTGTACTAGAGAAAGCCATGTTGCCCACTGCCTTGGACGGTGACCAGTCATGCAACGTAGGTACATCTACAAACAACGATTTACCCGCTCGGTTTGACCATCGGTTTGAGGATGGTATGATGTACTCTGCACCAATTTAGTGCCTACCAAAGTAAATAGTTCACTCCAAAATTGACTAAGTAAGAGGGGTCCCCGATCACTTATAATGGACTTATCAAAGAATTGTTGTGCTAAGGATTTAGCTGTAAAAGGATGGGAAAGACCAATAAAGCGAGCAGACTTTAAGAAGCGATCTACGACCACCCAAATGCAATTCATTCCCTTCGATGATGGAAGTCCCTCAATAAAATCCATAGTTATGTCTTGACATGGACCAAGGGGCACTGGTAGCGGCTGAAGTAATCCAGGAGGATGGATATTTTCAGTTTTCTTTCTTTGGCAATCATCGCACTCTCTCACCCATTTCTTAACTTCTCTTCGTAACGATGGCCAAAAGATGAAAGCTGTAACTCTTTTGTAAGTTCCCAATTCTCCAGAATGACCTCCAATACCCGATGAATGAAGCTCCTGAATTACTTGTTTCGCAGTTCACCCTTATCTCCCACATATAACCTTCCTTTATAGCACAACAAGTCTCCTGTTAAGAAGTAATCTACTACTGCCCTTGGGTTGATTGCCAACTGAGCTATGGTGGTAGCTGCAAATTGATCCCCTTCCATACTCTGACTTATATCATTGATCCATTTTGGTTCCACTTGTGTAATTACAAAACACCCATTCGTCTCCACAGTTTGAGACCCATTTTGCAGTGAAAGAGCGTCAGCGACCCTATTTTCAACCCCTCTTTTATATGGGGTAGTGTAATCCAGCCCGAGCATTTTTGTTAGACACTTCTGCTGAATGACAGTAGTTACTCTCTGCTCTAATAAGTACCTCAGGCTTTAATGATTGATACGAATCTCGAAGCGATGCCCGATCAAGTAATGTGTCCATCTCTTCACTGCATAAATTATGGCTAACATCTCCTTCTCATATGACAACCCCAAGTGTCGTGGTGCTAATGCCTTACTGAGAAAAGCAAATGGGCGCCCACCTTGCATCAACACCGCTCCAATCCTCTCATAACACGCATCAGTCTCAAGGATGAAAGGTTGAGTAAAATTGGGCATAGCAAGTATGGGTGTTGTTGTCATAGCCTGCTTGAGCTGATTAAATGACTCTTCTGCTTTGTCATTCCAATTATAAGCTCCCTTTCTTAATAGATTAGCCAACAGTTTGCTCATTAACCCATAATTCCTCACAAACCGTCTATAATAGCCTGTAAGCCCAAGAAAACCCCGCAATTCTTTCACATTTGTTGGGCGAGGCCAATTTTGCATGGCTCTAACTTTCGTCTCTTCAGCTGCCACTCCGTCACTGGTAATTACATGCCCTAATTACTCCAATGAAGTTTGTCCGAACTCGCATTTAGACAACTTAGCATACAACTGATGGTCTTGGAGAGTTTGCAATACTGTGGCTAAGTGATCAACGTGAGCTTCTTTGTTACAACTGTAGACCAATATGTCATCAAAGAATACCAAGACAAATCTCCGCAAAAAAGGCTTTAAAATGTCATTCATCAGCGCCTGAAATTTTGCCGGTGCATTCGTTAATCCGAAAGGCATTACCATAAACTCGTACAAACCTTGATGTGTGCGAAATGTTGTTTTGTAAATTCCCCCGATTTCACTCTGATTTGATGGTACCCTGCTCGCAGATCAATCTTTGAAAAGACTTTGGCTCCATATAACTCATCAAGTATCTCTTCAATGATAGGCATAGGGAACTTATCTTTCACGGTTATATCATTCAACTGTCGATAGTCCACGCAAAATCGCCATGTACCGTCTTTCTTTTTGACAAGAATCACAGGTGAAGCATAGGGACTAGTACTTGGTCTGATTACTTGAGACTTCAACATTTCTTCGACTAATCTCTCAATTTCTTCTTTTTGCACGTGCGGATATCTGTAAATACACAAATTAATTGGACTTCTTCTCGGCAATATAGGAATCTTATGGTCATAAGATCGAACTGGTGGCAGGCCAGTAGGCTCTTCAAATACTTGATAATATTGTTCCAAAACTGGAGTGAGCCAAGAAGGAGTCGCTGCAAATTTATCCTCTGTAATTGCATATACAATTTCTGCAATGGTATGTGGCTCATTTCGCATGTGTTTTCGAAGGCTACGCCCTGTCATTATCTTCAGTGTGGGCTGCGTTTGTGTTGCGACCCCTTGTAATTTAATATCCTCTTTCCCCCTCTTAAATTGAATGCCCAAATTATGGAAGTCAAATGATATGGGACTGAACTCCTTCATCCACTGCACCCCCTAAAACTGCATCGCATCCACCTAGATCCAAGACTCTCATTTCAGTATGGAACTTATGCCCCTGAATTTCCCACTCAAATTTGGGACAACGAACCCCGCTGCTCATCTTTGATCCATCCACCACGGTGACCACAAACGGTGCAGTAGGCTCTATGTGGCACCCACTTTTCTCAGCCAATTTTGAATCCACAAAAATATGCGTGCTTCCTGTATCAATTAAAATTGACATGGGCTGCCCTTTTGTCCGCCCCTGCAATCGAATTGTACTATTCGAAATATTACCCGACAACGCATTCAACGTGATTTGGACCTCAGGTTGTCCATCTGCAACAACGACTATTTTTTCCTCCAATCTGTCTTCCTTTGGTGCTCGTGTTTCGTCCCCATCTTCCTCCTCCACAATCATAAATAATTGTTTGTTAGTGCATTTATGACCAGGAGTATACTTCTCGTCGCAGTGATAACACAATCCCTTTTCTCTCCGTGCTTTGCGAAAAGATGGGTAGTTTGATGTTGGTGGTTTGTTGAGATTGGTGGTTGAACCCATAGATGATCCCGTCGAGGAACTTGGAACACTTGGGTTGGAAGAACCAGCTTGCGGTTTAAAGTAAATAGGACTTGGGTTAGGAAAGTATGCGCTTCTAGGTTGAAAAGAAAGAGAAGCAGTAGAGGGTTTGCTTTTCTTTCCCCAAAAATCCACATTAGCCTCATAAAGTCTTGCTAACCCATATGCTCGGTGAAGTGTTGTAGGAGATGTCATTTGTACCAAATTCCATAAATCTTCCTTTAACCCCCCCCACATAATAATCCAGGTAATCAGTATCAGACCATGCGTGGTTTCCGAGCATCATTCTTCCTTTAAAATCCTCGAATTTGTCCTGATACTCCTGCACAGTGCCGGTCTGTTGCATTGATCTGAGCTCCCACATAACATTCTCATGAGGCAGTGCACTAAACCTCATACAAATCTCCCTCGACATTTCTTCCCACCCAATAGGAGGCTTTCCCTGTTGATGATTTCTCCACCATTTGCTAGCAATCCCATCTATATATATGGAAGCTATAGTAGCCTTCTGTATGTCATCTGTGGGATGAACCGTGAAATACGACCAGCATTTTCCTATCCACTCTTGAGGATCATACCCACTGAATCGCGGGAAATCAATTTTTGGTTTGTGTTGAGATTGTGTATGTGGGTAAGGCATGCATCAGTAAGGGTTAAAACCATGGGTGGCAAAGGGTACAGTGGTAGGATTTGTGTAGGATATGAACTGGTATGTAGGTGTATGAAATGGGATGGTATGTGGATTGAAGGGAGCTGTAGTAATAGGGCCGTAAACAAAGGACATCACCTGTGTATTTGGTGGCTGTAGAGTAGGTCCTATAGAAATAGTTGAGACCGGTGTTCCAATTGGGATAGTGTATGCTGGTATTCGACTCCCTTGATGACAACTATATTCCCCTTCCTCGGTTGCTTTCTCCTTCCTTCGTTCCTCCCCTTTCACCAACGTCTCCAGCGTCACCCTTATGCCCTCCATTGTCCCCTTGATTTTTCCCAATTCCCCTTCAAATCGGTCTTCTAGGGCTTCATGTTTCTCCTCAACAAATGTTTTAAGATCCACGATTTTAGCTTCATTAGCCTTAATCCCATCATCCATCACCCTCAAACGAGTTCCATCAACCATATTTACTGCGGTCGCTGAATCAAAGGCTCTGATACCACTATAACAAATAACCAAATCTGCAAAAATAGAGACTTAGAAGGAAATGTAGACAAGTATTTTTGGGGGCAATTTTCTGAATATTTCTGAAACATAAAAAGAACACTACCAAGACAATACAAGAATAAGCAAAAACTGTAAAGATGGAAAATAAAACTGAAATTCACACCCTCTCTTGATTTCCCTCTCTCCCTGTTGTTATAGCAACCTTCGCATTATTTTCTCCTGTTGTAACTTGTAACCACCAACTACATCCACAAATAGTTCAACTCTTTTTATCTCCTCAAAACGACAACGTTCCACTAAACTTTACGATACCATTTTCCCGTCTTTTTTTTTTTTACCCAAAATTCAGTTCATAACAGGTGGTGATTGAAAGTGAAACCAAATTTGGGGTGGTGAAGGGTAGGGTGGGTTGGGCTGGATCACTGGTCGGAGGAGGGTGAGGGGAGAGAGTGGATTGGTTGGGAAAGATGAAGATGATGATGAAGATAGGGGGATGAATCTGAACATGTATGAGTTTGTTTTTAATTGTTTTTTTTTTTGTTAAGTTAGGATATTTTATTTTAGTTTACTTATTCCTTCTTATTTTTAATTTCATTTTTTATTTTATATAATTCCTCCGTCCCACTTCAAGAGTCTTATTTTTTCTTTTGGTCCGTTTCAGACTAAGTGTCTTATTTCATAAATGACAAATTTTGAACAATGTTTCGGACATTTATACCCTTATAATATAAATATATTTTTTTAAAAAAACCATTAATTATGCCTTTATAATGTTAACATATTTACAAAAAAATCCAATCAAAAAGAGGTTTTATCATAAATATTTTAACTTTTACATTTTCTCTCATCTAATCTTCTACCCACTTGCAATTATTTATTCATTTTTTAAAAAAATTCTTAAGAAGCGTGAATACTACCCTAGGACTCTTAAAGTGGGGCGGAGGGAGTATTTGTTTTTATTTATTATGTTATCAGTAAATTTTATTTAAATTATTAAAAATTAAAGGGGCAAATAGGAAGATAATAGTAATGTATTACTTTAGATAAAGAGATAAAAGATTAATATAAATAAATGATTTTAATAAGTGAAATTTTTATTTTTAAATTATTTATTATTAAATAAGTTTATTATTTTAGATAATTAGTACTACTCTATTTGTTTTGATAATAATACTACTTATATATTTATGTAAATAAGAAAGATTAATTTGAAAGAGAATGATAAATTAAAGAATAATTAAAAGTTAATTTGAGAATGACTAAAATATCCCTTGACTTGCAAATAACCAATTTTTGTTAAATTTCTATAACTTTGTTAGGCGATATTTGTTAGGTGATAGGGTGGAAAGTGGGATTACTTTTTGGTAAGCCAAAATCTTGTAAAAAATTAGTTTTTTTTAATATAAGAAAAAAATTAGTTTTAAAGTACCAAGTCTAACTAATAAGAGTGATGAACGATTCTGAAAATTAGTTTTTTTATAACATTTTGAAAAAAAACTAGTTTTTCACAAGAGATACTCATCACCGCACATTTTGAAAATACTTTTTTTCCTAATATTTTAATAAAAATACATTTTCTCCTAGATTTTCAGACCATCCCAAATAAAAATAAAAATAAAAAATGCTTGCCATAGTTGTAGGAAATCGTAGATTCATACCTAACTATTTTTTCGAGGATTCAAAGCCCGATCTTCTCACCTAATAAACCATTTTGAAGACTCCAACTCCAACATCTATCTATGACTTATAGTTGGGATACATTTTGGACTTTTTTTTTTTTATAGATATTATCCTCATCATTTGAATTTTTTTTTTTTTTTAAAAAGTCAATGTGTATTTTTTTCTTAAATTTACATTTATTAGAAATAAATTTATAAATGATTTTTATATTTATTTTGAAATACAGAGAAAATATAATTAAAAAAAAGGGATATATGAGGCAAAAATGTATGAAGCTCGCCAAAAACCAAATAAATACTCTCTCCCTTCGTTTCAAACCAATAATTCTATTTTTTATATGTTTTACTTCGCTTTATTCTCAAAATGACAAATAATAAATAGTGTTTCAGAAATTTATATTATATAATTGCTGTAAAATTACAAAAAAATTACTTGCAATTTTTTTTTTTTTTCAATTTTTTAATATTTATTTCATAATAATAAAAATCCATTTTCTATCCAAGTCCAAAGAAATTTGGTGGCGTTTACCCTAAAACCTGCTAAAATACACTGGTAACGTACGCTACGAAAGGTCAAAGCCGCATTAGAATAGCCACAACTCCCAGCCGCAAAAGCTAACAAAACAACCAGCTCTTTACACTTTGATGCTTTAAGTTTTCTTTTAGTTAAGTTTAGGTCCTAATTCTTTTTAGTGTTTGAATTATACCCAAAATATGCAGTTTTGTTTCCATTTGACCACTCTACTAATAATACTTAAGAAAATTATATACATATACATTACTTTAAATTATCTTAGATTTTGATCATTATCATCATGTTATAATATTTTTTATTCGAGGGGTACAACAACCATTTTGAACCTTGTACCTTTACTCCATTTTTTTTAACCATCAACATATTTTTAGCAGTTTTAACCATTGTAATTGAAATACACACCCACAATCAAAAAATAGAGATATTTACTACATATTTATAATAATTCTAACAATCCTACTTTCATTTTTAGATAATAAATGCGTATCTAAAATATAGTAGTTAAATTCGTGCAAAGAAATAATAATTTATAAATAATTAAAATCAGAAATCGAACAAAGTAAGGTGACTCAAAAATGTCGATATGTATATTGTCCAAGGTAGTAAGTGACATTACTTTAAAGGAGTTATTGTATTGATGAGATCTCCTAAACTTGTACTCTCTCCTTTCGGAATATTAGTTTCTCTTTTATTGTTAATTTTTATTGTTAAGTTCATTCAATTTTGAGCAATAATTTAGATTATTTCAATTATGCTAATAAGAATCTAGAACTTTTTATTGATATATTGACAATAATTTTTCAATAACAAGTTTAGATTTTCATGAATATAGTTAAAACTAACTTAAATTATTATTTAAAATTTACTCAAGTTAAAAAAAAGTGAAACTATTTTTTGGAACGGAAGGAGTATGCCAAAATCGCGTTGACACAACGAAATGCAATTTTTTAATAAAATTGATTTATGTTTTGCATCATGTTGATTGTTGACCAAATCTTTTGATAAGTGATTTAATTGCTTCTCTATCTCAAAATTAATGTACAAATTTACTCTTTAATTTATGTTAATTGGATCATAATACACAATTCTATTGGACGTGTTATGTTAATTGGCCATCTTGCAAATGATTAACATATCTTATCACTTGACTTGTTAATACTACAAACATTAGGTCCAAATGGAACAAAACTTCAATTCTAGAGGGGGGCAAAGTGAAACATAACCCTAACAAATCCGCTCCATCTTCTCCCCGGACATATCTCTCCCTTGACCCTTCCCACTTTCACTCCTTCCCAAATTCTCTCTCTCTCTTCTCTCTCTCTCTATACGTACATGTTTGCGTGTATCTATATATCTTTTCATGCCAAACGCCATTGATTTCCGTGTTCAAATCCTTACCTTACCCCAAATCAAAGAGCTCGATTACAAAGAGCGAGAGAAAGAAAAAGGGTGTAGAAAACCCAGTTCTAAGAACTAGTAATATAGTACTAGTAGCTTTTCAGAGATCTGTTCTTGATCAATATTGATGTTCTCCCCCAAATCCCAAATCAGTGATTGAATATCTCATCAAACGGTTCAAACCCCTACATTTAATATGCAAATTCATTTGTTAATGTGGGGCTTCTATCTCTAGAACAAATTTGTTCTTCATTCAGATAAAACCCTAAAAATGAGTGGAGGAGGAAGCAAATGGAGGAAAGTGAAACTGGCTCTGGGTTTGAATACGTGTTTCTATGTACCCAGAACTGATGAGGACTCTTCGCCGTCCTCCGACGTTTTGTTACCTCCCTCTCGGTCTCCGGCACCGGCACCGGCGAGGAACTCTGACTATCGTCCCCTTACGCCGAAGACGCCCACCCCTTCGTCTTCCGGCCTTCTGTTGCCCAAGAGCGTTGTGAATTCGTCCAAGGTTCGGTTTGTGTTTTATTTGATTTTGTGTTATTTATTGCAATTTTGACCATCTATTGTTTTATAAATTGATTGATTTTTTGTCAGTTGGTGTTTGAGTTGGTTTAATCTGTGATTTGATCTTGAATTTGGGATTTGTTTGGTTTATCTGTGTTTTTTTTTTTTTTTGTGTATGTTCATAAAATTGCTCTACACATCTTTGATTTATTTTAAGCACACACTGAGATGAAAAGTGGTTTTCTTTTTACTGGAGTGAGTAAATTAAAAAGAATTGACCATAAAATTCCATTTGCTAGATGTAATTATAGGCAATGCTTATGGTTATTCTTTATTTGTATGGGGTTGAGTTAATGACTATTTGCAACTTGATTAAACTTCTGCCTGAAGATTTATTGAAATTACTTCTTGTGACAAAGTTGCAGTGACCTTTCAAGGGGTACAATTTTGATTTTTATGGTTATCTTAGACTAGTTGCGATGTTTCTTTCAAGATTTGACGTTAAGTGTAGGGCCTTGGTTATAGATATACTCCCTCCGTCCCGGAACAATCTTCACACTTTCCCTTTTGGGCGTCCCAAAACTTACTTCACACATTTAAAACTTACCTAAAATGGAAAGGAATCTTTACTATTCCCTCCACTCATTCTCTCTCCTACATTATTTTAATACTCACGACACCATTATAATTTACTATTCTCTCCACTCATTCTCTCTCCTATTTTATTTTCACACTCACAACACTTTCAATATAATACTTCCTCCTTAAAACCAGTGCAAACAGTGTTTGTGAAGTAAGTTCCGGGACGGAGGGAGTATACATACTCCCTCCGTCCCACAATAATCCATAAAAAATCCCTTTTGGACGTCCCACAATAATCCCACAATAATCTGCACTTTCTCAAAATGGAAATGGGACCCACTTCTCTCTACTCCCAACACTTTTCAAATTTACTATTCTCTCCACTTATTCTCTCTCCTATTTTACTTTTACACTCACAACACATCACCTTTATCACCTTTTACCTTAATTCCCGCGCCGGCACAAAAAGTGCGTAGAATCGTGGGACGGAGGGAGTATGCATCTGAATTGGACCTGTGGGAAAATTGTTGTCAAGTAGTTTTCTTTGTGGTTTGTGAGGATAAAGTGTTTTGTAGTTCTTTAAGGACCATGGACCTAATGGGGTTATTATAAAAAGGAAAACTGAGTTTTTATCCTTTCATTTTCCCTTCCCTACTTGCAAAGAAAATGCTTTGTCTGGTCAGCATTTACACTGTTGCCCACATGATACCCTCTCTCTATCTCTCTCTCACCCCTTTTGATAAAATGTTTTGAAAGTCCGTAGACCGTTGATTGAGAGAGAGGTATATGCATCAAAGTAAGATAGCGTTGAAAAGCGAGGAATTCAATACCAGCTAATGATTTCTACTTCTTTTGATACATATGCTTTGATTTTCTTTTACTTATTTTATTGTCTTGAAAGCTTAATCATTATAGTACTAGAGAGAGTTGCTTATTTACTTTCAGTCTTTGCTTTCATAAAGTTGTGGATTTTTTTTTTTTTTTCCTAATTTACTATTAGAACCCTTCATTGATTTTGCTCCGTAACATTGACTTCTTTGCTGGGTAAACTAAACTAAACCTGTACTGATACTTCCAACTCCATTGTAATCTTTGATAAATAAGATTCTGCTAGTATTTGCGAACACCCTTTACTATTGATCTCTACTATTATATGGTGCTCCACCACCCAAGTTGCTTTGGCCATTGAAATGACCTAATTATGCTATGCTCCCAATAAAGTAGGTACTGGGTCCGGGTTTGTCTGGACCTATGGTGTTTGATGACCATTTTTTGATTTCACAAGGATGGGAGCAAGCAATTAAATGATAGTATTGGTTAGCATGATGAGCTTTTGTTTGTGTGATTAACAATTTGGATTTTATAAAGCAAAGAATATTTGGTATGCTGATCTCTATATGGTATTGACAGATGAGATATTCTAGATTTTAACTGACCACTTGTTTTTCAAGCATCTATGCTGATGACAATTGGCTTCTAAGTTGCCACGGAGTATTATTTTTTACTTACATTTATTGACTCCTGAGCCAAAGCAAGTTAGATGAGTTGATGTGGATGGGGTCAAAATCAACTCAAGTCTGCCATGGTAACTGACCAAGACGGTTTCAAATTTATCAGAAAATTTGTACTCCCCCCCCCCTTAAGTTGTAATAATCACCTGTAATTGGGTGGTTCTCGAGCCTTTGTCTAAATGCTAAAAGTTGGAATTGCTATAGAAATCATATCTATTTTCATATCTATAAAATATTAAATTTTATTTATATCTATGATTAGGGGGAAAAAGTTTCTAAATGCATAAGTATGATTCTATTTTGTCAAGTAGAAAATGCAAGATTGCTGCAGAAATGCACTGTTGAATTCATTTCTGAAGTTTCTGAGTGTCGAGTGATTCTAGACTTTTAACTTGATACAAAGAATGATTCTATTTTCTCAAGTGGGAGGAAGATTCCCACATAATTGCATGGCTAAACTTGTTTCTGAAGTTTCTGATTCTTATTGATTGGGCTTGTCATGTGGAATATGCTTTTGACTTGAATTTGTTGTCTACTGCAGAGAACTTGTGCAATATGTTTGACTACCCTGAAAGCAGGCAATGGCCACGCCATTTTCACTGCAGAATGCACTCATGCGTTCCATTTTCACTGCATCACATCCAATGTGAAACATGGAAACCAAATCTGCCCTGTTTGCAGAGCAAAATGGAAAGAAATTCCCTTGCAGAATCCTTCTTCTGATTTATCTCTTGGAAGAACAAGAAGCATTCATCGATCTTGGTCTCAAGAACTTTCCTGGCCGAACTTACAGCAACCGCTTTCTCAGCCTACAGTTGTGAATCAAAATATTTCTCCACTTTTTCATGTCTCCGAGCCAGCTGTCTTTGATGACGATGAGCCTGTAAATCACCCGCCTGGCGTAACCGAAGAGAGCTCTTCCATTAATGATTTGCACACAAATTCTCATTCTATTGGAGCTTTAGAGGTAAAAACATACCCTGAGATTTCAGCCATTCCAAGATCGGTGGCTCGTATTGATTTTGCCATTCTTATACATCTGAAGGCCCCAATTACTAGTGGGCGACAGAATACAGATGACTTGAGCTTACAAAGCTCTCGGGCTCCGGTCGATCTCGTAACTGTACTTGATGTCAGTGGCAGCATGGCTGGCACCAAGCTTGCTTTGTTAAAACGAGCCATGGGATTTGTGATTCAAAACCTTGGCCCTTCTGACAGGCTAGCGGTCATTGCCTTCTCTTCCACAGCTCGCCGTGTATTTCCCCTCCATAGGATGTCTGATATAGGAAAGCAGGAAGCATTGCAGGCCGTTAATTCGCTCAGTGCAAATGGTGGGACCAACATTGCTGAGGGCCTCAAAAAGGGTGCTAAAGTGTTAACCGACAGCAAGTCTAAAAACCCTGTCAGCAGTATCATACTGCTTTCTGATGGCCAGGACACTTACACACTAACTAGTACTCGTATGGCTACTTCCGCAACTGATTATAGTTCACTCCTGCCACCATCCATGCATCTTAATAATGATACTGGGACCCACATCCCAGTTCATACATTTGGTTTTGGTACAGATCATGATGCAACTGCAATGCATTCAATCGCTGAAACATCCGGTGGGACATTTTCTTTCATAGAAGCTGAAAACGTGATTCAGGATGCTTTTGCTCAGTGTATTGGAGGGCTTCTAAGTGTTGTGGTGCAGGAACTGCGTGTGCTAGTCGAATGTCTTCACCCAAATGTAAAACTGAGCTCAATAAAAGCAGGGAGTTACAAAACCAGTCTTGGGTCCGATGCAAGATCAGGCTATATTGACGTGGGGGATTTATATGCTGAAGAAGAAAGAGATTTTCTTGTGACAATGAATATTCCAGTTGTTGATGGATTTGGTAGTGACATGCCTTTGTTGAAAGTCGGATGTACTCACCGGGACCCACTTACAAAGGAAGTAAAGACCTTTGAAGGATCTAATGATGTTAAAATTCTCAGACCCGAAAGCACCGGAGAAGAAATAGTGGTGTCAATGGTAGTAGATAGACAAAGAAACAGGCTTAAAGCAGCAGAGGCTATAGCTGAAGCAAGAGCTGCAGCTGAACGAGGTGATCTCCCTGCTGCAGTGCGTGTACTCGACCGTTGTCGTAATGAACTGAGTGAGGCAGTGGGGTTCCAGAGTGGGGACCGAATGTGTGTTGGGTTAGTTGCTGAGTTGAAGGAAATGCAAGAGAGGATGGCAAACCGACGTGTTTATGAGTCATCTGGTAGGGCCTACGTTCTGTCGGGGTTGAGCTCACATTCATGGCAGAGGGCCACTGCAAGAGGGGATTCAATGGAATTGACAACTATGGTGCAGACTTATCAGACCCCGTCTATGGTGGATATGGTTAATCTATCTCAGACCATGTGCTTTCCTAGTCCATTACCAACACAGAGACGGGCATTAAGACAAGCTCATTCCTTTCCAGCAAGGCCACCCCCAAGGTAATTATAAACTTCTGGGCTGAAGAGGATTTTTCTTTTGGACTTATGAAAACTTTTCTTGGGACGTATTTTTGTTATGGGCTTTTTCTCAGTGACTAATTTGGTCTTTCTGGTTTTTTTTTTTTAATTTTTTTTTTTTTGGGAAGAAAGGGGTATAAATCAAAGGAGGGTGGGTGATAAGGAGAGGTTTGGTGTTTTTGAAAATTGTGGGTATATTTGCTTATCCTTTTGATGTACAGGAATAAGAATTGTGGAAAAATGGTAAACTGTTTAAGAGCAAAAAAATGGTAAGGGAGGGCGGTGGGGGATTGTGGCAGGCAATATAAATATTATAGAGGAATTCTTTTCTTATTAGATGAATTAATTTGTCTTGATTCTTTTTTTTTTCTCAAAGTATTATCCTTCATATATTTTACTTGCATTTTAGGCTTATTTCATCTCTGCAAGTATAATCCTTAACTAGTACTCCCTCCGTCCCAAAATAAATTTCACAGTTAGTTTCATTTCATTTAAAGGTTATGAAGGTTATTATGTGATCCCAATTTTTTTTCATAAACATGTGTTATGGTACCAAACTAAGGTGTCCATTGCCGAAATGAGTCCTTTATTTTTTTCTTAGTGCCAAATAAGGTGTCCATACTCCCCTAACAAAGTTTAAGCAATAAAAACGTCATTATTTTAAAACAATTTTACTATGTCAGACTGGAGCTCTTAAAATCAGAGACTAGGGCTCCGTTTGTTTCACCGTAAAACATTTTCCGAAAAATATTTTCCGGAAAATAACCTGTTTTACGGTGTTTGATTAGCCCCAGAAAAATGTTTTTCGGAAAATAACTCGTTTTCCGCTGTTTGGTTGCCTAAGTAAAATGTTTTCCGGAAAACATTTTACGTCCTTTCTAAGTAAAACGATCTACTGACCTTGTCCTAAGTAAAACATTTTCCGGAAAATGGTGGCCTCAATGTACAACTCATATTACGGCCGGTACAACTCATATTAACTGCCCCCCACCCCCCTCCCCCCAATTTTTTTTTCTGTAACCGCCTACCTACCCCCCCCACCCACCCCCCCCCCCCCAATTTTTTTTTTTTTTTTTTTTCTTGTAATTGCCCCACCCACCCCCTGCCTACCCCACCCCACCCCCCACCCCCCACCCCCCCCTCCCAATTTTTTTTTTTGTAACCGCCCCACCCACCCCCTGCCTACCCCACCCACCCACCCCCAAAAAAAAATTATTTTTTTTGGTAACCGCCCCATCCACCCCCTGCCTACCCACCCCCCCCCCCCACCCCAAAAAAAAATTTAATAAAATTTTTTTTTTGGGGGGGGGTGGGTGGTGGGGGTAGGCAGGGGGGGCGATTACAAAAAAAAAAAAAAAAAAAAAAAAAAAAAAAATTTTTGGGTGGGTGGGGGGTGGCAGAGGGGTAGGTAGGCAAGTGGGTAGGCGATTCTGAGAAAAAAAAATTTGGGGGGGTGGGCAGAGGTGGGGTAGGTCACCTTGTGAAATATGAGTCGTTTTACCAAACACCCGAAAACATTTTACACCTTTCCTCCGTAAAATATTCTACGCTCTACCTCCGTAAAACATTTTACAGGAAAACATTTTACAGGAAAACATTTTCCGGAAAACATTTTTCGAAAAATATTTTACGCCGAAACAAACGGAGCCTAGGTAAGAAGTAGAGAAAGAGAAAGGCTCAAGTGTGTGAGCATTGGTGTAATAGATTATATAATTTACTATTGGAGGTTTCCCCCTAAAAATAAATTGGTAACATAGTGTGTGATCATGGTCTGTAGTAGAATATATCGGGAGTTCAACCTTAAAACCAATTGATAATACATAATTTATTTATAGAAGTTCAATTTTTTTTTTTTTTCAAATGCTGTAGTAGAATATATCGGGAGTTCAACCTTAAAACCAATTGATAATACATAATTTATTTATAGAAGTTCAATTTTTTTTTTTTTCAAATGCGACTAGATTAATACATAATTTATTTATAAATATCTGCTAATCATTAATCCAACCTTTTCTTCTTTGTTTACTTGAAAATATTAAGCTTATTTCAAAGAAAAAAAATGATATTTACATTATTGTTGTTTTAATGATGACATCATTTTAGAAAGCATTTTTTTGAAATTATTCTTAAAAGTGTATTTTATTTTATGTTTCAATTTTTTTTACAAACAATAAATTATGAAAAAACTAATAAATAAAATTCATTTATATTGCCAAAATCTTACAAAAACGTGTTTTGATTCCCCCGCTAGTGCCAGTGTTAGAGTAACAAAATGCCAATGCATGTATTATTAAGTGTCAGTGTAAAAAATGTCAGTATTAGTGTAACAAAGTGTCAGTGTAAAGATTGTCATTACATGTATTATTAAGTGTCAGTGTAAAAAAGTGCCAATGTTAGTATAACAAAGTGCCAGTGTAAAAAAGTGAAAGTGTTAGTGTAAAAAAGTGTCAGTGTTAGTGTAAACACATGCCACTGTGAATAGTGTCAGTATAAAAGATTGTCAGTATAGGGTAAAAAGTGCCAATGTGAATAGTGCCAGTGCATGTATTATTAAGTGGCAGTATAAAAATGATTTTTTCTTAAAACTAGAAAAAAATGCATTTTTTCTCATTTATTAATAGCTAAAGTAATGAGTAAAATAATTCAAATGAGTTGGTCTTATAAAAAACTAGTTTTTCCTTAAGATAAGGAAAAACGTGTTTTTCAAAGCGCTGAGCATTATTATTCGAAACAAACGGTGGCGTTTTCGTAATTATTGGCAACCATGATAAATGCCAGTGTTAATATTACAAATGACCAATGATTTCATACTGACGTTTTATAAACATGAAACTGGCACTTTTCTCAAGTGCCAGTGTTAATGTTAAAAATTGCCAGTGTACACTTTTTTACATTGATACTGGCAGTTATTAAAAGTGCCAGTGGTAGTGTTAATAATTGCCAGCCATTACACTGACACTTTTTAACATTAATACAGGCACTTATAAAAGTGCCCGTTGTAGTATCAATAAGTGCCCGTGTACATGTGCAGTGTACATGTGCTGACACTTTTTTTACACAAAACACTGATACTCTTTTTGCTGGCACTCATAAATACATGTACTGGCACTCCAAAAAACATGAACTGGCACTCCAAAACACATGCACTGGTACTCTTTTTTGCTGGCACTAAAAAATATGCACTGACACTCAAAACACATGAACTGGCACTCAAAACCACATACACTGGCATTAGTTTACACTAGCACTGACAAACTGGCACTTTATTATACACTAACTGGCACTCTATTATACATCAACTGGCACTCTATTATACACCAATTGACACTTGATTTTGGTGCCTCGGCGAGCAAGAACAACTTCACCGATCCAATTACATTCATATCCAAACAAACATTAGAATTCCCTGAGATTAAAAAAATCTGTTTGATTCAAGTCGGTGCCTCGGCGAGCAAGAACAACTTCACCGGTCCAATTCCCAAGGATTTCGGCAATGCAATCAAGCTAGAATATCTAAATTTCTCCGACAATTCATTCAATTCTGGATTGCCCGATAATATTTGGAGTGCGCCGAGTTTACAGATTTTCTCAGCCAGTCTAAGCAAGCTCGTCGGAAAATTGCCAGAGTTTAGAGGTTGTCGGAAAACTGCATTGAGTCTGTTTGAGGTTATGATCGGTGTGATTTGAGAGAAAGAGAAGACGATCAATGACGGGCTTAGCCGGAGAGGGAGAGAGCAAAGGTGAGGTTTGCGTTTAGAGAGAGAGAGGGATTGGGTTGTTCTTGATTTATGCGGAATAAAAACACGTTTTTTATTAAGCTCACAAAAAAAAGGCGTTTTTTACAAGTTTTTGGCAATTCAAATACGGAAATATTTTAAAAAGAAAAAACCATTTATCATACATAATAGATACATTTTTTTAAAACTTGAATAGTAATTAAAAACTATTTATAATATGATGATAAAAAGAATTTAAGTAAAATTTAAAAAATAAAAATCACTGTTCACACCAGAGGCTATTAATAATTTGATTTTTTTTTAGTTAGCAAGAGTTGATACCTTGTCCATAGGCCATCTCAAGCTGCTCCAAACTCCCCACCATCGCCATCGCCAGTTTAACGCAAAATCCCTCTACAATGGGTGTGTCAAACTCGACACTATTTTGGCAGCGAGCAAAGGATGCGCCAAATCTTGGCGCATGAATGTTTCAATGCTATCATCCGCTATCCCTCCTTTTTCATTTTTTTTTAATGAAATTGAAATTTATTACTTCCTCCATTCCAATATGAATAATCAATTTTTTTAAAATATTACTTTTGAATAAATTTTATAGTAGTATATTTTTAAATTAATATTTGTTATTTGTATTATTGATTTTTCATTTTTATTTAAGAAAAAAATATTCAATTTGTTTTTAATTGTATTGATTATAAATTTTGTAGTATATATTTTTTAATTTAACATTTGATAATATGATTCAAATTACAATATAATATTAATATAATATAATTTGAATCATATTATCAATAATAATATATAATTAATAGAAATCATTTTAATTAAACGAATAATAAGGAATATTTTGAGTATATTCTTATTTGGTGTAAAATTTGAATCAAGCTGTTGGAGAGATAGTGAAAAATATTTGGTGCTGAAATTGCACTATATTAGTGTTCTGGTGCAATTTCTGCACCAAACTGTTGGAGATGATTTTAGTGATAAATCTAAACAGCTTACCAACTAAACTAGTCATAAGATCCATCAACAACAAAGGTGGATGTTAACTAATCATATACTCCCTCCGTCCCGGCCGACTTAGGATTTTTTGAAATGACACGGGGATTAAGGAAAAGGTAAATGTTGTGAGTGTAATTTAAAAATAGGAGAGAGAATGAGTGGAGGGAATAGTAAATTATAATGGTGTTGTGAGTATTAAAATAATGTAGGAGAGAGAATGAGTGGAGAGAATAGTGATTTAAGGTTTCCATTTTGGGCCGTCCTAAGTTGGGTGGAACGCCCAAAATGGCAAAAAGTCCTAAGTCGACCGGGACGAAGGGAGTATGCAGGTGCACTTAATAAATAACATAATTATTTTAAATAGAAATATAATTTAACCGAGCGCACACCTCCCTCATACACTACATCCGCCCCTAGGAGTAGTCGCTTAATTTTATATGGAGAAATTACCGGTGGGTCCTTTGCCCCAAGTCAAAAGATCAATTAAGACAAGGATTTTGAAATTTAAACAACTAATCCGACTTCATAATCAAAATTTCACCTAGTCCTTCATTACCCAAACTATCCCTTACCAAAAAATATAAAACTACCCCCTCTCTCTCTTCTCTTACTTTCTCTCTCTACCAACCCTCCCCCTTCCCCTTCCTCTCCGGCGACCCTTCCCTTCCCTCCGACGACCCTTCCCTTTCCAACTCCGGTGACCCTCCC
The DNA here is from genome assembly GCA_022495995.1 of Adenophora triphylla var. japonica. Taxonomy (NCBI): domain Eukaryota; kingdom Viridiplantae; phylum Streptophyta; class Magnoliopsida; order Asterales; family Campanulaceae; genus Adenophora; species Adenophora triphylla. The sequence continues at coordinate 142,857 of JAFEMH010000946.1, forward strand.
TTTCCCACCTCCGGCGAATTTACCCACTTCCAACCTTCTTCTCCGGCACCAATCCCCACCTTGAGCCTTCCATGGACAAGGATGGAAACGAGCAATCTCTACACCAATTACCTTTACCTTTCTTTCAAGCAGCTCTTGTTTTAATTAACTTCAAATGGAGTGACATATGTTTTATCGTGCAGTGAGAAGTTGAATGTGTAATGTATCAGCAATGAGCTAAAATCGACCTATTTTATCAAGGCTTGGGTATGTGTTATCGGGAAGGTTCTTGTTCCGCGTCAGTTTGCTTGATATCCCCATCAAATGACACGAGACATGAAACATTTAATTTATAAAGCCATGCTAGATTTTTATTAACTTACAAGAAGAAATATTAAGCACATGCAATATTGTATTCAAAATGGTCCCTACACATTATTTCAGGCAATGTTTGATCATGATTGCAAAGTTAATCAGGAGAAGATTTTTGTTGCTACGGGTATAACAGATTCCGATGCATTGCATATTATGAAAATGTATGTTTAATTACCTTATGCGGCTGACTTCTTCATAGAAAGCATATTCTGTTTTAGGATCTTTGGTGTCTTTACTCTAACTAGCAGCACATTCGTGCGATACATGAAAATATCATAATTTATCTTAAATCAATATTAGTACAAAAATATATATAATCAAATACCAATTAAAATTAAAAAATATAATATGAAATAGTGATATTTAACATAAATATAGGAAAATAAATAACAAAAAAAAAAAACCAGCAAATACGATTATGTAAACAACTTCTCTAATCAAAATTAGTACAACAATATATCTAATTAAATACCGATTAAAGTTAAATAATGTAATACGAGATAGTGATATTTAACGTAAATAGAGGAGAAATAACACGAATAATAACAAAGAATACGATTATGTAAACAATTTCCCTTAACCAAATTGAACGGTATAAACCGAGCTACGAACATGGGCTTGCTCGAACCTGGGCCCAACTATATTGGGCCATGGATATTATATATTCATTAAGTATTAGGGCCGAGCATTATCTTCCTCGTATGCCGAGGAACATTTACCTTGACATTATGTCGCTATTCTTGGGCCGGCCTGTCTCAATTACCGAGGATAGAAAAGTCCTTTGCTCGGCATGTCACCAATTACCGAGGAAACAAAAGTATTCTCCCCGTCATAATTTCACGTCGGTCATTCATCAAGTGACGAGGAAGCAGGATCGTTCTCCTCGGCACATTTGCCAAAGGCCGAGGAAAAACATTTACCTTCCTGCTGCTCCTAGCTTAGCAAGATACACGCCCTTATCAAACAAGGATTCTACAATCATTATCCAATCAGGAATACTACTTATCAACATCAATTCAAGTCAAACAATGACTCCTCAACAAGATATAATTCTATTAGAATTATATCTTATCTCTTTACAAGTTTATTCCAACATGGATTCTTTCAATCCATTCCTATAAATACAAGCCCCATGGCTCATTATTTGGTACGTTACTGTTTACATTGGAGAAACTCGTCAATTTGATTTCTCTAATATCAACCGTGAACTTACTCTCACGCCGGAGGGCCTTTAGCCGGATCCGCCCGCTTAGTTTACGTGTTTTCTCTTATTTTCGTGCCTCATGAATCGCCGAGCATTCAACGCTTGGATTTGGGCCGTTTGGACGATTTTGGCATCATCAATTGGTTCCATTGCCGGGAAATCGATTCAAACACCCTTTGTTTCGCCTGGAAAATCTCGCCTGGAAGCTATTTTTCCGTTGGATTTGTTCTTGATCGAAATTGGTAATTTTCGCCTCGACAGGCTCTGTTCTTGATTCGGCTGGAATTTGTAAACTTCCATCTAAATCGCATTAATTCGGCCGGAAACCGCTAGTTCACGACCAAGCGAAATTTGTGGCTTGAATTTTTGTGTTGGGAAAATCACAATTGGCCGTTTGTTTTGGCTAAAATTTACCATAATTTTAGCCATAAATTCGGGTCCGGTGAAATTGTGATTTTTGGAAAATTTGCATTTAATAACTGTTTGTGATTCGTAATGGACGGACAATTCACAAGTGTCATTGCCGAGATCCCACCCAAGTGAATGGAAACACCGAGCCGAGGAGCCACCGCTGCCTCCTCCTCCTCCTCTACCTCAGCCTCGATGCCATTCCTCCCCTTGCTACGACTCTTCGTTCCGCAGGTCGCAAATGCCGAGGGAGGGCAATGACCTTCCTCGTCCTACTCGTACTCGTGGGAAGCAAGCAGAAGGAAGAAAACAAAGAATGCCGACGCCGGCCAAGCAGAGGATCTCAACCCGTTGGCCAGACGTTCTTTGTTACACAAACAAATGGAGACTTTGCAAAGGATGTATGAGGCACAAGTCGCTCTGTTGCAAATGGATCAGACCATTCCATGGCTCCCTTCATTGCACCATCAATGGGCCCACCTTTGAGAAAGGAACAGGAGAGCATCAGGCTCCTCCCCCGAAGAAGGCTGAGCTACCACTGCCAGCTCCTGTGGATTCTCCTCATCCTCGGCATAACAAGAAGCATAAGGAGCCCGTGGTCGACTTGAGAAGCCAAATAACTCCTAGGGAAGAGGAAGTGAACTCCAAGGACCTAAGAACAAGACTCGGCTTGAATAGACGCCTATCACCTCGCTCGCCTCATCATGACACCTAGGCGTCCCGCCTCCTCGAGCTCGTCGGCCGCATTCTCCTCGTCCTCGTCATTCAGATTCTCATCGTACTCGTCGACCGGACTCTCCTCGTCCTCGGCATCGGGAATTTGCTAGGCCAAGGACCCCAGCCCTACAGGATGATACTTGGCGCACAAGACCTGGAACCAAGACGTGATAGGGCCCTCCAAACGTGATGGTCACCGTCATGAAGAAAAGCATAGTAGGGTGAATGATCGCCCAAAGAAAAGTCCGTTAGAAGCTCCCAACGAAGCACTCGCTCAAGCAGTGAGAAGGAAATAGAAACAAAGCAATGGGAGCCGTCAAGCAAAGGCCGGATGATATGGAGAGGGGAAAGAAATATAATGACGATGATTATGATTGGGCCACCCGTCCGTTTTCCTTGAGGATAACCGCAGCACCTCCCATCCTAACCTCAAGCTCCCAAATTTCGAGAAATATAACTAACCATCGACGCCAAGGACCATGTGCAAAGTTTTGAACAAACCATGAATCTCCTCACCACCGCGATGACTTGCTCTGCAAAGCTTTCGCGAGCACCTTTTCCGAACAGCTTTGACCCGGTTCCGCGAGCTTAAGAAAGGTTGCATCGATTGGGAGGGGCAATGAGGAGAATGTTCTTAGATCACTTTGCCACGGCGGGAAGAGGAAGATGAGATTAACCGACTTGGCCAACATTGAGCAAGGGAAGGGAGAGACCACCCTTAGCTACTACAATAGGTTCCGAAAGATGGCGGATCAAGTCGAAGAAAGCCTTACCGATAGGGAGGTCATAGTTTGCTTCAACTCGGGTTAAAATCTGTCCCCTCATTTATGAACTCTCAGCCAGGGAACCCAGCTCCAAGGCCGAATTATACAAAGTGGCTTATGCCATTTCCATGGCTGAGGACAAGACAAAGAAAAGGGGTGCTGACAAGACGGAACCTGAAGCGACTAACTCCCGACAGAATGACAATGGGAACGGCAAGAAAGGAAAGAATAAAACCAGAAGCACTGAGAAGCTGGAGTTCACCCCTCTTACAAAGCCCATCTCCGAAATCATGCAGATGGTGAACCTTCCTCCACCTCGTCCGCTGACTGATAACCCAAAGTATCCCCGCAACAAGAACAAATACTGTGATTTTCACAAGGACAACGGGCACACCACTGATGGTTGCTGGGCCCTTAAGAAGATAATCCAACAATGGGTTGACGAGGGAAAGTTAGACCGTTATGTCATGAAGAAAGATGGCAAGCGAAAGCGGAAGCAAGAGGAGAGTGAAGATGACTCCAAGAGTGAGGATGAAGATAGAAGGCCTCCTGTGGCTAAACTACATGTGATCCGTGAAGAGGTGACCTCCACCGTAAAGCTAAGGGATCAGATCCACGAGCTAAGCAAAGTATACCATGTCCCTGCTTGGATCCATAAAGCAGAAGAAATCATTAGTTTTTCTCCGAATGAGTTGGCAGGAAGTCGAGCAGCTCGTGAGCAACCATTGGTCATCAAGGGTCGAATAGACAATGTTGAATCCGAAAGACTTCTTGTTGACACGGGGGCCTCCCGTGACATCTTGTACTATTCAGCCTTCCAACAAATGGGATTGAAAGACACTTCGCTAGAGCCATATCACGGAAGGCTTGAAGGATTCACCAACCATAAGGTTGGAGCAAAGGGAACTGTAGAACTGGAACTCGAAGTCGGCGATCATCCCTTCCGATCCAAAGCTACTGTCACTTTTATAGTCATGGATTTGACTAGTGACTATCATGCGATTATCGGCATTCCAAGTCAAGCCAAACTTGGGATGGTAGCCTCCCTTCCTCACCAACGAGTTAAATTTCCCACTCGTGGCCGGCATAGATGCGTGAGGGCAACCCCCAAAGATTTCTTGGAACATGTTGTCAAGAGCCGGAAAAAGTCAAAAAGCGTGGAGATAGATACGCCCGAGGAGAACATCAAGATCACCAAATCACAGAAAACCACGGAAACTAGCTCTAGAATGAACTACATCCGTGAAGTATGGGAAAGTGAGGAAGAGGAACCTATGGTCCTAGAAATTGTGGATGACCAAGGCATAACTCTACCCACATTGGAAGAAGAGCCTATGGTCCTAGAAACTGCGGATGACCAAGGCATAGTTCTACCCATCTCCGAGGAAGACCCCATTCTCGTCAATGACCAGAACTCGGGGCCAACCATGACTGTGGAAGAACGATCTTCCGTACATCGATAAACTTATGCAGAAGAAGGCCTCAATGTAAACGACAATGAAGGGAGGAGAATCGAGAGATCATCATCGAATCCCCGGAATTTCGAGACGGACCGAAATGAAGCCCGTAGATGAGCTAGAAGAGGTAGTCATTAATCCCGACTATCCCGAACAAAAAATCAAGCTAGGAGGCCGGCTATCACAGAAGAAAAAGAAAGAATCATATCCTCTTGAAAATGCCTCGACGTCTTTGCTTGGAGAGTCGAAGACATGAGGGGATCAATGAAGAAGTAGCCCTCCACCGCTTAGAAGTTGATCCTTTAGCGAAGACCATCTCCCGACGAGGAGAAATTTTGCAAGAGACAAGGAGGAAGCTATAAAGGAGGAGGTGCAGAAGTTACTCGGCCCGGAATAATTCGCGAAGTCAAATACCCCGTTTGGTTGGCTAATGTTGTTATGGTGAAGAAACAAAATGGGAAATGGCGCATGTGCATAGACTTTACCGATCTAAACAAAGCCTCGCCCAAGGACGGCTATCCTCTCCCCAGAATCGACAAGTTAGTGGACTCCATTTCTGGACACCAAACTCTCGCCTTCTTAGATGCCTACTCGTGCTATCATCGATAAAAATGGCGAAAGAAGACATCGAGAAGACTCGCCTTTCAAACACCTCGCTGGGAATTTCGCTACATCATGATGCCTTTTGGGCTCAAGAATGCCGGTGCCACTTACCAACGGATGGTAAATCAAGTTTTTGCAAGTCGATAGGTAGAAACATGGAGGCTTATATTGATGACATGGTCATAAAGACCAAGGAAGGCAGCCACGTTCCCGACCTAGAAGAGACCATTCACAACCTCCGAGCCAACAACATGAAGCCGAATCCAAGCAAGTGCGTGTTCGGAGTTACCGCAGAAAATTTCGGGCTTCATGGTTTCCCAAAGGGGGATTGAAGCAAACCTTAAAAGATCAAGGCGCTCATTGACATGAAGGAACCTACCACCATCAAGGAGGTCCAAAGACTTAATGGAAGAATTGCGCCTTGGAAGATTCATCGCCAAGTCCGCCGAAAAGTCACCGCCTTTCTTCAAGGTATTAAAGGGTACCAAGAGCTTCTCGTGACTCCCGAATGCTCGGAAGCATTCCTCCGGTTGAAGGAGTACTTGGGTTCCCCTCCCTCGCTTAGCAATCCGACTACCGTGAGATGCTATATGTCTTCCTAGCTGCCACCGATCACGCTGTCGCACTGTCTTGGTTCGAAAGGATGAAGGAATTCAGAGCCGCCTATTATGTCTCAAAGGCCCCGTCCGATGTGGAAAGCGTATATTTCAATGTGGAGAAGATAGCATACGCCCTAGTCATTGCTTCAAGGAAGCCGCGTGCATATTTTTCTCGCACACCCTATCACCGTCTACACCAACGAACCATTGAAGAAAATCCTTCACAAGTTGGACGGCTCAGACGTCTCCTTAATTGGTCAATCGCTCTAACGGAGTTTGATATCACTTACCAACCAAGGAAGACCCTCCTAGCACAGCCTTTGGTTGACTTCATGGTCGAGACCGCCTTTATGGGCGAGCATCTCCCCACCTCCCTAAGCAAAACGCGCCGGAGGAAAAAGACTCTCCCATTGAACTCCCATCCAACTGCTGGATCCCGTATACGGACGGATCGCCTACCAAGGAAAGAAGCGGAGCCGGAGTAGTACTAGCAAGCCCGGAAGGAGAATATACTATACAAGATGCCATCCGCTCTGTGTTTCCCGCCTCTAACAACCAAGCTGAATACGAGGCTCTCATATTTGGCATCGAGTTGGCCTCCTTCTATGGAGCAACTAAGGTGGCCGTTTCGTGACTCCCAACTTGTTGTCAAACAAGTGAAAGGAGAATATAACACTCAAGATGTCACCCTTGCCAAGTATAGAGACTGGTCCTAGATATGACGAAGAAAATGGAATTTTTCGAGCTCAAGCGTATAGGAAGGGAAGACAACCAAGTCGCAGACGTTCTCTCCAAACTAGCCACCATGGACGTGTCTCCTTCTGAGACCAACCCATATGTAGTTTATGCCGAGGAACCTGCGTATGAAAGATTACAAGTCATGCTTATGGACGAGGAAGAGAGATGCTGGATCGATGACTACATCGAATACATTGAGAAGGAGAAACTCCCAGAAGATGATGCTCGAGCCAAGCTTATCAAGAAGAGGTCTCCAAGATTCGTGGTGATGAACGGAGTCCTCTACCGAAGATCTTTCACGAAGCCCCCGCTAAGGTGTGTCTATCCCAAGGAAACCGAGAACCTCCCGGCGTAAGTACATGAAGGTGTTTGCGGCGGACACCCGGGGCCGTAACCTTAGCCGACAAAATCATAGCGCTAGGTTACTACCGGCCAAACCTAAGTGGAAGACGCGCATGCCTATGTTCGAAAATGTGACAAATGCCAAAGGTTCTCTCGACATTCCAAGACTACCCGGCCGAGCAAACACTTGTAATACCTACGTGGCCATTTGATATGTGGGGATCGACCTCATTGGACCCTTCCCACCCGCCCGGTAATTGCAAGTACGTGATAGTAGCTGTTGATTACTTCTCCAAGTGGATAGAAGCCAAGGCATTGGCCAAGATAACGGAAGAAAACGCGATCAACTTTGTTCATGACAACATTTGGTGCAGATTTGGCCTTCCACATACAATTGTTTCTGACCATGGCCTCCAATTCTCCACGGCATTTACAACCGAATTGGGAAGAGTCAAAGTACGCCATGCAAAATCTTCGCCAGCGGACCCCAAGGCAACGGCCAAGCGTAAGCCGCCAACAAACCGGTCCTAACCGCCCTCACCAAGAATCTTGAAGGACGCGAGGGTAGATGGTTGGACGAACTTCCCTAGCTTTATGGGTCGTTCGCACAACCACCCGGGGCCAACCGGGAAACCCCATTCGCACTAACCTTCGGTTCCGAGGCTATGGCACCAGCAGAGATGGCCATCCCTACAAGTAAGGAACTCCCATTATGATGAGCAAGTCAACAAGGTCAATAGGCTCCTAGACTGGACCCGATAGATGAAAAACGACTAGCCGCGTTGCATGAGGATGGTGAATTACAAGCAAAGGACCAAGGCATATCACGACAAAAGGGTCATCAAAAGAGTATTCCAAGTGGGCGATTGGGTACTTAGAAAGATCGAAGCCACTGGTCGGAAAGCGTAACAAAACAAGCTCTCCCCAAATTGGGAAGGTCCCTACATCATCACTCAAGTCATTCGAGAAGGGACCTACAGATTAAGGACCAAGGAGTGGAAAGGATCTCAAGCATCCATGGCATTCCGACAACCTTAGAAAATATTATCATTAGTCTAGTTTATTTTTGTAATAGATTAGCTCTTTATTTTCGGTCTTTTATTTTCGGTCTTTTGTTTTCTTTGTCTTTTTAGTTGATAGGATTGCAGCTCTATGTAATCGCATTTCAGCTTCTACGAAAGCGCTTTCTTCCAATATGCAAAACCACTATCAACTATCTACACCAACTCCGGAAGATGAGGACATTATCTCCAACTCTCTCAAACACACCCGCCCAAGACCAAGGATCTTCCTTGGCCTCGATGGCTTACCACAAAGTCAAGACCAAGGGTCTTCCTTGGCCCGATGGCTTACCACAAAGCCAAGACCAAGGTCTTCCTTGGCCTCGATGGCTTACTAGCAGCCAAGACCAAGGGTCTTCCTTGGCCTCGATGGCTTACCACGAACGCCAAGACCAAGGGTCCTCCTTGGCCCGATGGCTTACCACAAAGCCCAAGACCAAGTGGTCTTCCTCGCCTCGATGGCTTACCAAGCCAAGACCAAGTGGTCCTCCTTGGCCCGATGGCTTACCAAACAGCCAATACCAAGGGTCATCCTTGGCCCAATGGCTTACCATACATCCCACCAAGGGTCCACCTTGGTTCAGGATCACAAGTCATATTCAAAACCAAGGAAAATTTCCTCGGCCTAAATTACGTACGAGCATAGTTAAAGCCGAGGAAACTTCCTCGGCCAAACCACTTGTTCAATATGTAAGCAATAAGGGACCTTCTTTGGGTCCCACCTTCTCAAGTCCAAAGGCCTCCGCCTAGCATGCAAGGATACGAGCAAGTTATTGAAATAACAAGAATCATAACAAAGGATTTTTTCATTGATATTCAAATGAAATTACATATCCTATCATCTATTACAAAAAGCATAACAGGAAAAGCTATTCTAAGATTGTTGAGCATCATCAAAAGGCTTTTCAAGCCAATCTTGAGTAATGGAGCCAGGAGGAGGAAGGTCCGTTTGATTGATAAGAGCATCAGTTTCCTCGGCCCTTCTTCCTTCCTCGGTTTCCATGGCCTCAGGCTCTTCCTCGTCCTGGATGGCCTCCACTAAGTCTTTAATGTTGCCAGGGACTACAGGGGCTGGCCTCCACACTTCCCTGCATGCTTGAGCATCCTTGGCTGCTATCAATTCCAAGTTGCTTGCAGAGAAGGGAACTAAGTGATGAAGGGCCCTAACTTCCTCACTATACTGGTCCCGGCATATCAGCATGGCTATTTTGTTGATGTCAAGGCCGGTGGAGGATCAGCCAAATGCTACGAGCAAGATGAAGGTATCCATCTTCGAACATAGTAGCCGTCTGCTCGGCCACGGCGTCCTGGAAGGCCGAGCTAGCTACCACAGCATCCTTCGAATGCCGGCTCTCTCAAGCGCGCCACGGCCTCGTTTTCTTTGGCGGGAAGGGCAGCCTCCACCCTTGGTATTTGGCCTCGGCTTCCTCGGCCTTAGCACAAGCTCGGCCTTATCCGTAAGAGCTTTGGTCGCCTCCTCTCCTTAAGCCGAGAAGCTCGTCGGCCTTCGCTTTCTCTTCCTCGGCCTTGGCCTTGCCTTCCTCGGCCCTCTTCACCTCGCCTTCCACCTTAGCCTTGGCCGCCTCAAGCTCGGCATCTTTGGCCTTAAGAAGTTTAACCAAGGAAGACTTCTCGTATTCGCTTTGGCCGTGGCTGCCTTGGCCTCATTCATGCGTCTGGTCTTCTTCTTGGCCAAAACATTTTCATACGCCGTGACAGAAGCCAACTAAAAGAAAAGTTCAATATCATATTAAGTATGCATCTCTCAAAACCAATAATCAACGAACAAGGAAAGGATATTCACCTCGGCAATTAAGAGCCCCTTGCGGCAAAGCAAGGTATCATCGCTGGGAGCCTCCTGGACAAGACCATCATAGGCATCCTCGTCCATAGATCTCTGAACTGGGGCTCTGCCCAATCGCACTAAGGGCCCCGTCCTAGCTTGCAGAGGAATTCCTTTGAGCCGAGGAACGTTGATGGCCATGCTCTTGGCCAGCTCGTCGGCCTGCTCAATGGTCTCAATATTTTGGATGGTTAGAGGAGGAGGAGGAGCATCAACATGGGGAGCCTCAACGTGGGGAGCCCCACCAACATTAGCCTTCTTAGTTACAGGCTCCTCGGCACTCGAAGCTTGGGCTCTTTTGGAGCCAGATCTCCGAGCAACGAGGCGGCTTTCCTCAGCTCCCGCCTCCTCGGCACCAGTAGAAAGGTCAGCCATGTCACCAAGTATGGGTTCAACTTGATCCTCGGATGCTGCGTCCTCGGAATTAATCTCCTGATGCACTTTAAGGGGTAGGGGCTTATCACCCTGGACACCGAGCACCAAGTTACGAGAATTGGCCTCGTCCTTCCTCTCCACCAGAGCGTACTTCTTGCTCGCCTTTCTCTTTCGCTTGATCGCCTCCCGAGGACTTAGTCTCTCCATTGCAAGGGTGGCTTCTTCCTCGGTAGTCAAATCTGTAAAGACAAGGAAGAAATGGTCAAGTACGAGCAAGAAGATCCAAGGTCAAGTACGAGCAAAATAATATGCAAAAAATTACAAGTGTAAGATAAAAGTTTACGTCCAACAATGTTAGGTGCTCCAATACATTGGTCGCGGGGACGCTCATCGTGGCACCTAATACAGTCCTCGTGAAATACGAAGCCTGGATGTACCGTCCAATCATTGAAGCGACGACCTCTTTTAACATTTACAAGGGGAGCTACCCCGTCCTCGTTCCCCGGCATCAATCCTGCCTGGATATAGAAATGATCCGAGGATTCAACTTGCTTCCAGTCCAGGACCCCTACCCTGGCAAACTCTTCTAGGCGTTTGATCAAAGCTTTGGTCCACTCATATTGTTGGACAGCGAAGGTAGATGTTGGGTCACCACAAGGAGACTGGAACTCCCAACCTTGGCGGCTCTCAACTCGGATGACATGATGATCCCAGCCTGGAACTTTACTAGACATGGGGATGAGCAATTTAGGTTTCCTATTGGCACTCCTAATTACTACCAGCCATTGTTCCTTGATGACTTGGATAATGTAGAAATGACGGAAGGCTCCCATGGTCGGCTCATAGCCTAAACTACGGCAGGATGATGAAGCTAACCAAGACCCTAGTGCCGTTGGCTCCTAGCATGGCCGGTACGCCTTTACATCGTCCAAAAATTCGCAGATGAAGGGGTCCAGAGGAAGACGAAGCCCCCGTTGGAACCGTTTATAATAGAAGTGGACATAATCTTGGTTGTAGTAGAAGTTCGTCTCCTCCTTCTCCGTCTTCGGCTCAATCTTGCCCATATAAGTTAACTTGTACTCATCCCGGTTCACCTTGTACTTGGAGTACAATTTTTCAATCATGGGATCCCTGTGCTTTGGTGCCCTCTCCACTTGCTTTCCTCGGCTACTCGCTCCTCGGCCTCTTCTTCGGACGAGGCGGGCATCAGCCTTGTGCACCTTCAACGAAAGCGTCAACTATCTCGAGTAGACGAGGAGGGCTCTCCTTCTCTTCCCGTCATATCTCGCATAAAGACGAGGAGACCAAATTATTTACCTCGTCAATGGCTGATTAAATGACGGGAAGGAAGATTCCTCCTCGTCATTCCATAAGGCCGAGGAAGGAAGATTTCCTTCCTCGTCATTTCAGAAGGCCGAGGAGGGGGCCGTACCTATCAGACGCTCACGCATTTCGCGATGGGAGGCCGGGTAGAACAGCCGATGTGCTCCACCATTTGAGCCCTATCCTCAAACACTATGATGTTGGGAGAACCGGACTCAATCCTATCTATTCTTGTGGAGTCCTGGGTATTGAATGAATAAACGGGAGCGGCCGTAACCCCTCAACCGCTTGCTTATATCATCCAAGTTCAGCATCAACCATGGACCCCTCTCTCTACGATAGACCCTCAAATTTCCAGTATGATATCCATAGCGGAATCGGGGAGAATGGTCCCAAGATCGAGCCATTTCTAAGTGGAATCAAAAATGAAGGGGGAATTCATTCAATATTCTAGAAATTTCATATAAAATGCAAAGAGAAGTCAAGAACTGAAGTTTTTAAAGTTTTTATCAAGAAAAGCTTCAACCTTCAACAATGGCGGTTCACGGCATGGACAAAATCACTCCTAAACCCTAGAAAACGCCGGAGCATGAAAGGAAGTTGTGAGAAAAGGAGAAATTTCATACCCGAGTTTGCAAGAATGAATGGAATCAATGCGTAAAGCAACTTTGCCGAAAAATCAAGCTCGCCGGAACCGGGTTTGAAGATTGCCGTGATTCGCCGGAGATCTCTTTCGCCTATGCTCTCAAAAACTTGGGGTTTGTAAAGAGTAAAATGAAAGGGGTTTTAGTTTTTATACCCTCCAATCCGGTCAACCCGTGGGTAAAGCAAAGATCCAGTCCGAGTCCCAAGAATTAAATGCGAAATGATGGGTTCAAGGCGTGACAAGACCGGGGGCCCTGAATAGTAACCGTCGATACCCACCAATGACGCGTGTAAAACCCGTTCGTATCCCATATGCCGAGGACGAGCTAACTTTCTATTCATCAAAGCCGAGCTAGAAAGTTGGGGCCACCGAACGGTATAAACCGAGCTACGAACACGGGCTTGCTCGAACCCAGGCCCAACTATATTGGGCCATGGATATTATATATTCATCAAGTGTTAGGGCCGAGCATTATCTTCCTCGTATGCCGAGGAACATTTACCTTGGCCTTATGTCGACATTCTTGGGCCGGCCTGTCCCAATTACCGAGGAGAGAAAAGTCCTTTGCTCGTCATGTCACCAATTACCGAGGAAACAAAAGTAGTCTCCCGGCATATTTTCATGTCGGCCATTTACTCAAATGACGAGGAAACAAAGTCATTTTCCTCGGCTAATTTGCCCAAGGCCGAGGAAAATCATTTGTCTTCCTCGGCGTTAGGCCACTTGATTACAATCCTTATTCAACAAGGATTATGCGGTTGTAACCCAATCAGATTACAGCTTACTAATAGCAACTCAAGTCAAACAATGACTCCTTAACAGATATAATTCTCTCAAGATTATAACTTATCTATTTACAAGTTCATTCCAACATGGATTCTACCTATCCATTCTTATAAATACAAGCCCCATGGCTCATTATTCGGTACGTTACTTTTTACATTGGAGAAACTCTGTCAATTTGATTTCTCTAATATCAACCGTGAACTTACTCTCACGCCGGAGGGCCTTTAGCCGGATCCGCCCCGGCTTAGTTTACGTGTTTCTCTTATTTTCAGGCCTTGCAATCGCCGGAGCATTCGACGCTTGGATTTGGGCTGATTTGACGATTTTGGCATCATCAGGGGGAGATATTCTAATAAGCATAGTTAGTACCTTAAACGTATTACACATTACATACAAACATTCTTTCATATAGAAAATCTTATAATTATTCAACTATTTGAATTATTCAATTTATACTACTCCATATTGATCCTTTGAAAATAATCAAATAAAACAATAATTAATTATAATGCTATGAAAGTTGACAATGAAATGAAAAGAATATTAGCTTTTCTAACTATTCTTATCAAACACACACACATATGAAAGCGCTTTCACAAAATTTACCAATCACGGAAAGATCATTTTCAAAACATTTTCCTAAAATTTACCAAACAGTTGAAAACAAAATCGTTTCATTTTTCAGAAAACATTTTCTTTTTTCCAGAAAATATTTTTCATTTTCCAAAAAAAAAATCTTAAGCTATTTAGGTGTAGCAAACGGAGCCTAAGTGTGCAATCTTGAATTTTAGATAGATACATATATAAAGAGAAAAATCCAAACAAATAAGTAAAATGTTTGAGAAGAAAACACAAGGCAATTCATTTATTGAAAGTACATAGAGCACTCTGTTTATTACATCTTGAAAAATATATAGATCCAAGAATTATTAAATTTCACACAAATGTATACATTCATAGAAAGAGCAAAAATGACATCTAAGCTCTTGTCTGAGAACAAGTTGTATTCTGGAGAAGAAGTGATTTACTGAACCCAAGCTTTGAAGCACCAAGATCAAACTCCACAAGATAATTTTCCAACTGATGCCCTCCTAACACAATCGATGTCCTTGGCTTATTTCCTCCATCTACAAATGCAAGGCAAGATACGCCTTTTGTTACCTCAACCATCGAGTTGGCTCCATAGATCGTCCATTCTGCACCATTTTCGACCATAACGATATCAATAATTGGCACGTCGGGTCCAGTCAGTGCGGTCTTTCCAATGGTGTTTGAATCAAAACATGATTCGAATGGAGCCACGGGTGTTACTTTCCTTATCTTCTTATTGGAAGCGGCCTTCTCAAAAGCTCTAACAAAAGGCTTATAATGGAACTTTGCAGTTGGGTGTAATTGGCTCTGGTACTAATCTTAGCACCTCCAACTCCATTTCTGTCAATGGCAAGCAAGGAAGAACGGAAAGAAACAGGCTCGTTTGCAATTCTGATTGACTGGACAGCGAAGAAGTATTCATCGGACGGGTCACCAACACTGAAGGCCGGTGCAGTGCTGACCGGGTTAATGAGCAGTGAGATGGTCATGAGTGACTTTGATAAGTCATTTTTACCTGTAGGAGGAAAAAAATACGGTCCGCCTCCTATGAACAAGCTACCTAATCCAGACTGGATAGAGGAAGGAATGCAAATGGAGAATTTTCGAGCCAACGAAAATGCGCTAGCAAATTGTGTTTGGAAGGCAGCTGTAGTTCTTGAAAGGCCTACTATACCTTTAGCTTGACTAGCAAGACCTTCATAAACAGGTTCATAATCTTGGCAGGCGAAAATGACAGGCTTAGGTGACCTGAGACGACGGCCATTCCTGGAAGTTCCATAAAAGAACTCTTCTCCAAAACCTGCTGAGACAAAAACGCCGGAATATGGGCTGTAAGAGCCTATAGAAGCACATGTATTGTTGGTGCACCCGGGCCTTTCGGGGCCATTGCACCCCTGACAACCTGAGCTCTTGGCTGCTGCACATTTTGGAGTGTCACATGGAATGGGGGCATAAGTTGGTAATTTGTAGCCATCGCAGTTAAACCATAGGAATTCACCGGCGAGGTCCAAAACTGCGTTTACGTAACTTCCTGGGGATGAGACTTCTATGGTGGTGTAGTATTGGAGGGTTTTTTGGTCTTTTCTGATTGGAAGAAGGAGTGGAGAAGGAGCTTGTGAAAGAGAGAAGGAAGGTAACACAAGAGAGATGAAGAGGAGAGTTAGGAAGGAAGAAGCCATGGTTTGAAATACTGAGAAATAAATTGGATGGGAGAAAATGTAGTTGGATAAGCCCTTTATATACTGAGAAATAAATTGTATTAGCCATGTGGGTTTAGAAATGAAGTCGTTCCTATCTGGTGTGCCAAGCTAGCTGTATGCAATAAGTAAAGCTGAAGGAAATTTAAAATTAAATCTGGTGTGCAAAGCTTGCTGTATGCAATAAGTAAAGCTGGATTGCGAAATTATGTGTGCGACTATTCGCAGCCGCCTACGAATACTCTGACTATAATTCATTTGCTATAATTCAATGGCGAGAAGCTCTTTTTTGTGTTGAACCTATTATTTATTTCATGGGATCCTTATCCATATTCTTTGGGATGCCAAGCAATAGGGTTTTTATCAATAAGTTTCTTACATACAATAGAATTTATCAATAAAATTAACACTTTTCGTTTTAATCCTTAGAATTCCTAGGTTGAAATTAAAAGTCTTCCCTAAAATAATTTTTATATGGCAAAACTAGGGATAGGGATGTAAGTGGTTCGGTACAAACCGCAGTTCGGAATCGAACCAAAACAAAACACGTGGTTTAATTCGGTTTTCAAGCAATAGATGTTTGGTTCGGTTCCAAAAATTGTCAAACCGTGTGATTCGATTTGGTATGCGGTATATTCCCTCAAACCACGATTCGAGACCGCGAGATCAAACCACCAAACTGAACCGATAAACAAAACCAACAAACTTTTCAATATTAACCTTAGATATGCATATATATATTTCATCTTCACCTAACATTTAGATTTGAAAATCCCTAATTCTATTAATGGGTTTTAGCCCATAACCCTTTACTCTTTTGGTTAATCTTCCTGTAATAATGTTAATTCACTTTTTAGCACATATCATTACAATTACTCAAATGGGTTGTTGTTATCATAAAAATTGAAGCACAATTTCATATAAATTTGAATCTTTTCTTTATGTTATTTCTGAAAATTTCAAACAAACATAACAATGATTGTGTGGTCTAAAATCATGTTTTAATTAATGGTTTAAACCGTGTTCTATTTCATGGTTTGTACTGTAGTTTAAACCGCGGTTCGAACCAAACCATGGTGGTTTGTTTCGGTTAGGTTTGAATTTTTTTATGTTTTTCAGTTTGAGATTTTTCCAAACCGATTACTAGTGGTTCAGTCCGTAAATTGGCATAAACCGAACCAAATCGAACCATTTACACCCCTAGACAAAACTACCTCCGCCTCCTCAATTCCTTATTTACAACTTCTTCTCCCTCTCCCACGGCCACCATCACCATCCATCCTGTTAGAATTCCTAAGTTTTTAATGAGACGAGGAGCATGTATTACATTATTAAGAGACAAAGGGGGGTTAGGGGATGTCAATTTAGTGTGACCATAACCAACAACCGGAATCGAATAACGATTACCAACAGTTATTCCACTATTATTGCTCGAATTGAAATAGGAAGTGAGGTTACCTGAGAAGGAGGTCATGTGAGAAGTGGCCCCGGTGCCCATGAACCAATAGGGGCGGGTGGATTTAGGCCGAGGGTATGCATGGCTGCCTCTACGTCTATTAGAGTACATGGGTCGGACGCTGCATAAGCCTGGGCAGGCCTAGGGCAAAGAACTCCAGATTTTTAAGTGTAGACCGGGGTGGAAAGAGGGCTTAGGCCACTTTGGTGCCGAGTTCGAATAGGGACAAGGTGGGATAACCTACGGCCAAGCCCAGTTACTTCCCAACTGCGGTTGTCCGCATGGATTCCAGGGCTGTGCATGTGCCCATTATTGATCAGAAAATGCAGCGACATTACCACGACCATTCGAACCACCTTTATGTCCACCCTTGTTGTTACCTTCACCGCGGTTGTTCCCTTGCCCAGACTGTGACCTCCCATTGCCACGAGCATAATGCTTTGCTCCCCCATTCTCAGCAACTATAGGCACGGAAGGAGTGCGAGAATATGTGGGAACAACATCCTCCCGTGCCACCATAGCTGAACCTGTGGTGACCTTCTTTTGCGAACATGCTTCCTCAAGTGCAAGCATAGAATGTGCCTGGTAGAAATGAGGGAGAGGGTTACTCTATCAGATAAGGGTATCAACGATGTTGTATGCCTCAGTGAGGCTGGCCACCATCTGAAGAACCAATTGATCGTTGGAAACTGGAGACCCAACATTCTTCAATTGATCTGTCAACAATTTGAGTTTCTGACGATAAGCCGATGCACTAGGAAATTGATGCTGTCCAATAATAATGGTTGGGCCTGATCCAAGTCCATTGGCGAGAAAGTAGCAAGTAGGCCCAAAATTGAGGTAAGACCCAAGAAGAAGATAAAAGTAGAGGCGGCCCAAGGAGAGTCATAAGAAAGCGAGATAGGAAATATCCCGCTAAAATCAGTGAGAAGGGGGAAGACCAAGATAATAAATAGCGAGACATTATGAGGAAAACCGGCAAGATTACAATAAAGACTAAAGGTGAGATATTGTGGTGAGGCAAGACAGGTTAACAGGTAACCTTATCCGGCGAGAGATGGATCCCAATGGATATAGCTTACCAGAGGCGGCATATAAATATCTTCTAAGTGGGACCAGTAGACGGTTATGCATTGGGATTGGTGATCACGTGTTAAGAGTTTACTTTTGTAAAGGACCAGTGGAGTGGCGACACGTGGCAGGAGGCATGGAATGTGAGGATGTCACATGCAAGGCACGAGGGTAAGGGGTATAAGTATGAGAGGAAGGCTTCATTCCAGAGGTACGTCCATTTCACACACACAGACACCTCCATTGTTGTTGTTTTTCCCCTTTGTCAGGCAAATTCTTATCCTCACGCTGGAGGGGCTTACGCCGGAACCGCCCCCGGCTTAGTTAACGTTTGAGTGTGTGCAGATCAATCGGAGAAGAAGGAGCCGGAGACATCACATTTGGATTACAACGGTGTATTGCTGCTTAAGGAAGTTCCTGGCAACATCAATTGGTTCCATTGCCGGGACTGTTTTCTCTTCAAGGATTGGAGTTTCGTCGGCGGTAGGTTGATATCGGTAGAGCTTTGTTCGGATATCTAGAAGGTGGGTTCGTGTTGGGGACGATTCAGTGGGTGTGTTGAATTTCTGATCGAATTGGTTTGATTTCCAATTTATAAGTTGAAACTTGTTGTTCTTACTGTTGTTAGAGTCGATTGGTGTTGTAATTGTGGTTGAAATCGATTGATGTTTTTTGGGTTGAAATAGTTGGAGAGTTTGATATTGTTTAATTGGGTTGGTGTGAATTCCTGATTGCAAAGGTGTTGGCGTGAAGTTGTGGTGGATTTGAAGTTGTTTGTTAATATTTGTTCAAATCTGGGTTGATTGTGAGGTTTGAACTTGATTTTGTAAATTCATTTGATTTTGAGTAGTTGGGATTTTGATGTTTTTGGGTGGTAGTGTGTAGTTGAAGAAATTGTTGAGAATTTTTGGAAAGTTTTTGGTTGGTGTTGAAAGGTTTGTTTGCTGGGTTATTATTTGTTGTTTCTTGGTTTCTGGGTAAGGTCTTCAAATCTTCATAAGATTTGCAGATTTTCATAGTTGAAGTTCGTCAGCTTGATTACGTAGGTGGAAGGAATGTCAACACCTGAGAAGGGAATAGTGGGTCAGAAAACTGTGGCTGGAAGGAATCTTATTACACCAATGTCGGGGTATGGGAGTATAGGAATGGGCGGAGCGAGAGACACTTCTTCCTCGCAGCAAATGATTCCAGAGGAGATGGAGCGAGATACTGGTGATGAAAGAGAGAGAAATATAGTGCCGCCACCCCAGGAGGAGGAAGCAGAAAATGAGGAAGAAAGTCTGAGGATCCATAATAATTTAATCTTACAGTTGATTGAGAATAACAAGAGGCTAAGGGCAATGAAGAAGAAGCCTACCCCAATCCCGCAGGGTTTGCTAACGGTAACTACAGAAGGAAATAAGGGAACAAGCAAGGAGGTAATTGTGGTAAATGATGAGCGAGATAAGGAGGTAGAACCTGAGAAGCCAAAGGAAATGTGTTTGCGAGAATTGAAGGGTCGCAAAAGCGAAAGGCCGGAGAGTACATGGAGAATGGACGAAAGATTAAAGTTTATCATTGGCCACACACCTCCCAAGTGTCGTCCCTTTATTGTGAAGAAGAGGATGGTGATACTGCGTCGAATGAAGCAGAAGATGGCGAGAGAGAGATGAGAAGTTTCAAAGATAGCGAGAAACCTAAGGCGGTAGAGAGGGGAAAGGGTGTAGGAGTTAGTCGCTTTGGAGAAGAGGACGGGTTAAAGAGGCAGATGGCCGAGATGGCAAGAAGGTTGGCAGAGCTGGAAAGGGGTGGTATAATTGATAATGAGAAGGACTCGTTTGTCGCTCCGTTCGCCAGGTATATCCAGGAGGCTGAGCCAGCTCCGGATTTTCGTTTGCCCGCTCTATCCAAGTATGCAGGAGTAACTACCGCCAGAACTCATGTGGCGGGATTTGAAGTCACCATGGCGATATTGACTAAGGACGACGCTTTGTTATGTAAGACCTTTGCTAGCACCTTAGAACTTCAAGCTTTGGATTGGTTTGTGCAGTTGCCTGTTAATTCTATATTGGGGTATCAAGACTTCAAGAGAAAGTTTTTGGCAAGGTTTGGATCAGTGGGAGCTCAACCAGTAGTGCTACAGGAGTTGATTGGAATTAAACAGAAGGCGGGAGAAGGCCTTGTCACTTATACAAATAGATTTTTGCTAATCGCCAATCAAATCTCGGAGATTGATCCCAAATATGTCATAATGATGTATATGTCGGGCTTGTTGTCTGAATCTTTCAGGAGGGAGTTAAGGATGAGGTTACCTGCGACTTTGAGCGAGTTGCACGAGCGAGTCAAAGCGTATTGTGGTGGCGAGGATATTGAGGAAGGAACTTCTAACACTGGAAAGAAAAGTGTTAAGGATAGGATTGAATATGTGAAGGAAGGAAATGCAGTTCAAGGAGGTGGTAGAGGGAATCCCGCTGGCGGTAGAGGAGGAGGTCGCAATGGAGGTCGCAATGGAGGTCGCGGAGTAAGAAGGATAGTAAGGTTTACAAGATTGACTGCTACACCAAGCGAAATTTTGCGGGCTGTGGATTTGCCGCCAGCTTTTGAAATGAATGATCTGGGGAGGATTAATATGAACCAATACTGTAATTATCATCGGGATAGGGGGCATGATACGGATAATTGCTACAATTTGAAGAAGGTTATTCAAGGGAAGGTTGAAAGAGGAGAGCTGCAGGAGTATGTATGGCAAGAGCCAAATGTGGCGGCTCAAGGAGGAAATGGCAATAGGAATGAAATTATGGTGATTCACGAGCCAACAAGTATTACTTGCTTAAGTAACCAGATCATGTCTCTATCTCATACTTGCCACATTCCCGCTTACCCACCCAGTGAGGAAAGGATGATCAGTTTTTCTAGACGAGAATTGGCTTTAACTCCAAGCCATGGATGTCAACCAAGCCAGTGATTTCTATTGCTCCGGGGAACAGTATTTTACATAGAGTATTGGTGGATTCAGGAGCTAGCCGAAACATCCTTTATTATGAAGCGTTCAAGAAGATGCGATATACAGAGGCTAATTTGGTGCCATATAAAGGATTTTTGGAGGGGTTTACAAACCACACTGTGCGGGTTAAGGGAACAATTTCTTTAGCGGTGGAAATAGGAGAGGATGAAAAGGTGAGAACTCGCACTATGGAGTTTATGGTCATTGACTTAGTGTCGCCATACAATGCTATTGTGGGCATTCCTTTTATGCAAAGTTTTGAGATGGTGGTGTCTATCCCGCATCAGCGGGTCAAATTTCCCACGACAAAGGGAATAGCATGTTTGAAAAGCGAGGTGAAGGAAGTTATTCAGAAAAAGATTGAGATGCAAACAGCGGCTAGGGCGAGTACGAGTTCACTTTCTACGGTTGTGACAGTGCGGGATGCGAGAATAAATATGATCACCGACTTAGGAGGATGTGAGAGTTGGGAGGAAACTGAAAGCATGAAAAATAAGTCGGCGATCATTGTTATTGAAGAAAAGGCAGAAGATGAAGTTGTGCAAGGAAGAAGTGAGGAACGAGATATAGAGACAGAAATGATGCAGGAGAGATCAGAAAGGAATTTGATGGCGTTGTTGGTGATGCAAGCCGAAATGGCCTGGTCGAGATCCGCAGAATTTGTCAAGATGAAGGAGCCCCTTATTGAAGAGGTAGTAGATTCCGATAGTGAAGAATGTGATGAAGAGATCATAGTAGAAACACCTGAGGGTGTGTCGCTTGCCGGGAGAGATAAGGGGGAAAGCAGCGACAAAAGAATAAAGAGATGTGTAGAAAAGAAAAAGGCGACTGAAATGGAGGTAGATACATTGCAAATGCGGGATGAGCCGGATATTCAGGCGGCAGAAGAGTTGGAGGAAGTAATTATTAATGGCGAATACCCAGAGCAGAAGGTTAAAATTGGGAAACAGATGAAAAAAGATGAGCGGGATATGCTGATTGATTTTTTGAGGGATAACATTGATGTATTTTCTTGGAGACCTGAGGATATGTGCGGAGTTGATGAGAAAGTCGCCCTACACTGTCTAAATGCCGATCCAAATGTTGAGCCTTTCAAGCAGAAGGTAAGATACCTGTCGGCAGAAAAGGAGAAGGCGGTGATTGGAGAAGTCGAGAAGTTATTAAAGGCGGGAATTATTGAAGAAATCACTTATCCAGTCTAGCTAGCTTGCCCTGTCATGGTGCTAAAAGCAAATAAGAAGTGGAGGATGTGCATAGATTTTACAGATTTGAATACGGCATGCCCCAAGGATTGTTATCCTTTGCCGAAGATAGATAAATTGGTGGACTCCATTGCAGGACACAAGGTGTTTAGCTTTATTGATGCTTATTCAGGGTATCACCA
Organism: Adenophora triphylla var. japonica; assembly: GCA_022495995.1. Classification (NCBI taxonomy): domain Eukaryota; kingdom Viridiplantae; phylum Streptophyta; class Magnoliopsida; order Asterales; family Campanulaceae; genus Adenophora; species Adenophora triphylla. Next base: position 165,259 of record JAFEMH010000946.1, read on the forward strand.
GATCAAGATGCTTGAAGAAGACAAGGCCAAGACAGCTTTCAGAACTCCCCTTGGTAATTTTTGTTATAAAATGATGCCTTTTGGTTTGAAGAATGCCGGGGCGACATACCAAAGGATGGTCAATAAGATATTCAAATCGCAGATTGGAAGGAATGTTGAAGCTTATATTGATGACATGGTAATCAAAACCAAGGGGGAGGATCATTTGGTGGATCTGGTTGAGACTTTTGAAAATTTGAGGAGAAATTCCATGAAGCTTAATCCAAGTAAGTGCACTTTTGGAGTAACGGCGGGAAAGTTTTTGGGATTTCTGGTAAATCGCCGTGGGATAGAGGCAAATCCGGAGAAGATACAGGCGTTAATTGATATGAAGTCGCCCAGGACCATTCAAGAAATTCAGAGGTTAAATGGTAGGGTGATAGCTTTGGGCCGTTTTGTGTCGCGGTCGGCTGAGAAATGTTTGCCGTTCTTCAAAGTATTAAAAGGAGATCAGAAGTTTTCTTGGGATGAAAAGTGTGAAGAAGCATTTCATAAGATAAAGGAATACTTGGGAAAGCCGCCAATTTTATGTAGCCCGGAGGAAGGAGATCGTTTGTATGTCTATCTGGCGGCTTCAGATTTAGCAGTGGCAGCGGTATTGATAAAAGAAGATGGCGGCATGCAAAAGCCGGTGTATTACGTGTCTAAGGCGTTAAGTGAAGTAGAGGCGAGATACTTTAACGCAGAAAAGTTGGCTTATGCTTTGGTGATTGCGACGCGGAAGTTGAGGGCCTATTTCTTATCTCATCCTCAGAATCAGTGTTGACCAATGCACCCTTACGGAAGATTTTACAACATGTACCGATTCAAATGGGAAGGCTCTTAAGGTGGTCGATTGAATTGACGGAGTTTGATATTCGCATGAGGCGAGAAAGGCTATTAAGGCTCAAAGGCGTTGCGTACTTTATTCTCGAAACATCATTTACGTATGAAAGGGAGGAAATAGAGACTCAGGAGGTCAAGAAGAGGAAGGCCAAGTCGCAGAACCCTGAAGTGGAAGAGGAGCGAGAAAGACCCGCAGGATGTTGGGAGTTGTTTGTTGATGGATCCTCGCCTAAAGACAAAGGTGGAGCCGGAATTTCGTTGAGTTCGCGGAAAAGGATTGCATATATGAGAAAGCCCTAAGGTTTAAGTTCAACATGACAAACAATCAAAGTGTAATATGAGGCGTTAGTCATGCGGGATTAGAATTATGCCGGATATTGGAGTAAAGGTAGTCGCTCATTCCGACTCTCAATTGATTGTCAACCAAGTAAAAGGTAGATATGGGGTATTGAGTACAATTTTGGCAAAATATTGTGACATGGTAAGGCAAATTTTGCAAAGCTTCGATTATTGGGAACTGGTGCAGATTGACAGAGAGAAAAATGAACGGGCCGACATGTTGAGTAAAGCTGCCTGTGACAAAATTGAAGAATTGCCCAAGACGGTGGTAGTGGAATTTATTGAAGAGCCGGCATTTGACAGGCCGCTAATAATGGAGATTGAAGTGGGTGAGAAAGATTAGGTAAGCGAGATGAAAGACTATTTGGAAAAGGAGGAGCTGCCTCAAGAAGATGACAGGGCAAGGATTGTCAAGAAAATGTCGCCAAGGTTCACTGTGCAAGAGGGGATCTTATACCGCAAGTCTTTCTCGCGACCTTTGATGAGATGCGTAGAGCCGGGAAAAGTTGATAATGTTTTGTTTGAAGTGCATGAGGGCGTTTGTGGGGGACATCCAGGAGCGAGAACACTGGCCAATAAAATCATGTTTCATGGGTATTACTGGCCAACATTGAAGAAAGACGCGGAAGAGTATGTGAGGAAATGCGACCAATGCCAGCGACATGCCAACATTCCTAGGCAACCGGCGACTGAGCAGACTCCAATTATTGCGGCCTGGCCTTTTGATATGTGGGGGATAGACCTTATAGGACCTTTCCCTAAGGCCAAAGGAGGAGCTCAAATGGTGGTGGTAGCTGTTGATTATTTCACTAAATGGACAGAGGCAAGAGCACTAACTTCTACCACTGAAGACCAAATTATCAGATTTGTAACGGAGGAAATCCTGTGTCGCTATGGAATGCCGCGGGCAATTATTTCTGATCACGGGCCACAATTCAGGAAGAAGTTTCATGGTTTTTGAGAGAATTTGAATATCAAGCATCGGCGATCCCATAGCTTATAAAGGCCGCAGTGCAATGGGCAAGTGGAGGCCGCCAACAAACAAGTTCTGGAGATTTTATGTAAAAACTTAGAAAAAAGAGGAGGGGCTTGGTTGGAAGAATTGTCCACAGCTTTATGGTATGTTAGAACAACAGTGAAGGGGTCGACTGGCGAGACAGCTTTCGCATTGACTTATGGTTCAGAAGCTATGGCTCCCGCTGAGATGGGTTTGCCTACCCATAGGGTAACTTATTATGAAGAGATAATGAATGGCGACAGGAGATGTTTCGAGTTGGATTTAAGTGATGAAAAAAGGCTCAGGGCGAGAATGAGAATGATCAATTATAAGCAAAGGATGAAGGCGCAGCACGACAAACGGGTGAATAAGAGATCATTCAGTGTGTGGGAGATTGGGTGTTGAGAAGCCGTGAAGTTAAAGGAGCGACAGCGGGATTTGCCAAGCTAGACCCGAAATGGGAAGGTCCCTTCCAGATTGCCAAGATTGTGCGAGAAGGGACATATCATTTGAAGGAAGAAGGCGGCAAAGATGTTCCAAATGCATGGAGTGTAGATCATCTGAAGAAGTATTATCATTGAAGAAATAAGGGTAATTTGCTTATTTTATTCTTACTAAAGTCTTTTTTATAGTAATTGTGATGAATCTATGAATTTTTTAATCATGAATGAAAGTCATATATGTCTTACCACCTTGAATAGAAGATATACATGTTTGAATATGTGTTGAACATGTTTTGAATATAATGAAAGTATGAAATTTTATTCCTCATATGTATCTTACATGGATTAAATTTTATGATTATGATAATGTGTAATTAGTCGTCCATAACATGGTAAATAAATTGCTTAGAGTAAAGTTGCCTAAAGACAACTTCACTTTTTCGATGGGAGTATATGTGTATGGTGATATCTCGCCAAAGGTAAGAAGGTAAAGAATTTTTTGATGAATTATCAAAACAATATTTGATGAATTATTGAAACAAGTGGATGAAGAGAAGAGGAAAGAAAGTCTACGGACTATAAAAGATGTGAGTCAAGGTAAGTCGCAAAGAAAGTCTACGGACTATAAAAGATGTGAGTCAAGGTAAGTCGCAAAGAAAGTCTACGGACTATAAAAGATGTGAGTCAAGGTAAGTCGCAAAGAAAGTCTACGGACTATAAAAGATGTGAGTCAAGGTAAGTCGCAATGAAAGTCTACGGACTATAAAAGATGTGAGTCAGTCTAAGGACTATAAAAGATGCGAGTCAGTCTACGGACTATAAAAGATGCGAGTCAGTCTACGGACTATAAAAGATGCGAGTCAGTCTACGGACTATAAAAGATGCGAGTCAGGTTACGAATTATAAAGATGCGAGTCAGTCTAAGGACTATAAATATATGAGAGTCTATGGACTATAAAAATGAGGGTCGCCGGACTATAAACGAGGAAAAGTTCCATCTCGCCTTAAGGGCATGAACATAAGTCGTTATGAAAGAGATTTTTATCTCGCCTAAATAACAGGAAAAGAGGGTGTTCAAGGAAAGATATGAGGCAAAAGAAGGAAATTTTTTCTAAGAGGCAAAGAAAGGTCAAAAAAGAGTTAAAGTCAGCGACAATATGAGTCGCATAATATGCATGGTAAGTAAAGTCGCCTAAAGACGACTTCACTTTTTCGATGGGAGTATATGTGTATGGGCACCTGTCATGAAAAAGGAGATTTTTGATGAACTATCAAAACAATGAATGATGAAACAAGTAAAAGCATGAAAGTAAAGAGGCAAGCACAAAAGCCGCAAATATACATTGTTTAAAGGCACGCAGGCCCCAAAAGAAAAGAGAGTAAATTGTTTAGCCACCATGGCAAATTACAAAAATTGTTCAAAGTAAGCTAAGTATTAAAGGAAAATTAATCTGAGGCATTGGGATCATCAGTTGGTGCGGCTTGAGTTGAGCTTGAAGTCGCTAGGGCAAGAGCTTTGGCGTCATCTAAAAGTTTGTGCTTATGATCGAGTAAGTCGCCCCACAAAGCAATGGCATTTGGATTTTTAACAGGAGGAGGAGTCCAAGGCGACTTACCCAATAAAGCATCTTCATCAGCAAGGTCTTTAAGCTCTTCGGGAGTAAAAGGAACCAAGGAATGACCGCGGCGACACACCTCGCTAAAGATCGGTTCTGATCCCCAATGAGCAAGCTTTTCCATCGTGATAGCGGGAATATCATTGATATCAGCTGCTGCGGCTCGCATAACTTGAAGGGAAGTCTGGTTCCCAATATCAGCAATGTCATCTGTTAATTGAGCCACATCAGCATTAAGAGAAGTAATTTCTGCGGCTTTCCCAGTCAGCTCTTCTTTAAGCCTAGCAATCTCGTCTCGGAAAGATTGAGTGTCGGATGCATGAGTTTCTTTTAAAGCTTCATTCTCGCTCCTCAACTTGGCGGCATTCTCCTTAACAGATTTGAGTTCGGTGGTAGCAGTGGCGAGATCAGACTTAGCAGCATTAAGGTCAGTCAGGGTATGATCCAGCTGATTTTGGGAAGTAGCCAAATCGGTCTTCAATTTGTCGCGCTCTTCCTCCAAATTCTTGATTGTGGTTTCCCGCCGAGTGACCCTGCCTTTGAGGATATCTTTATCGCGCTTCAAAATTTGGTTTGTAGCCTTTAAGCTCGTTGATTCGTTATCAAGACGAGTATTTTGCTCGCTCATACCCATGATAGAAGATCCAAGCTGAAAAAGGTAATAAGGGAAAGTTAAAATGCGACTGAAAATAAGGGTAATGTTAATCAAGGGAAAAAAGAGCAACGTACCAATGAAAAATAAAGTCCAGCTTGACAAGCGGCATGGTCGGGATCCATGTGGGCGACACGTTGAACTTGTAGTTGATCGCTAGCTCTAATCAAGGCAGAGCTGCCCAACATACATTCCTCCGCACTGCGAGTTTCTTCAATAAGTCCCTTCATGTGGGGAACTTTAGCAATCTCTTTACTGAGTTCGAAAAGCCCTGCAAAATCAACGGGCTTCGAAAAGTTTTCTTGAAGCCAGCTGGGAGGAGGAAGAGCGGTTGAAGTATTTGGGTCGCGAGGAGTTGAAGGAGAATTAGAGACATTGGTAAGGTCGCAAATTTCCATGTTGGTGGAAGGAGGAACTTCAGTCTGATTGGGTTCAACAACATTCACTTCCAAAGTGGGAGAATTGGTTGGGACAGGGTCAGAAAGGAAAGGAAAACCTCAACATTTTCTGGTTCAGGGGCGATATTAGTGGGCGGGATGACATTTGGTGCGACATTGCTATCAGTTGTTATTGAGGTAGAGATTGGCGGGATAACAGCTTCGTTGGATGGAGAAATTGAAACGGTGGCAGGATTAGGCGGGATGGCTTCTTGTGAAGGTGGGGCGACACTTGTTGATACAGAAGCAATTCTTTTTTGTCGCTTGGCACGAGCAGCTGGATTAGTGGGCCTAGCTCTGCCTTTAGCTGTGTTTTGAGCCTTTTCCAAAGCTATTTCTTCAGTATCTTTTCCGTCGCGAGAAATTGGCAGCGGAAGATTGTCGGGAAGGAGAGCAAGGGCAATGTCGCGAGCACTGGCCATTTGTTTTCTTCTTCTGTCGGTTTCCAGATTGGCAGCTTGACGACTATCCATTGATTTGGCACGATGATCTGAAAACAAATACAAGGAAGTCATGAGTTATAGTGATTTAAATGTGAGCCAAAGTAAAGGAGAAATAAGGTTAAAAAGGAAACATACAAAGAGCAGTATTCATTGCGGTACAGTTACGAGTACCCTTGCAGGACTGGCATTCATGAGCATACTTGTTGCCAGAGTGTCGCTCCCATCCATCGAAATAAACATGGCTTATTGGAACCCGAGGAAGGATGCGAGGCAAGTTGTCCGCGAGACCAACTTGATCAAGTAACCCTCTATCTCGCAGAATGCCTCTCCAGGAGATGAGACGTTGGGGTGTATCATCAGAAGAATTTTCGGGTAAGGCAACAAGAGCATGAATGGCGGCACAAAGGGCAATGTCGCCAGCAGTAGAGGCATCTTTAGTTTCAATATGGGGCTTGATAGGATGAAGGTCAGCGGGATGAGACCATCCAACGCGAGAGATAACGAAGAGTGGGTCGCTCATCCATTCATGAACTTTGGTAGGCAGAGGAGTGAGGACTTTGGGACCTCTATGATATTGGAGGGAAAGGCGAGTTTCCACTATCCCGCTGGCAAGTTTGTTAGTTTGCTTGTATCCGGGAAACAAAGAAATTAAGGCAGCGACTGTAGGTTCTTTTCTCAGGGAGCGGCATATGGTAATGAAGGCGGTAATTATTCTTATGGCATTGGGATGAACCTCGGTTATCATAGCTTGGGCCTTATACAATACTTCGCAAAGAAAAGGATCAAGGGGAATCCTAAGGCCGGCTTTGAGTTGGGAAGGAAAGATTACTATGCCCTCTCTCATCTCTCTTAAGTAGGCAAGGGAAGTATCTCCCTGATAATCAGAAATGCGGTATATTGAACTATCAATGTGGTAATCTCTGTGCCAATCAGTGATAGGGTTAGGAGTAAGGGAGCTGGTGTCTGATGCAAGGGAAGATCCCGCCTCAGCATGGGCGGGATTGGTGAAAGAGGTACCTTCATGAGGATTGAGACTTTGAACCCCGGTGGAAGGGGGATTGTTGGAAGCCGCAGCGGGAGAAGAGGTTGCTTGACCAGTCATTTCGCGGGAGTCACTGGAAGAAGAAGAAGAAAGGATTGATTTATAATGCGTCCTACGCTTGGAAAAAGGGTCAGCGACACAATGAGATTCGGATGAGTCACTTAAATTAGGGTCAAATTTATCTTTGATAAACCTGACCAATTCTCTATGGGAAGTAAAAATATGAGACATAGGGGCTGAGGGGGAAAGGAAAAAGCGACCTTTGATTTCTAGGGAATCAATAATTGAAGGATCCACCCAGTTCTCAACCAACAACCTAATTATGTCGGCCTTGGGCAGTCTCGCCCAAGTAGTTTGCAGGCGCCTATATAAGCCGCCTGAAACTTGACATCTTCCGTACCTAACCCGCCTAGCACAGTTCTTGTATCTCGCCATGAAGGGTAATGTGGGAAAAAATTAAAGGGACAAAAGGAAATGCAAAGTTCAAGTAATTAGACAAAAGGGGGAGATCAAATGTGAATGTTTAAAGAATGTGAAGGGTTTTTGAAAAAGTTACCTGATGATGAGTAAAATCTTGGTCGGGAAAGATGAAGAGTCACCGGAAAAGATGAACAGGCGCCGGAAAAGAAGGTGGAATCCTGGGGATTGAGGAATGATGTACCAAATCTCTTTCAAAATGGCCGAAGGTGAACGGAATAATGATCAAGAAACAGTTTTGGGGAAGTAATCAGTAAATAAACGGAGAAAAATGAAGAAGAATCGTCGGAATCAAGGTTGGGGTTCGCCGGAATTTGGGAGAGCTCGAGCAAGGATGAAGAAGAGTAAAAAGGGAACTGTAGGAAGTAATTTAGGTATTTATATGAGAGAGGGTTTTAGGGAACTGATTGATGTGACGTTTGGGGTAAAAAATTTAAATTTTCCCTCACAAATTGGCACGATTCCCAAATGACGGCTCATTAAAATCTTAAGGGTTATCAGGAAATGAACACGTGTATGGATGGGGATTTACAATGGTAGCTTCTTGAAGAAGGATTTGTATGTCGCAGACTGAGGAGGCGGTAAATATCATGTTTTTGGCGAGTCCATAAATGAATCTCGCCATAAACTTAGGGGCTTCTGATGCTGTCCAATAATAATGGTTGGGCCTGATCCAAGTCCATTGGCGAGAAAGTAGCAAGTAGGCCCAAAATTGAGGTAAGACCCAAGAAGAAGATAAAAGTAGAGGCGGCCCAAGGAGAGTCATAAGAAAGCGAGATAGGAAATATCCCGCTAAAATCAGTGAGAAGGGGGAAGACCAAGACAATAAATAGCGAGACATTATGAGGAAAACCAGCGAGATTACAATAAAGACTAAAGGTGAGATATTGTGGTGAGGCGAGACAGGTTAACAGGTAACCTTATCCGGCGAGAGATGGATCCCAATGGATATAGCTTACTAGAGGCGGCATATAAATATCTTCTAAGTGGGACCAGTAGACGGTTATGCATTGGGATTGGTGATCACGTGTTAAGAGTTTACTTTTGTAAAGGACCAGTGGAGTGGCGACACGTGGCAGGAGGCATGGAATGTGAGGATGTCACATGCAAGGCACGAGGGTAAGGGGTATAAGTATGAGAGGAAGGCTTCATTCCAGAGGTACGTCCATTTCACACACACAGACACCTCCATTGTTGTTGTTTTTCCCCTTTGTCAGGCAAATTCTTATCCTCACGCCAGAGGGGCTTACGCCGGAGCCGCCCCCGGCTTAATTAACGTTTGAGTGTGTGCAGATCAATCGGAGAAGAAGGAGCCGGAGACATCACATTTGGATTACAACGGTGTGTTGCTGCTTGAGGAAGTTCCTGGCAACATCAGAAATGATTCCATCATCGTGCGGGAGAACTCTTGCTCAAGAGTCACAACCCTCGAATTCTTATTGTCCTGGAAAATATCATGCAAATGATCCCACGTCGACATGGCCGTGCACCCGGGTTCTAGGATAGTATTGAGAAAGTCGTTGGAAATTGTTGAGTAGATCCAACCGAGCACAGTCGAATCAAGAGTGTCCCATAGTTATTTTTCATCATCGGTAAAGGGTATTAGGAATATAATATCATAATATTATATTCAAGTATATATTGTTATATACTCCCTCCGTCCCGGCCCAAGCTTCACCATTTTGGGAGTGGCACAAAATTTAAGGAAAGTGTTGAGTGAAAAATGGTTGTGAGAGAGAATAAGTGAGTGGGTATGACAAGTGGGACCCACAATTTAAATATGTGAGGGAGAAAAGTTAGTGGATATGACAAGTGGGCCCCACAATTTATGAATATGAGTATGAGAAGTGGGGTATGTATAATAGAATATTAATAAACCTTTTTCCATTTTAGGAATGGTGAAGCTTCTATAAGGACACCCATTTGGGTAAATGGTGAAGCTTCGGGCGGGACGGAGGGATTATAGTTTAGGAAACATAATCATTGTATTAGATTAGGAAACACAATATTTGTATTAGATTATAAATCTTCTCCTTCTAGGAGATTACCTCCTCATTGTAATCCTATAAATGTGTATCTCTAGCATCATAATCAATTGAGTCATTCAATACAATTCTTCTCTTTCATGTTTTGATTGACTTCGTCTAACTCTCTTTATTCTAATATGATATCAGAGTCAAGATCCATAGAAGAACTTCTCCGTGAAATCCTAGCGGCAAAACCCTTGGCCGAAACTCTCACCCTCTATGCGTCCTACACCACCGCCCCACACCACCCACAAATACAATCAACCTTGGCAAACCCCACCAAAATCAAAGTTTTGTTTCTCTCTCCGTCACGGTTCTTCATGGTCGCCGCCCAAGACCTCACCCTCCTTCCAAATTCAACTGAAACTCCCACACCCAATATTCCCACCACCGCCACCCACCCTAACCCCTCCTACCAAAACAACGCCACCAAGCCGTACCCCTTCCCACCACCACCTTCAAAATCCCCCTCATAAATTCTCTTTATCTCAATGTAACGTTGAGTATTATTTTTTTCCTTCGAAAATTTTCTTCTTATTAATTTTTTTTTTATCTCAATGTAGCGTTGAGTATTATTTCTCCCTCTCATATTTTTTTTTATCTCAATGTAACTTTGAGTTCTTTTTTTTCTCCTCTTCACTCAACATCCCTTTGAAAAACCAAACCAAAGTCATCCTTGAGACGTAAAACAAAACCCAAACCAAAGTCATCCTTGAGACGTAAAACAAACCTCAAACCCAAAGTCGTCCTTGAGACGTAAAACAAAACCCAAACCAAAGTCGTCCTTGAGACGTAAAACAAAACCCAAACCAAAGTCGTCCTTGAGACGTAAAACAAACCTCAAACTCAATTCTTTGTCGAGACATAAAATCGTCGTTGAGACGTAGTCTATTAGACACAAAATTCCTCTTCATTGCAACGTAAAATTATCGTAATCACGACGTAATTCAAAAAAAAAATGGTCGCACGACCATGCGTACAAATTGGCACGGCCGTGCAAACTCAGTCATAGCTTCAGCAACAGCAAAATCTTCCGCAACATCAAAAGTCTTCGGCAACATCAACGTCTTCGGCAACAACAAGTCTTCATGTAATTATGTCCAAGATTGGACGCTCCTATCGGCCGTCCATCTTGCGGGGGCATATTAGGAATATAATATCATAATATTATATTCAAGTATATATTGTTATATATAGTTTAGGAATCATAATCATTGTATTAGATTAGGAAACACAATCTTTGTATTAGATTAGAAACCTTCTCCTTCTAAGAGATTACCTCAGCATTTTAATCCTATAAATATGTATCTCTAGCATCATAATCAATTGAGTCATTCAATACAATTTTTCTCTTCCATGTTTTGATTGACTTCATCTAACTCACTTTATTCTAATAGAGGGAACTTTTTCTTTACCCTTTTTCGGAGTTATGATATGATGAAGAACACGGGTAAAGCGTCCATGGACGCGAAACAACTCCGACCAAGTGGCATATTGAACATTCTCCAACTCAATGGTGAGGAAGAAATGGTTCCTAATGTTCGATACTGCCAAGGCCGAATGTAAAATCGAACGCGAGAAAGAAGAAGACATCTCACGGAGTGAAGGAAAGAACGGGTACAGATAGTATTCTAGGCGCGTGGGAAGGAGAGAAAACCTAAAAACCTAGGACTCGTGGTACCAACAAAGAATTATAATTCATTCCTTCTTTCTCATTTACAAATTGTTTAAATAACCATTACAATATCCCTAAGGTATCCTATTTTCACTCTAAGTATATCCCTCTATCTTGGGTAACAAACTCTATTTAAAAGGAAGAAGATAATGCAAAATATTAACAAAGATTATACAATATATCCCTCCTGAAAACCACCTCCGCTCGGTGACCACCACCATCACAGACCCCGAGCCTCTGGCCACCATCTTCGACAACCTCCATCCAAGGGCCACGGCGGCCACCAACTCCCGACCACCCCCAACACTCCCCATCACATTTATCGCAGCCCCCTCCCTTCTCCTGCTTTCGGCCACCCCCACCCTAATGCAGATCGACGACAGATTCTGGAATTATTATTTACTTATTATCTTTTATTATTTTCTTTGTATTTTCGGATTTAATATTAGATTGATAGTATTTTTGGTATTAGAAGCATATTAGGACTTTATTTTGATGAAATAATATTCTATTAGGTTACCATATATATTAGGCATATTTTTAAAAGTGCTTGACTTGTTTTTCAAGCCGTAGGAGTCATATAAAAATAGGGTTTTGTGTAATTCCGAAAATTAGAGACTTGTTGATTATTGAATAAAGAAAATAAAAGAAAAGCTGAGGCTTTCTTTATCAAGGGTTTGTAACCCATTGTTTTTTATTCTTTTCGTTCGGTATCAATCTCAAGACTTCATTCGACATCATTTGGTATCAGATTCCTGGACGAGGGTATCAATATTGATGGCCGAACGAGGGCGTAGTCTTCGTGGCGGAAAAGATGTTCGTGGAAGGAACCGTGGAGCGGTTTCCAGTCAAGACGTTCATCATCGCAAACGTGGCGTACGTGATATTGAGGTAGACTGTTGTGGGTAAATTCAGGATCGCTACATCTTATAAAGTTTCCAGCATGTCATCATCTTCGAACCCGCATTCAAGATAAAATCACTTAGATAATTAAATCATTATTTAATTATTTTTATTATATCTTTAATTACAGGAAAATAGAACATGGAAAATACCTTTTCATGGACTCACTTCAACGGTTAGAAGACCAAGTCAAGGATCAAGATAATAAGGCCGAGATTTTAGGAAAGTTTGTTAGGTTTTTGTTATCTTCAGTTATCTTGTTCTTATTTAAAGGAATAATGGCCGGAACACTACACACACAGAGTTCACACATATATTCTTGTAATCTGCCATAGCTCCACCATTTGATAAAGTCAAGAAAGCTGAAGATCATGTTCGAGATCTTACTCAAGCCTTTAACATCCTGGACAAATTCAACATGAAGTTAAACCCAGCGAAGTGCAACTTTGGCATGAAGTCCGGTAAATTCTTGGGCTACATGGTGACGCAAAGAGGAATAGAGGAAAGCCCGGAGAAAATAAAAGCCATCATCAACCTGGCGTCGCCTAAGTCCGTCAAAGATGTTCAACGATTGACAGGGAAAGTGGCAGCATTGAATCGATTCATCTCAAAATCCTCAGATAGATGCAAGCCATTCTACGACATCCTAAAGAAAAATTCTAGATTTGAATGGACTGAAAAGCATGAACAAGCCTTTCAAGATTTAAAGTTGTACCTGTCAACACCTCCCCTGCTCTCGAAACCTCTAGAAGGTGAGTCATTATGTGTTTACTTAGCCGTCTCTGAAACTGCAGTCAGTGTCGTCTTGGTCCGTGAGCAAGATGGCGTCCAACAACCGATATATTATGTAAGTAAAACACTGCTCAATGCGGAGACCAGGTATTCACACCTTGAAAAGTTAATCTTAGCTTTAATTACTGCTTCAATCAAGTTAAGACATTATTTTGAAACCCATATAATTGTTATTCGTACTAATTATCCGGTAAAAAGTGTCATGAGAAAACCAAAAATGTCAGGAAGAATTGCCAAGTGGTCCATTCAACTAAGCACTTATGACATCAAGTATGAGCCCAGAACAGCAATAAAATCACAAGCACTTGCAGACTTTGTGGCAGACTTTAGTCCAAGCATGCAACCAAAAGTAGAACTAGAAGTCCAACAACTCCAAGATGGGGACATCCTGCGCAAAAGGACTCTATTCACAGATGATGCCTCGAATATGAGAGGCACGGGGCTAGGTGTTGTCCTAAAGTCACCACAAGGGGACATCATACCTCAGGCCATTAATTGTGATTTTAAAGCTACAAATAATGAAGCAGAATACGAAGCCTTAATTGTGGGTCTAACCGTGGCTCTAGACATGAACATTAAAGCAATTCAGGTATATAGTGATTCATTATTACTTGTCAATCATTTTAATGGTTCCTATGCAGCAAATGCCAAGATGACAGCTTATTTGGGCATTGTGAAAATCCTGGTAAGCAAATTTCAAATCTTTTCCTTTGAACAAATACCCCGAGAGGAAAACTCTCAAGCAGATGTATTGGCCAATATTGGATCAGCTTTCAAATGCTTATCTCAGACCAATATACCAATTATACATGTCAACATCCCTGTCGTGGAAAGGTTAGAACTTTTTTGTACAGATGACGACATCTCAGATAATCAGATAGAGACATCTTGGACTGCACCAATGATTAAATATCTTCAAGATGGCACCATCCCTGATGATGAAAAGAATGCCAGAGCATTCATGGTAAGAATTTCAAGATTTGTATTAATAGATAATGTGTTGTTTAATAAATCTTTTGCAGGTCCATATTTATGATGTCTCGAAGCTGACAAAGCAATTGAAGTTCTAAAAGAATTGCATGAAGGGTCATGTGGTAATCATTCTGGGGGCAGAAGCTTACATACGAAAGCTCCGAGAATGGGTTACTATTGGCCGACAATGCATCAAGATGCTGCTATCTTTGCCAAGAAGTGTGATTCCTGGCAGAGACATAGCGACATCTTGCACCAACCCGCAGAATTGCTTCATCCTATTCTCTCCCCTTGGCCCTTTATGAGGTGGGGAATGGATATAGTTGGGAAATTGCCTAAAGCTCCCGGAGGAAAAGTATTTTTGCTAGCAATGACTGATTATTTCTCGAAGTGGGTTGAAGCTGAATCCTACGTGCAAGTTCGTGATAAAGAAGTCATATCCTTCATTAAGAAGAATATATTCAGCAGATTTGGCATACCTTCTAAAATAATATGTGACAACGGTTCTCAATTCATCAGCAAGAAGACGCAGGATTTTCTCACTAGATGGGGAGTCAAGATGGTGACATCATCACCAGTACATCCTCAAGCTAATGGGCAGGCAGAATCAAGTAACAAGATAATCATCAACAGCTTAAAAAAAGAGGCTAGATCAAAAGAAAGGAAGATGGGCAGAAGAGCTTCCATTTGTCCTTTGGGCAGATAGGACGACACCAAAGAGCACACAGGTCAGACCCCTTTTTCCTTAGTATTTGGTGCAGAAGCGGTAATCCCTGCAGAAGTCATCGTCCCTACTGCCAGATATAGGATGTTGACACCTGAGCAGAACAATGCCAACCTAAGCCACGATCTAGACACCATTGACGAACTAAAGACTTGGCAAAAATCAGGATAGCGGCATATCAACAGAAGATTGCTAAGTCCTACAACAAATGTCAGATTGCGGAAGTTCCAAGTCGGTGATCTAGTCTTACGCAAAGTGTTTCAAAATACAAGAGAGCCTAATGCTGGAAAGATGGCCCCAAAGTGGGAAGGACCATACTTGGTTGATGCTGAAGCAGGTAAAGGTTCGTATTGGCTATCAACCCTAGATGGAACAAGAATTCCCCGGAGCTGGAATGCCATTCATCTTAAGTCTTATTTTATGTAAGTTCAATAATTCCATTCCAAAGCAAATAAAAGCAAGGTATGAATTTTACAGCTTTATTTCCCATTTAAATACTTTTCAATTTTGTTTATCTTTTGAACATTTACTGACTTAAGCATCGGAGGGGTGTTATCTAAGCTAACACCCACCCCTAATGTGTTTCTGTTTTGCAAGGAAACATGAAACGCTCGAATAAACCATACAATAATGAAGATGTTAACATCATTCCAGGAAGCTAACATCTTAATCAGGTACGGTCATTATCTTTTTTAAATTATTTCCTTACTTCTTGTTTAAATAAGATTTTTCGCGAAATTCTAGTACATTTCTATTTTTTCTTTATCAAAATGACATCAGAATCGATGTCGAATTCTTTCACAATCTTATTATTTTGCAAGAGGACGTCGATTCAAACAAATTCTCATGAAGACAACCGTTTTGAGACTGGCCATCTCACCTCCGTTAAAGGTACTTAATCCCTTCAAATGTTTAAAGAAATTACTTTCTTTCATCTCAATAAGGTTTAAACACCTCGCCTGGAGCGCAGGATGTCAACCTTGATTGAGGTGTGTGATGGGCCCGTATGTTTAATATATACGAAATACCCATTTCCACTCGATCAATGTGTTTTGACCCTAAGAACTTATCAATTTGGTTGTGGCATATTCATGTCACCTAAGAACAAAAGGTCATTGACATTTACATGTCAATCAAAGTAATTGCAAGGATTCATACATCCATTCGCAAGGTGACGACGTCTCTAAATAGATTAGCATATCAACCCTCAGTTTTCATTTTCAAAAAAGGTTGTTCCTACCAACAAAAGTTTTTAAACCTAAGCAAATCAAAGAAAGGAGTTTTTTACCCTAGAAAGCTAAAAAGTGTTAAACCAACCCAACACTTGAAAAAAGCAAATTGTCTTTGGCCCTTATGGACCGATTACAAACCCAAAATATTTAAAAACATTGTCTCCGGGACGCAACCCGTTATCAAACTAAAGTTTTTTCAAACCAATGAACCATTTTTTGATTACCTTCATGGGGTGGCTACTGCCGCAGATGTTGTCGTTACTCCTTCCTCTAGGATGTCATCATCCTTCAGACCAGATGATACTTCTCCTGCTTACTCTCCTTTACCATTCAACGCCTTCAATAACAAACATTGCTGCTCGACGTCCCATCTTGTATGCTTCCCTTCCTGAAACTCCACCATCATTTGGATTTTGATCTCTATCATACTCTTGGCAGCTGAAGCCATCATGTTTTTCTTCACCTCCTCAATTTCCTGCAATTGAGTATCTTGAATGGAAGATATGCCCTTCATCAAACTTTCAACCTCGTTCTGTAAGTCCTCTACTCTCTTAGTCAAAGTATCCTTTTGTTTCCTCGCTTGCAACGCTTCTAGCACCAGCTTCCTATTTCTTTCTTCAAGACTGTTCATTCTCATCTCTGCTACATCGACACCCTGCACAAATAGATTTAATGATCAATCTAGATAATATACTAAAAAATCCCATAAATTCTATTTTTCGAAAATCAGAAACGTACCATTGAAGCCCTGGTAAGAGCTTCCTTAACATCCGTTAGACCCATTTCTTCAACACATATTACCTCCTTAGAGCTTATCTTCCTTTTCTTTACCCTCGCTCCCATAGATGGTGCCTCCATCTCTTTCTTATGCACCACCAGTTGTTGGCTAGCTTGGGTTTGTCCAACAAAATCTTGCAGGTCTTTCAAGGAGAATGCAGCCGTGGACTTAGAAACTGTCAGAAACAGATAAGTGTAAATTATGGATTGAAGAGAGTTAAGGAGCAAAGAGATTTTTTATATCAAAGAGACTCTTACCAGTCGACATTTCCGTGGATGGCGGTATCTCAAGACCTTCTGAAACAACCCCTGCTTTGAATGATCTGAATGACCTTTCTTCTTATGAAAATTCTAGCAGCCTTCTCACTTTCTCTTCAGTTTCAATAGAAGGAGGGAATAGCTTCGCCCAGTCAATGGCTGTGAAGGCAAAAAAGAAATTACAAATTCAAGTAAGTATGGAAAAAGGGAAAAACAAAAGTTTAAAAGAGGATACCTTCCCTGTTCCACCTTGTTGCCAAAAAATATCCTCCTTCCAAAGAGTCATTTTCAACAAAGAAATATCTTGATTTTCAACCCCTATCATTTACTGTTACTTTTGAAAGCAACGGTTTCATCCCAGACCTAGTTTTAAAAAGATACCTTGTAGAGCCAAAGGTTTGAAGCTCATACACAAAAGCTACTTCTCTCAGACCTATGTTCAAACCAAACTCTTGATTTACCCTCAGAACGCAAGAAAAAATCCTCCAAATCATAGGCATTATTTGAACGAAGGCCAAATTTGTTTTTCTAAAGAACTCCATTATCAACGAGGGAAAGGGATAAGAGAAACCTAGGGCAAAAGGGTAATCGTAAAAGCCAATCCAATGGGGAGATACGAAATCGGCCTTGATAAAGACATCAAAAGGCCTAAAGACAGCGAATCTGGAAAGCATTTACGATCCTTGACAGATTCGATTTGCTCATTGTTAAAGATGCAAACCTCCTCATCAGGTTTAGCTAACAGGCCTTCGCAAGAAAAATCCCCATCCTTGCTCAAGCTCAAGGGATTTTTTGGCGCCTTGCTTTTTCTTGACTTGACCATATTTTGAAAAAGGAAAGAAAAAGAGAAGAATTTTACCTTGGGATGATTTCACCATCGTAAAGCAGGGTAGAAGATAGAGAAAGTGTTGAGAAAATGTGATGAAGAAAGCGAAAGAGCCTCAGTTAAAACCCTAGATCCTCGTGAATTACGCTAATTAAGGTGGATTAAAACTCTACAACTGCCACGTCTCCTCAGATTAATTAACCTCCGAGCTTCTAGAAGGTAGTAGAAAAACCGTCTATTTAAATTCACTTAAAAGACAGTTTTTGGGGACAATTGTTGTGGGTAAATTCAGGATCGCTACATCTTGAAAAGTTTCAAGCATGTCATCATCTTCGAACCCGCAGTTAAGTTAAAATCACTTAGACAATTAAATCATTATTTAATTATTTTTATTATATCTTTAATTACATGAAAATAGAATGTGGAAAATACCTTTTCATGGACTCACTTCAACGGTTAGAAGACCAAGTCAAGGATCAAGATAATAAGGCCGATATTTTAGGAAAGTTTGTTAGGTTTTTGTTATCTTCAGTTATCTTGTTCTTATTTAAAGGACTAATGGCCGGAACACTACACACACAGAGTTCACACATACATTCTTGCAATCCGCCATAGCTCCACCATTTGTAACTCACTAAAACATCAATACTACCGTTTGGGACGAAGGTGACCATAAACACCTTCCGAGGTTTTATGCCGGCGAGATAGTTGTCTCAAGGGCTTTCCTCGTTACATGATCGTGTTATCTTCTTTTCATAGTTACACCGATTTTACTCCATTATGCCTTCCTAATTTCACATTTTGATCTTCAAATTAATTGATTGTTTTTTACCAAAACATAGACGAAGTGCGAAAGCAGATTCAACAACTCTAGAACTTTCATGCGCGTGTGGAGCATCCACCGATGGGTTCAGATTCTGATAGTACATATTGAATCTTAGGAAACACACCTTAGATAGCGCTTTTAAAAAATGCTATCTAAGGTGTCAACTTGCATAGCGCATCCACATCTTTAAATTTAATAACTAAGGCAAAAATAAAAAGTAAATAAAAAAAATTAACTAAGATAGCGCATATTAAAGAAACGCTATCTTAGTGGAAGCTTAGGAAGCGCTTAATAGAAGCGCTTTCGTACTAAACGTTTCATAAGTCCCTCCTGGCGTAAATATAATTGAGCCCTCTTTTTCCCTTTCTCTCTCTGTGTAAACACATTCATACCCTCTCTCTCTCTCTCTCCGTTGCAATTCAACGGCGGCAGTTCGAAGGTTGGACGGCAGCGTTGAAGGTTGGAGATGGGGAAACTTCACGATATCATCTCTCCCCCTAGCCCCTTCCCCCAAAACCCTAGTCCTTTCCATAAAAAAAAAAAAAACCTAGCTCTCGCGATTTACACTCTCCTTGTGAGCGCTCGCTCTCTAAGGTCGTGTGAGAATCAGATGAGCTAAGA
The DNA here is from genome assembly GCA_022495995.1 of Adenophora triphylla var. japonica. Taxonomy (NCBI): domain Eukaryota; kingdom Viridiplantae; phylum Streptophyta; class Magnoliopsida; order Asterales; family Campanulaceae; genus Adenophora; species Adenophora triphylla. Next base: position 184,202 of record JAFEMH010000946.1, read on the forward strand.
AACTTTCTTGCTGCGATTTGGGACTCCTGCCCTTTATTACCGGTAAAGAAATCTCATCTCTTACCCATGAGTCCATGATTTAAGATTATCAATTTAGGGTTTCAATTTCACTTTCGATTTCAATTTCTGACTAGAAATTGCAAGCTATCTTCTTGTAGCTCATAAATTGATTTAAGATTATCAATTTAGGGTTTATGTCAGTTGGGTCCGACCGATCGCGCACTTGTTCTTTGAAGCCATCATAGTAACCTCCCGGACCCTCGCTTGACTTCTTGTACCACTCTATGTATGTCATGTTTAATTTTATGTCGTTTAACTTATTTGTGGCTTCGTAAGAATTCCTTTGCGACATTAGAGAATTTTCTAACCTTTTCTCTATATTTGTGATGAGAGTTTCCATCTCATTGTTGTTCTTTTGTTGCTGCAGAAGAAAAACAGCAATATAAATTTTAACAAATACTTTGAGGCATAACCCTAGAGTTCTGATACTGCCTCTGTTCTTAAATGAATGCTCAAATTTTATTTATACTATTTAGACAATTACATTCGTACCATGTGCTGCTGGTAAAGTCTGATAAAGAGAAAAGAAAAAAAAAATTGACAGACTACACTGTAATTGGAGATCCTACCAAACTTTTTGTGGTCCAAATAGTTTTAATATTTGTCTTGTGTTTTGTGGGTTCTAAAGTTTTTTTGTGGGGTCTTTCATCGACTACAGGAAAGGGGACTGCTATAGGTATCTCGCAGAGTTCAAGGCTGGTATGAACAGGCAGCACTAAATGAAAGGATGCAAGAATACATAAAGCAGGTTGATCAGGGAACTCAATCTCTTAACTCGTTTCATGGTACTGTGAATGGAGATTTAGTACAACATTTCCCTAGAAGTTCTCATAAAGTGATAGAGGTTGTGATGCAGTCTGTGACAGGGGAAAGGTACTCTTTCATTTTTGTTCTGTTTCGGGTCTGTTCATGACTCCATGACATGGATTTAGTGATAATTAAGATTATTCTGTAATCTGATCGTAGAACTAAGATTTCAATAGTTTAGGTTCAAACCATCAAACAAGGATATCTCTCGTAGCGTTCCTCTAACTTGAGGGGAGACTGGAAAAGGAGATTCTTTGTTCTTGATAACCGAGGGATGCTCTACTACTATCGTAAATTATGGAACATGCCATTTGTAAGTCATGCTAGGACGGGGTGTTGCATTTAATCCACTTCCTTTTCTGTTATTACTCCTTTATCTGTACCATTATTGACTTTCCTTACCTAATTGTCCAGGGATCCGGGATTCAACATTCAGTACATAGAAACAGTTTCTAGATGTCGAGTGGATATTTATTTTATTTCTTACACCACCATTTTTAAGTGTGAGGCCTTCTCCACATACCCAAGGACATATGATCTTATCCATGCCAATGGATAAGATCATATGCGATTGTTTTGGAGAATTTGGCCGCAAGATTTCTAAATGATATTCAAATACCAGAGGTAAAGTAACCAAGTGCTTTTACAATGGTTCACTTTTAACACACTGAGTTTGAATCATGGTATTGACTTCGGGTTTAACTTTATCCATTATTCAATCTTTTTTTAAAAATTAGTTAATATGACTACATTTATAATTTATCCATGCTTTTTATTTTTTGTATTCTCAGCTTTTGTGCAATATGATCATATTTATTGGTTTAAATCTTGTCTAGAGATGGCATATAGTACATTTTAACTCATTTTTGGTTCCCAGTTGCAATTATATTCTGGGTGCATGACAATGTAGTTAGTTTTCCTTCCACGGATGATTAAAGGACCAACTACTGTAGGACTAATATAGAGCTATCCTACAAGTTCAGAAAAGATAAAGTTGGGAAAGAAGAAGATTTTACTGGTCTTTTCGTTGTAGCTATTATATGTTGGGGGTGGCAGCGACTCTTTCAAGGGTTAAAAACTTGCCTAGAGGCCAAGTACACCCAAGCTCACACAGTTTTTAAACCTGCTAAACTGTATTAAAACCGTATATAATGCATGACATAATACTGAATCTGATTGCATATGATTAATGCTTGACATTGGTTACTATCACAAGTAATGCTACATGGACTGTGGGATAATGCTAAGATCCTTGACCGATAGGTCAAAAGCCATGTGATTTATGGAAAATGTTAGTCAAATTCTCTTAAACATGAGTCTCATACCTCAAGTTGACCACACCTAATCCCATACTTGCGTCAAGTCCCACCCAGAATGATTGCCATCAAGCATGCTCTACATCCAGCGTCCTGATAGCTCTCACTCTAGAAAGCTTTCACTCTGGTGATAGGTAGCCCTTTTCCTTTGAATATCTGACACTCTGGTCTAGGTATCCCGTTTCATGACTCGAACCCGTGACGTGGTGCCTGCTTTGATACCAAATGTCAAGATCCATGAGTACTTTTTTCAGTCTTGAGTTGTGTTTCTCCACTCAACTTTAACTGTTTTTTTTCTGATGCTTCCCTTTCTTTATGTCTTTCTAATATAAGAATCAGTTGTTTTTTCTTACATTGCTTTTATTTAACTGAGTTTTTTTTGTTAGTGTACTTGTTCTGGTATCTGGTTGTGGTTTCCGCAACATTCATGTTTTATGCTTTCACTCTCTTCTTTAATGTTCTATCTTAATTTTTTCATAGGGCTCTATCATAAATTTATTGTTCGTTAATAGTCAGAAGACTTGTCTGTCTTCTCATATTATTTCAATTCCATTTAAGCTAACATTATAACTTGCTGTCTTCTTTTGCTCTATTATGTACAAAGGTACCATTTCATATCATTTTTAATGTTTTACCTTTTCAAGTGGTTGATTAGCATCAAGTACTTTTATGCAAACAGATTTCTCAACTCTCATTAAATGACTTAATTGATAGAAGCACTTGCTTTTTCGTGAAGTATTTGACATCTACAATAACATGTCCGATGCAGCTAAGCAGGTTTGCCAAGTTCACATTCTACCTGTATTATATTCTTATATAAAACCCGGTTACCAGTTGGTGATTGTAAGTTTTACTTGGTGCAGGCAGTACATAATGAAATCCCTAAATTAGTTCGCACCATTCGTTCGCCCAGAATATAACTATTTCTGACATGGTAGTAATTGTTGGACAGGTTCTCCACTGTCTAGGAGCTGATCTGATGTATTGAGGATGAGCCCCCTTGGAGAACTAATGGAGGATAAAGTGGTAAATACCTCAAATTATTACTCGAGTTTTCTCTCAAGATATGATAAACCTAATTGCTTGTAGATGGTTTTGGGAGTACTGTGACTGAGTCATGCTATTGTTTCTGCATGTATGGTGGTGTGTAGATGGTGTCCGAGTTAAGAAGACCCTCTCCATATAGGAAATCAAATGGAACACCCATAAAGATTCTCATAGATCAAGAAATGTCAAAAGAAGTGGAATCTAAGCATAATTCATTATCGCATAGCTCTCGGATCTTTATAGAAGCCATATTTGACATTGTTCACAAGGGAGCATGTTGTCTTCATTCTTGATGCCCATTAATTAGACTGCGACATTTTTTGGTTTGTTTAAATTTTTTTGTCAAAGTTTTATGTCGTGTAACAGGTGTTAGTTTCAATTTTTTGTCAAAGTTTCATGTCGTGCGACAGGTGTTAGACTAGTTAATTTATAACTCTTGTGGATGATTGTAAGAATTATTATTGGTGTAATAAATGAAAGGTTGATTGTTATTGTTGAATGAAATGTTTTTTAGTTCATATTAATTTTTATTTATTTGATTTCTTGGTTATAATTCATATAATTTGAAATAGGTGCAGTAGGAAAAAAAATGAAAAATTAAAAATAGCCTTAGATAGCGCTTTTTTAAGGGCTATCTAAGCTTGCTGTTTGTAAAAAAAATTGCTTATATAGCACTTAAAAAACGCTACCTAAGATGATTTTTTAAAGTAAAAAAGTGCTTAGATAGCACTTTTTAAAAGCGCTATCTAAGTGCATGAGCTTATGTAGTGCATAATAAGCGCTATGCTAACTTGCATAGCGGTAGCTTAAATAGCGCTTATAAGCGCTATCTAAGATAAAAAAAAAAAGTTTTATCTAAGCTCAAATCTGTACTAGTACGAGGACATGGAGTTTCATGAAGGGTTCACTCCCTTCAACCGGGGTCACGAAATTGGGTCCTGGAATGTGGCATATCCTTCAAGGGATATCGAGGCAGAAATCGAGAGTACGGGGATTGAAGGTATGGCATATCCAGATGTATTTCGCGTCCCATTATCTATCGTTACTGTTGAAAGGGTTTTTGATGATCCATCATCACCCTTTGTTTTATTAAACAATTTTGATCAATTTGTTGATTGGTCAAAACCTCCGATTTTTGACATGTTATTGTGATATTTGTCAATTGGAAAGGTCATACTCGGTTGATCGAAAAACACCTTGTTCAAAATTTCCGTCAGATGAATTGTCGAGAAATTTTGGATTCGTTAAGTGTTTTTATCCGTATGAAGATCCTTTCGATTGGTTGTTCTCCGGTCAGATTTGTCATCAGACTGTCAATAAATTGTTATTTGAAGATTGTGTTACATATTTTTGGGCGGATTGGATGGATCTAGTGAAAAGCAATTGTAAGTATACAGTGCGTCGACGGTATAAGGATAAATTTCAAGATGTATTTTCTAAAGCAACATGGCAAATTCGATGACGGATTTTTTTCTAAGAATGAAAGAATGATGCAGATCGACAGCAGATTCTGGAATTATTATTTACTTATTATCTTTTATTATTTTCTTTGTATTTTTGGATTTAATATTAGATTGATAGTATCTTTTGTATTAGAAGCATATTAGGACTTTATTTTGATGAAATAATAGTCTATTAGGTTATCATATATATTAGGCATATTTTTAGAAGTGTTTGATTTGTTTTTCAAGTCGTAGGAGTCATATAAAAATAGGATTTTGTGTAATTTCGAAAATTAGAGACTTGTTGATTATTGAATAATGAAAATAAAGGAAAAGCTGAGGCTTTTCTTTATCTAGGGTTTGTAACTCATTGTTTCTGATTCATTCCGTTCGGTATCAATCTCAAAACTTCATTCGACATCACACCCATTCCCTTTGCCAACCCATCGAAAATTAAAGTCTTTGATAAGATTTGAACACATGACCTCCCGTAACCCTGAAAGAGTGTAAGTGTTATTTTTAATAGTGTTAGTGGTAATGTTAAGAATGTCATGTAAGTTATGTTAATAAGTTAATGTTATTTACAAAATTGTCACTGAGCTTTCTAAAAAAAGTTTTAGTAATTTACAAAAAATATTACAACACCTTTTAAAAGAAGTTACAGATTACAAAAATATCAATTTGCATTACTAAAACGCGTTTTTCCTAATTTAGGAAAAAACACGTTTTAACTTATTTTCATAGGAGTTAATTATCCTTACGCTTTCAGGATTTTTCATTTAAATATTTATTTTTTTTTATACAAAAATGTTTGCTGAAAATTAATATATTTCTTGAATAATATAAAAAAACATTTTAATATGAGTTGGTTTTAGGAAAAACTATTTTTTCTAAACAATAGGAAAAACGGTTCTTCAAATACACTTGATTAGGTTAAAATAGCTTCAACTAAATAATATGAAATCCATGGTTTTTCATGGCCAGATCGGAGTTTCTTGGAAGGAGAAAATGACTTTGTTCTATGTTTTGTGCGAATACACAATTAATGAAAAAATTGGGTGTGATGGATTGAGGGTGAGTTTGGCATTCCTTCTGATTTTTTGAAAGTGACTTTTCAAAAGTGATTTTAGAAAAATCGATTATTTGTAATAAATACTAAAATTTATAAGTATGTTTGGATAGTATATGTTCAAAACTGATTATTGAAGATAAATACCAAAAATGACCTTTATGATATGTATCTCGATATAATAAATGTATAAAAGAGATAGATGTTATTATTGTAAAAACAACACAAATAACAGCTTCTAAGAATCACTTTTAGCAAAAGCTGGGTCATAGCTGCTTCTACGAAAACACAGTTTTTTGCGTTTTGACAGCTTAAAATCATAATCACTAATGTTATCCAAACGCTGTTAAAAGTGATTTTGAGCTTCAAAAGTGATTATAAGCCACAAAAAAGCACTCCCAAACTCACTCTGAAACTTATTACTAATGCATAATGTTGATGCAAAGGAAAGTTATGATTAATTTAAAGTTGTCTATTTCAAGGTTGGAACTTTCTGATTAATTTTGAATAGCAGGATTGAGAAAGAAAAGTGTTAAGTGTTATAGATTAACAGTGCTAGTGCTGCCGTAAACGAGTCGAGCCGAGTAGAGCTTTGAAGTTTTCAACTCGAGCTCGTATTATCGAGCTCGAGTCCAGTATGACTGTTTGAGTTCGGATTGAATCGAGTTTCGAGCTTTTCGCAAGCTGTTCGCGAGCTGCTCGAACTCGAGTATTAACGAGCCGAGCTCGAGCTTTGACTTATTTTTTGTAAAAATTTGAAATCAAACGAGCTTTATCGAGCACTAATTCGAGTTGTAATCGATCTGGAGCCTAAACGAGCCTAAACAAGTTATTCGCGGACAAAATTCATTTGATCTTTTTAATGAGCTTTACGAGCCGAGCTCAAACGAGTCGATCTCGGTCAGAGCTCGTCGAACATACGAGCCTAACACGAGCCGGCTCGAAAAAAAAAAACGAGCTTGAAAATCTGTTCGAGCTCGAGCTCGAGTTCACCTCGAGCCCACTCGAACTCGAGCTTTTGCGAACCGATCCCGAGCCGGCTCATTTCGCGTAACAGCCCTAAACAGTGCTAGTATCGGTCATAAAAATGGCAGTATTTTTCATAAATATGTCGTGTATTAGTTAAATAGAGTCGTTATGTGTTAAAAGGTGTCAGTGGTAGTGTTAAAAGAGTGCATATGCATGTCTTATTGAGTGTCAATGATTATATAAAAGAGTGACTATTTTATTGTAAAAAGAGTCGGTGTTAATGTAAATGAGTGCATGTGTGTTTGAGTGTCAGTGCATACGTTATTAATTGCAAGTGTTGGTGTAAAAAATAGTCGGTGTAAGTGTAAAAGGGTGTTGATGCATTTGTGTTTGAGTATTATTGCATGTGTTATTGAGTGCCAATACACGTGTAAAAGAGTGTCAATACATATGTATTTGAGCATCAATGTAGTAAAAGCAGTGTAAGTATAAAAAAGTATCAATGTTAGTGCAAAAGATTGACAGTGTTTGTGCAAATGAGTTCAAGTGTTAGTGTTAAACAGTATCAGTGTTGATTCAAAAGAGTGTGGTATTGGTGCTAAAAAGTGTCAGTATTAATGTTAAACAGTGTCAGCATTGATGTAAAAGAGTGTCACTGTTGTTAATGTAAAAGATTATTAGTTTATATAATATTAAGTGTCAGCACATATGTTTTGTGAGCATCAGGGTCGCTATATATGGTTGTAAATGTACGAGAACTAGTAAAAGCCCGTGTCCAAGGACAAGTATTTTTTTTTTAATTAAAGATTTTTTTTTTAATTTAAAAAAAAATTTAAGAGCAAAATGGGAAAGGGACAACTTAGTGAGAGCAAAATGAAAAATTAGCCACTTAAAATTGTTCATTGTACTGTTGCACCCCATTCACCTTTATACTGTAGATATGTTTATAAGTACAAGTACAAATATTTGTAAGTGCCAATAAATATAAATATGAGCATCAATTTGATAATACTATCATAAAAGTCTGAATAAGAAATTAAAGTGATTTTTTTTTCAAAATTGTTTAGACTATCCCCATCAGTGACCCTGATCCAACCCAACCTCTAATAAAATATTAATTTCTCTCACTTTCATATACACAACCCCAACCTTATATAATTTATACTCCCATCAGTGACCCAACCCCAACCCAACCTTTTAATAAAATATTTATTTTTCTTTACTTCAACTTATTTAAAATACTTATCATTTTATTTTTTTTAAATAATGTATTTGTAATAATATTTCTAAAATTACCCGTACAATTATTAAAAATAATTATCCATACAATTATAAATTCATAATTTATAATTTACTTGATATATTTTTTAAAAATTAGGTTGTATTTATAAATAAAAAAAATTATGAATTTTGATATATTTTTATTTTATTATTTTATATAATTATTTAAAATTTATTAATTTTAAAAATATATTTATATAAAAACATGCCACCCAATTATTGGGTGACATGTGGCAAAAGTAGGGAAGCAACCTAAGCTAACCCTTGGGTCGGCCAATTGCCCGGACAAATCATTTCCGTGACTTTTCTTTTTTTTTTTTGTTTGATTTGGGTTTTGTCCTCTCTGGTGACCCTCCCTTGAGGGTCACCGTTGTGTATGGTCTTAGGAGAAAGCAAAGGTTTATTTTGATGATGAATTGAGGAAACAGCGGATAAAAACCCGTCTTTATTGAAACCAACTACTTTCTCCGTCCCACACCAAGGTTTCTTGGTGTGGATTTCACGTTTTTTAAAAAAAAATTTGAAAGTGGATAAAAAAATTAGAGAATAGAGAATGTAAAAGTTAAAAATGGGGTAGGAAATAGTAGTTAATGATTGGTTTTTTTGAAAGTGTGTAGAAGATTAGAGGAGAGAGAATGTAAAAATTAAAAATATTTAATAGGAGAGAAAATGAGTAGAATGAATAGTAAGTTAATAATTGGTTTTGTTTGTAAATATGTTAACTTTATAAGGGTATAATGAATGTTTTTTTTTGTAAATATATTAAATCATAAGGGTATAAATATATTCAAAACATGCCATTTATAGAAGGAACCTTGACGTGGGACGGATCAAAAAGAAAAATAGGAACCTTGAAGTGGGATGGAGGAAGTATTATAGAAGCCCAGCGTACGAAGGAGACATGTTTGCGTAGAAGCCTTAATCGTGCGTGTTCAGTTAAAACAAGTGTTCTAAAAAGTGACCTAGGCGGCCGCCTAGGTGCTAGGCGAAGGTCAGACGCCGCGATTTAAGCCAAGATGGGGAAATTATAACGACCCGAGTCCGAAGCTCGACCCTCTACGTAGGCACCACACTCTGGGCCACTAAGCACCTCCTCAATTGGGTCAACCACAGCCCATCACAAGCTTTCAAAAGTCCAAGAATGATTTGATGCTTAGTATTAGTGCATGGGCTTTCTATATATCACACTAAATTTCCACATATTTTCGATGTGGGATGGGGGATATCACAATCTCCCCCACTCAAACCCTTGCCATTCCTGACCAGGTCAATCAATACCCAAATCGTACCCCCGGGCTAGCTCGCAGGCCTTAAGGTCGGGGTTCTGCTCTGATACCATTTATAACGATCCGAGCCCGAAGCCCGAGCCGCTACGTAGGCACTACACACTGGCCCACTAAGCACCTCCTTAATTGGGTCAACCACAGCCCATCACAAGCCTCCAAAAGTCCAATGGATGATTTGATGCTTAGTATTAGTGTATGAGCCTTCTATATATCACACTAAATTCCCACAAATTTTCGATGTGGGATGAGGGATATCACAGATTAGGCGCGAGGCGAGCTAGGCGGGGCTAGGCGATCTGGGCGGTTAGGCCCAAAATATGAAATCTTACAAAAACGATAGCTCAAGTATCATGAATGAAATCAAGGTTACCATAAGAAGCCAGTTCTGGTAGCTTCGTAGAGGGAGATGTCATCAATAGGAGCAGTTGAGGCCCAAAAATTGGAATTATAGTGACGAATTTCATAGCCATTGCCGGTATGAATGAGGTCGTAGACAGGACACTTTATGTGGTTGTACATCGGAGGAAACGACCCAACGGCGACGTCTTTGGTTGCCGGCCATAGCCCTAAATTTATATCGGAGAGGAGGCAGAGAAGGAGACGAATTTCAATTGTACGTATTTGTGAGTTGGGGTAAAGAAGGAATTGATATAGAGAAAGAAAGAGATGAGGAGAGAGAAAGAGTTGTTGTTGACTTGTTGAGTGAGGATAGAGAGAGAAGGAGGGATTGAAGGGTTAGGGTTAAATGGGCATTTGGGCTGGGCTTGGCTGGGCTGAATCAATAGTGTAATTTACGGACTTTGCTATTTCAAGGGTGGATGGGCTTGGGCCGAGACTTTGTCTAATTTAAATTTTAGGATTGTAAAAATTGGACTAGATTTTTTATTTTGTATAAAAAAATACTATTATTTATTTTTGACAAATAAGAAAAATGTGACACTATTTTTTGGAAATATATACTCCCTCCGTCCCGGCCGAAGCGTCACTTTTTACCCAAAATGGCGTCCCGTTTATAGCGTCACCCTTTCCTAAAAAGGAAACTTTTATTAATATTTTATTATCCCATCCACTATTCTCTCCACTAATTCTCTCTCCTCTACACTCACAACACTTTTAAAATTCAATATTTCCTCCACTAATTCTCTCTCCTATTTTTAAATTACACTCACAACATTTTTTCTTTCCACACTTTTCCTTAATTTGCGCGCCACCCCTAAAAGGGTGACGCTTCTACCGGGATTGAATCAATAGTATAAATTTATGAAATATATTTAAAATTTGTCTAATTTCTCGGCCCCGCTTAAGCCTCTAGGCGCTAGGCCCGACTCCGACGCTTAACATCCGCCTAGTGCTTTTTAAAACCTTGGTTAAAACACGTTTTTTCTATTTAATAGGAAAAAATCGTTTTTTTTTTCTAAGATTTTGGCTTATGGTATTTATACAAATTTATAATAATCCAAGTCAAAATCTTATGAAAGAAAAATCAGTTTTTCCAAGAACTAGTTTTTAAAAAGGGAATTTGACATGGAAGTTTTTTTTGGAACTAATCACTTTCCCTCAAGTTTCTCATTAAATTGAAATGACCTGAAAGTTCTTATGCATTAATATATAATACTGAATGCAATATATTGCATATTCACTTATATGTGAATATAATACTGCATCTATAATACAACATGGTGAAGAAATTTCTCGAGCATTATGATACTTTTTTAGAACTTTTCGGTCACTCTCCCTTTTAAAAACACGCGGTGGAATTTTCATAATTAACTGGAATTTTTTAAAATACCCACGGTAGCATTTTTGTAAAAAACTGAAACTTTTTCTAAAAATACCATGTGGCATTTTTAAAAATAATAGGAACTTATTGACATCTCTGACACTTTTTATAACTAAAACTGATACGTTTATTACTGTATATGGAACTTTTTTAACACTAACACTATTTAACAAAAACATTTCAAATAAAAAAACACCAACTGAAACAATTTTATGCTAGATCTGTCACTGAAAAAAACTATTATCATTTTTGAAAAAGTGTACGTTAATTATAAAAATGCCATCGTGCATTTTAAATGAAGTTCCAGTTAATTATATAAATGTCACCACGTGCTTTTAAAAGTAGTTTTTTCTATGTATTTGGAAAAAACTAATTTTTTATAAGACTTACTCATACTCCCTCCGTTCCGATAGTAAGTTCACAGTTATTGTTTGTGTGCAAATTAAGGAAAAATTTAATGGAGAAAATGTTGTGAGTATGAAAAGTGAGGTTGAAGAGAGAAAGTGGGGTAGGAAATAGTGATTTGATTGGTGTTGTGAGTATAAAAATAAAGTAGGAGAGAGAATTAGTGGGTGGAATAATAAAGATTTTTTGCCATTTTAGGAAGTGTGAAATTTGTAATGAAATGCCAAATGAGAAAAGTGTGTAGATTGTAGTGGGACGAAAGGAGTATAATGCAAAGATGTCAAAAGGTCGAAATTAAATTTGGCATTTGAACATGAACTTATGGAGCATGTGGGGTAAATAATGAACTTATGGAGCATGTGGGGTAAATAATGAAAGAGAATAGCATATCTTGGTTTAAGAATTAATCCAATTTTAGATGGCTCGATTAGAATTATTTAGGGAGTAGGTCTCCGGAGAAATGCGTTTCTCCATAAGTTATGGAGAAACGTGTTTTATTAAAATTTTTGGATATTTTTTCTCTTAATTTCTGGATATACTTTTTAGTGATTTCTAGATATATATACTTGGTCAATACAAAATTTTTGGATATCCTTTCAAAAAGGTTCTGGATATTCTTTCAAAAGGTTCTGGATAGCCTTTCAAAATTTCTGAATATCCTTTCAAAAGATTCTGGATATCCAGAAACCCGTTTCTGGATATCCTTTCAAAGGTTTCGGATATCCAGAAACCCGTTTCTAGATATCCTTTCAAGGCCATGGGCCAAGGTCATGGCCAATACAAAATTTCTGGATATCCTTTCAAAAGGTTCTGGATATCCAGAAACCCGTTTCTCCATAAATTATGGAGAAACACGTTTCTCCCTAGATTTTGGCTTATTTAGGTGGTTTTTTTTTTAAGTATGAAGACTTGAAATCAGATTTCACTTCTGAAATTAGCTGAATTAATAAGAGTTAGCGTCTAAATACTGATTTCTAAATTATTCAACCTATTTGATTTTTCATCTGAATTCGTTTTCTGAATTATGTCTGTTTACCATTTTAATCTTTTCAAATAGTATATAATTGATTGTTTGTTAATAATAAGTGTTGAATGCAAATGATAAATGTTATATTTTATTAGGAATATAATATAATATCATTATATTATATTCAAAGTATATAGTTATATATTAGATTAAAAAACACAATTCTTTTATTAGACTAGGAAACACAATCTTTGTATTAGATTAGAAACCTTTCCCTTCTAGGAATTAGAAACATTTTTCTTCTAGGAGATTACCTCCTCATTGTAATCTTATAAATATGTATCTCTAGCATCATAATCAATTGAGTCATTCAATTCAATTCTTCTCTTTCATGTTTTGATTGACTTCGTCTAACTCTCATTATTCTAATATGGTATCAGAGCATTAAGATCTATAGAAGAACTTCTCCGCCACCTTGCTTTCGCCACAAAAAAAAATCAAAAACTCTCCTAAATTATTCTCACACGTGAGGGGTAAAATCCTTACTTGTACAAGGTGACTCCACGTTCTCGTCTCACACGTGAGGGGTAAAATCCCTACTTGTAAAAGGTGATTCCACGTGCATAACCCCTACTTCAAAAACCCAAATTTTTTTTGTAATTCAATCCCCTCGGCTCAAAAACCCTTTTGACCAAAACCCTAAACTTTCTTGTAATTCAACCCCATCGGCTCAAAAACCCTCCTAAATTTTTCTCACACGTGAGGGGTGAAATCCCTACTTGTACAAGGTGACTTCACGTGTTGGTTTCATACGCGAGGGGTAAAATCCCTACTTGTACAAGGTGACTCCACGTGCATAAACCCTACTCGGCAAAACTGAAAACCCCTCTCCACAACCCCACCGTCTCCTACGTAGTCACGCACCAACCTATCACCAGCTCGGATGCGACGAATCACATCTCTTCAGAAACGACACACATTTCCGGGAACACATCTTCAACTCGTCATCAAACCCGATTCATCTCATCACTCTCCAAGATTGAACTTATCCAAGGAACATCCATCTTGCGGAGACATATTAGGAATATAATATAATATCATTATATTATATTCAAAGTATATAGTTATATATTAGATTAGGAAACACAATCCTTGTATTAGATTAGAAAACACAATCTTTGTATTAGATTAGAAACCTTCCCCTTCTTGGAATTAGAAACCTTCTCCTTCTAGAAGATTACCTCCTCATTGTAATCCTATAAATATGTATCTCTAGCATCATAATCAATTGAGTCATTCAATTCAATTCTTCTCTTCCATGTTTTGATTGACTTCGTCAAACTCTCTTTATTCTAATATATTTAATATATGACCATAAACTATTTTATTTCTTAAATCACTAATTTATATAAAAATTTCAAATGTAATTAACATGGCTTTTATCAAAATATCAAATTACCAAACCCATGTTGTTAAAGGGTGCCTAAACTGGACTGTCTTTTGGAAATTGGCATAGAGGGGTCAAAAATTAAGGATTTCAATGAGTCTCAGCTGCTGCAAGGATGCATCTTCGTGGCAAAAGAATAAGCAACAATATACAGTATTAACGATATCATCAAGTAACTCAAACTCACAAATCTAACGCTTTATAAAGTTGAATTGGCAAGAAATCAAGCATCTTGAGTTTCTTGCAAATTCAAGTTGGGGATCTTGAACACATTCCAACTTTATGTTTTGTGCACGAGTCGCGTATCTATTTCAAATTAGAAAGTAAATTTGAGGTTTGAAGGATTTGATTTTGAATATATGACTTCTTTTAAGCAACATAAAAGAAAATACATAGTGTGCTCGTAAAGGAAGAAAAATTAAGAGACTAATATAATTTTATGTCTGCTCTATGAAAATGAAAAGTCATAATTTTTTTTTCACTACTCACACACAGCGTCTAGGAAATTCTAGGGAGAGAAAGTCTTTCCTCTAACTTCTGGGGGAGGGGATCGAACCCATGACCTCCAGATTGGAAGCTATAAGCTCTGGCCACCAGGCCAAAGCCTGATGGTTGAAAAGTCATAATTTTCTTTACAATGAGCGAGGATATTTTGTAAATAATTTTAAAGAATTTTCTACCAAAAAGCCCCTCTAACACAGGAATTTACAAAAAAAAAAAAATACCTCACATTGTCTTAAAAAAAACTCCTTGATATATTACAATGAATATTATCAATAAATCTTGGACTAATATTAATGACGAACATACCCCCAAATCGACAAAAGTACCTTTTCGTCCCTCAACTAGTTTAAAATTTTACCTTTTCGTCCTTAAACCATTTTTTTACCTTTTCATCCTTGACCTATCTTTTTTTGGATTATGTCATCCTTCCGTCGGTATGCCGTCCAAATTTTCGTTAGATCGCTTATGTGGCATGTTGATGTGGCATTTTTTGCTTAGTTGGCAGGTACAGTGCTCATTTGGAAGTGTTATAAGCGGTCAAAGCGTGAAATATTAAACTTTAGACCCTAAATATTATTCTAATGATTGTAAAGGAATAAAATAATAAATTTAAAATAACAAAATTAAACACACACCTCATTACCTATAGAAAACTACCATTATTACCACCACACCCACCATCATGCCACCACCAAACCCACCATCACCGCCACAACTGATAACAAAATCAAACACACACCTCATCATCTTCCACTCCCATTTCGTCTGATCAGGGAGAGGGACATTCGTCGATGAGCGGCGAGGCTACCTGAAATAGGAAGAGGGAAATAGCAACAACAAATGGTGTAATGTTTCTCTCTCTACAGTCTATGAAAATGGTGTAATGTTTCTCTCTCTACAGTCTATATTCATACATGAAAGTGGGTGGGTTGATGATGCAAATTTCATTTAACCCACCACTACGCCACCATCTCTATCAACCCCGACCACCACACTACCCCCACCCACCACCCATATCAATCCCAGCAAAACTCACCTAATCACCAACCCACCAAAACTCAACAATTTAAAACCCACCATTTATTAGTACAACAATATATGAGAAAAAAATCAAGGACACCTAGATTCGAAATTAAACAACCAAAAATAAATTTCAAGCTCCACATACACATTTCAATTTTCTGTAAAATCCATCTTTGTAAACCTAATTTGAATATTCAGGTAGAAAATCCAGATTCGAAAACCCAATAGCCATATTCACATTACAAATTACAGTTTGAAATTAAATTAAACAAACCCACTACATGATTCAATTTATGGGGTTTCACTCGAAAATCAAGATTCAAAAAAAAAAAGCTCAAGAACTTTTTCAATATATGAGGGGTATTCTTTAAGAATCTGGAGAGCCACGAAGAGAAGAGGGTGATGGAGCTTGGGTGAAAGAGATGAGGGCAGTGATGAAGGGTGAAGGAGAGAGAAAGGGAGTGAGAAACGGGTCATGAAGAAATTGTACCATTGATTTTTTTCTTTCAATGGAGAGAGAGAGAAGGGACCCAGATGAGTGAACAGTGTCAGAATGTATGGCGGGGAAGGTAGCTGGAGAGTGGAGGTGGCGATGATGGAGGTGAAGGTGGGTGGATTTGGGGAGATGATGAAGAGAAGAAAATTTTGGATTTAAGTATTTTTTTTCATTTAAGCCCCTACACTTTTATACAGATAAAAATGACCAAATGGATGCTTACTCATCGCCATGTAGGATGGAAGACGTCAGGAAGATGCCAGCTCAGACGAAGTTAACGGATTTTTTGACGCTAGTTAACTGGAGGGACTACAACATCCTTAAAACGTTAGTTTAGGGATTCTTAAGTAAAAAAAAATTGTTTAAGGACGAAAAGGGTATTTTTCTCCCCCTAAATCACCTAAAACAAAACTTTTCCCTCCTGCACACACAAAACACACACACCCGCACTTTCTCTGGTTCGTTTGACACCCTTTCTCTCTCACACACAAAACTTTTCATTTTCTCTCTCCCCTAACCAACCTCATCTACCTACTTCCCTCTCCCACCTCCGGTGACCTCCATCATCATCTTCGGCTGCTTTCATCTCCTATGGTAAGCTTTCCCTCTCTCTTTACCCTTCCCCTCCTGAACCTCCAGTCACCACTACACCCATCTCTAATCTCCAACAAGTTCTCTCCCCTTCTTTCGGCGACCCCTTCTCCTTTTCTGGTGACACCTTGGCGCAATTGGATTTGTGTAGTAAGCGGCATAGAGTTCTATTTTTTATGCTTCAATGAATCTACTCTTTAGTCGGGAAATATTAGGGTTTTGGGTTTTTAGTGTTTTTTTATTTTTATGCTTCAGTAATTTTATTTTGCTGCTTCCTCTTGTTGTTTCTGTTAGTGTATTTGGTATTGGGTTTGGAATTGTCAAAGTTGATGTTGATTGGCTTCTGTAAAAGGGATGAGAAATCCATTGCAATGTAGAGATTAGAGATGGTAAAGCTTGGTGAACTCATGATTATGTTTTCTTTCCCACACATAAAAGTCTGACCATAACAAAAAAATATTTGCCACTCATCCACCAAACTTCTTGTTTCTCATATTTGCACTTGTACTCACGTCCTTATATCGTCCCCCGAATAGATATCTAGAACGCCTATTAAAAAGGAATGGAGGGAAAACTCTCAATGGTTGACAAGAAGATACAAAAGTAATTTTTAATTTTAACAATTTTTTAATGAGGCTTTGACCAATAATTGCCTCAGCCAAATGAAAACAACATTTAAGGATTAACATTTTCAAAACTCGCCAATAAGTACTTGATTTTTTTGCTGGACCAGATTGCCTCTCCACTCCCACACGCGCGTGTAAACAAATCGAGCATTCCAGCGCTAAGCGCCTTTTAGTTCATGCGCTTTCTATCTTCTCTCATCTCTTTCCACTTTTCTTTCCCTCAAAATTTGAAATAGCAATATCCAGTCAAAGGGTTAGAACAATATACAGTTAAATTCAACTAAACATAAAACTTTCTTCAGCATAAGTATCATAATTTTCATAATCATCTCACACATATTGAGCAAAAGTAGCTTTATATCAGACATAACATCGAGCTAATATTATTCAAATACGAATTTGAAACGGATGGTTGTCGACGGACGAAGAGAGAATTGTATCAGGGAAATTGAAGGAAGGAATCGGAAGTGAAGCTTAGAAGAAGTCGAATCCCTGTGTGGAGGGCATGGAACGGCAAGAGGATTTTAGGTTTTAAATTACAAATTCAAAACAATAGATTAATAAGTTAAAGTGAGATAGAGAATTCTACCTAGGAAATTGAAGGAAGGAATCAATTTTTAGGGTCATCGGTCAGAGAAATAGCGGGTAGGGGTGGAGACTCTCAATGGCAGAGAGGGGGAAATTATGCGAAACTGAAGGGAGAGGCGACTTAGGGTTTTTTTATATATAACATCTTACCGACGGATTATTCCTTCGATATTACGAATTTTGGTACTACCGACAAAATTTTCACCCTTACCGACAGTTTGTCATGGAAATATTTTTTCGAAATCCCCAACCCATATAATTTTTTAGTCCGTCGGTATTTGTTCGTGTTCCGTCGGTAATATTCTGACGATAATACAATGTTTTCTAGTAGTGACATAAAGACTGAGACATTCATCTCTCATTTATTTTTAATTGAGTATAAAAACTGATAAATTCATTTATCTATTTTTTACTGTTGATACTCAATTTCGTAGATGATTAAATTTTAAAACTAAGACATTCATTTCCCAATCGTTCATAAATGAGCATATAAAAATTGATAAATTCATCTCTAAATTTTTCACAATTGACACTCAATTTCCCAGATGTTTACATTTAAAAAAATGAGACATTCATTTCTCATTATTAATAATTGAGTATAATAAGTGATAAATTCATCTATTAATTTTTCACAATTGATACTCAATTTCCCAGATGATTAAATTTAAAAATTGAGACATTAATTTTTCTTTCGTTTATGATTGAGTATAAAAACTGATAAATCATCTCTCAATTTTTCATAATTGATACTCAATTTCTCATATATTTAATTTAAAGATGAGTCTTGTCACGTACCATTTAAATAAATGAGAAATCAAACTTTCAGTTGTTTAAAGGTAATGCTAAATTTGTTGTCAAATAACCATAGAAATAACATAATTATAATGATTTCACGATTATGTGATTTAACAGTTGTATAATGTCATATGTCTTTTATACTGTTGAGAAATCAATTTATCATGATTAATAAATACAAGTCTCGATTGCTAAAAATTGTGCTAATTTTTTCTTTTCATTTTGCATTTTTAAAATCGATAAATTAATGTCTCAGATATTCTTAACTAAGCGAAAAAAAAAATCATTTTTCACTTGTAAAAACTGATAAATCTCAATTATTTACATTCATCATCCTCTTATCCTCTGCTCTAGATTTGGGCAAACAATTTCCTCTTCATTTTCGTACTATGGTTATTAGGATCAATGAAATCCTAATAAGCTTTTGGTTTTTATAATTTTCTCTATTTAAATTTATAGTACTTGAATGGTATAAATTGAATACGACCTTGGGTTATAAACCGGGCAAGGTCCAATAGATTGGTCACAAAGTAAAATCTATAAAAGTCTCAAATACGACATAGGGAATGGGCTTTCCTACCTATATTCATCATGCCTACTCGTCATTTCCCCTATGTCGACCCAGACATAGTAGAGCGAATATTATAAGGCAATAATAAAGGAGTATGCCGATCAAGGCATCCTCGTATGCCGACAAAGCACCTACAAAGGCCGATCAAGGCCACATCAAATGACGACCAGAGCTTCCTCGGTCTATATCAAGACAAGGGGAATGGGCTTCCCTACCCTTTTCCATCTTCTACTAGGCATTCATACATGCCGACTAACGTCATATACCGAGTAGCAAGCCTCCTAGGCATACATGCAGAAAGCTTATATAATCCTACTCTAATAACGATTGTGGGAAATTATAATCCAACTAGGATTATAATCCTCCTCTCACACAACTTCCTATCCAATGATGGACTCTATATCCTACACCTATAAATACAAGCCATAATTCACATAATTCTGATAACGCATCTTTTGACTCTAACCCTTGTCAATTGATTTGCTCTCTATATCAGACAAATACTTACTCTCACGCCGGAGGGCCTTCGCAGGTGAAGCCCCGGCTTAGTTTACGTGTTTGTTCATCTTTTTCAGGCTATTCAACCATCCAGGATACAACCTGCCGCTGGATTCGGGCTGATACAAACGTTTTTGGCATCATCAGTACTATTGTTTTTCAACAATATCTACTTTATATTTTGTAACCTATCTTATGTAAACAATCTCCTCTTCATTTTAAACGGTTCGAGTGCCAAAACAGTAGCATCTAAGTCAGAACTATTTTATCACCAATATTCATATTCCCTTGTACACTAGTCATTTGCTACTTCTGTTTCAATAGAAGGACGAAAACATTGGCTGTCTACATATTCCCTTATGACTCCCCCTCCCTCCATTTAAAGGAAACTTTTACTTTCTGACTAAAAAAAATCTGACGTCGGTGTCAGCAAGGGATGTTTAGGAGCTAATCTTGCAAATTTTGGCAAAAGTTAAAGCTTCACATGAGATATCGCACTCTATATGACTATGGTTATATCCTTGGTTTTTGCAAATAAGGCAATCAAAAACTAGATATGGGCCAAAAAACAGAAGTGGGAGTTGTTTACACTATTAAATCAGGAATTAGATTTGAAACAATTCATGGGAGAATTTTGCCAGAGATCGAGCTGGCCTGAGATGAAGGATGGGAGGAAGTCGCTGGAGAAGAGAGGAGGGTTGGTTGGATTGGAGTGGAGTGGAGAGATATAAATCCAGAGAGAGAGAGAGGGGGGGCTAGATTTGAAACGGTTTGGGGAGGAGTACGTGGGGCAGAAGATGCCTTTATAATTATAGTAAGGATTCTATGGGGGTTTTGGTTTCATCCAGGGTTTCTTATGTAAATATGAAAACGTAATATTTTTATTGATAATTTCCACTTTATCTTGGGGATTTATTAGTAAAAACCCCCTTTTTAATTAAGCAAATAATAATAAAAAAAAAGATAAGTTGATTTATCATTTGTTTAGTTGATATATAGAGTACATTCATATTTAACTATAAACAATTGAAAAATCAAGCTACCAGTTGTTAATAAAGGATGTAACATTTGAGTTATCTCAGATCAAAACAAATGAGAAATAGAAAATTTTCAAATTTGCTGAGTTGGAACAATGAAATGAGATTTCTCTTATTCAAAAGTGAGAAATGTGATTTAAAGTGGATAATTGAGTGATGATTTTATTATGAGTTTAAAAAAGATGAGAGTATACATTCATTTTAGGCCAAAAAATTGTTTACCCCCCCTCCCCCCAGAATACACGTATTCCCCTAAATTATAGTTTGGGGGGGTAAACGTATTTTGGCCTTTATTTTAACTTTAAACTATTGAGAAGTGATATTTCACTACAAGGAAAATCGGATTTAGAGACGGAAATTTAGAGACGGACGAAATCTGTAGCTAATTTGGCGACAGATTAGAGACAGAACCAAAAATCAGAGACGAATTCGGATTCCGTCTCTAAATTAGAGACGGGTTCAGAATTCGTCTCTAATTCAGAGACGGAATCTGAATCCGTCTCTAATATAGAGACGGAATTCGAATCCGTCTCTAATTTAGAGACGAAATCTGATTCCGTCTCTAATTTAGAGACGGATTCAGATTCCGTCTCTAAATTTTAGAGACGGGTTTTGTATCCGTCTCTAAAATAGAGACAGATTCAGAATTCGTCTCTAAATTAGAGACAGATTAAGAATCTGTCTCTAAATTAGAGACGGATTCATAATCCATCTCTAAACTTTAGAGACAGATTTTAACCCGTCTCTAATTTAGAGACAGATTTTTGAATCCGTCTCTAATTTAGTGACAGATTCAACATATGTCTCTAAAATTTAGAGACATATTTAGTATCCGTCTATAAATTTGACTTTTCTTCTATATACTTTCATTTGTTTAGTTTTTTTCTATCTTTTTTTCTATAACTTTTTCTAAAAAAACCACTGATTAACAAAGGCTAAACTATTGTTTTCTAGTCAATAAAATTTTTTTAAAAAAATAAAAATAAATATAGGGTAGTCCGTCCCTCTTTTGACTTTTCTTCTATATACTTTCATTTGTTTAGTTTTTTTCTATCTTTTTTTCTATAACTTTTTCTAAAAAAAATCACCGATTAACAAAGGCTAAAATATTGTTTTCTAGTCAATAAAAATTTTTTTAAAAAAATAAAAAATAAATATAGGGTAGTCCGTCCCTCTTTTGACTTTTCTTCTATATACTTTCATTTGTTTAGTTTTTTTCTATAACTTTTTCTAAAAAAAACCACCGATTAACAATTTTTTCTAAAAAAAACCACTGATTAACAAAGGCTAAAATATTGTTTTCTAGTCAATAAAAAATTTTAAAAAAAATAAAAAATAAATATAGGGTAGTCCGTCCCTCTTTTGACTTTTCTTCTATATACTTTCATTTGTTTAGATTTTTTCTATCTTTTTTTCTATAACTTTTTCTAAAAAAAACCACTGATTAACAAAGGCTAAAATATTGTTTTCCAGTCAATAAAAAAATTTTAAAAAATAAAAATAAATATAGGGTAGTCCGTCCCTCTTTTGACTTTTCTTCTATATACTTTCATTTGTTTAGTTTTTTTCTATCTTTTTTTCTATAACTTTTTCTAAAAAAAACCACTGATTAACAAAGGCTAAAATATTGTTTTCTAGTCAATAAAAAAATTGTAAAAAAATAAAAAATATATATAGGGTAGTCCGTCCCTCTTTTGACTTTTCTTCTATATACTTTCATTTGTTTAGTTTTTTCTATCTTTTTCTATAACTTTTTCTAAAAAAAACCACTGATTAACAAAGGCTAAAATATTATTTTCTAGTCAATAAAAAATTTTTAAAAAATAAAAAATAAATATAGGGTAGTCCGTCCCTCTTTTGACTTTTCTTCTATATACTTTCATTTTTTTAGTTTTTTCTATCTTTTTTTTCTATAACTTTTTCTAAAAAAAACCACTGATTAACAAAGGCTAAAATATTATTTTCTAGTCAATAAAAAATTTATAAAAAATAAAAATAAATATAGGGTAGTCCGTCCCTCTTTTGACTTTTCTTCTATATACTTTCATTTGTTTAGTTTTTTTCTATCTTTTTTTCTATAACTTTTTCCAAAAAAAACCACTGATTAACAAAGGCTAAAATATTGTTTTCTAGTCAATTAAAATTTTTTTAAAAAAATAAAAATAAATATAGGGTAGTCCGTCCCTCTTTTGACTTTTCTTCTATATACTTTCATTTGTTTAGTTTTTTTCTATCTAATTTTCTATAACTTTTTCTAAAAAAAACCACCGATTAACAAAGGCTAAAATATTGTTTTCTAGTCAATAAAAAATTTTAAAAAAATAAAAAATAAATATAGGGTAGTCCGTCCCTCTTTTGACTTTTCTTCTATATACTTTCATTTGTTTGTTTTTTTTCTATCTTTTTTTCTATAACTTTTTCTAAAAAAAATCACTGATTAACAAAGGCTAAAATATTGTTTTCTAGTCAATAAAAAAATTTTAAAAAAATAAAAAATAAATATAGGGTAGTCCGTCCCTCTTTTGACTTTTCTTCTATATACTTTCATTTGTTTAGTTTTTTCTATCTTTTTTTCTATAACTTTTTCTAAAAAAAATCACGGATTAACAAAGGCTAAAATATTGTTTTCTAGTCAATAAAAAAGTTTAAAAAAATAAAAAATAAATATATGGTAGTCCGTCCCTCTTTTGACTTTTCTTCTATATACTTTCATTTGTTTAGTTTTTTTCTATCTTTTTTTGTATAACTTTTTCTAAAACAAAACAACTGATTAACAAAGGCTAAAATATTGTTTTCTAGTCAATAAAAAAATTTAAAAAAAATAAAAAATAATATAGGGTAGTCCGTCCCTCTTTTGACTTTTCTTCTATATACTTTCATTTGTTTAGTTTTTTTTCTATCTTTTTTTCTATAACTTTTTCTAAAAAAACCACTGATTAACAAAGGCTAAAATATTGTTTTATAGTCAATAAAAAAAATTTTTAAAAATAAAAAATAAATATAGGGTAGTCCGTCCCTCTTTTGACTTTTCTTCTATATACTTTCATTTGTTTAGTTTTTTTCTATCTTTTTTCTATAGCTTTTTCTAAAAAAAAAAACCACTGATTAACAAAGGCTAAAATATTATTTTCTAGTCAATAAAAAAAATTTTTAAAAATAAAAAATAAATATAGGGTAGTCCGTCCCTCTTTTGACTTTTCTTCTATATACTTTCATTTGTTTAGTTTTTTTCTATCTTTTTTTTCTATAACTTTTTCTAAAAAAAACCACCGATTAACAAAGGCTAAAATATTGTTTTCTAGTCAATAAATTTTTTTTATAAAAATAAAAAATAAATATAGGGCAGTCCGTCCCTCTTTTGACTTTTCTTCTATATACTTTCATTTGTTTAGTTTTTTTCTATCTTTTTTTCTATAACTTTTTCTAAAAAAAAATCACTGATTAAAAAAGGCTAAAATATTGTTTTCTAGTCAATAAAAAATTTTTAAAAAAATAAAAAATAAATATAGGGTAGTCCGTCCCTCTTTTGACTTTTCTTCTATATACTTTCATTTGTTTAGTTTTTTTCTATCTTTTTTCTATAACTTTTTCTAAAAAAAACCACTGATTAACAAAGGCTAAAATATTGTTTTCTAGTCAATAAAAAAAATTTAAAAAAATAAAAAATAAATATAGGGTAGTCCGTCCCTCTTTTGACTTTTCTTCTATATACTTTCATTTGTTTAGTTTTTTTCTATCTTTTTTTCTATAACTTTTTCTAAAAAAAACCACTGATTAACAAAGGCTAAAATATTATTTTCTAGTCAATAAAAAATTTTTTAAAAAATAAAAAATAAATATAGGGTAGTCCGTCCCTCTTTTGACTTTTCTTCTATATACTTTCATTTGTTTAGTTTTTTTCTATCTTTTTTTCTATAACTTTTTCCAAAAAAAACCACTGATTAACAAAGGCTAAAATATTGTTTTCTAGTCAATTAAAATTTTTTTAAAAAAATAAAAATAAATATAGGGTAGTCCGTCCCTCTTTTGACTTTTCTTCTATATACTTTCATTTGTTTAGTTTTTTTCTATCTAATTTTCTATAACTTTTTCTAAAAAAAACCACCGATTAACAAAGGCTAAAATATTGTTTTCTAGTCAATAAAAAATTTTAAAAAAATAAAAAATAAATATAGGGTAGTCCGTCCCTCTTTTGACTTTTCTTCTATATACTTTCATTTGTTTGTTTTTTTTCTATCTTTTTTTCTATAACTTTTTCTAAAAAAAATCACTGATTAACAAAGGCTAAAATATTGTTTTCTAGTCAATAAAAAAATTTTAAAAAAATAAAAAATAAATATAGGGTAGTCCGTCCCTCTTTTGACTTTTCTTCTATATACTTTCATTTGTTTAGTTTTTTTCTATCTTTTTTTCTATAACTTTTTCTAAAAAAAATCACGGATTAACAAAGGCTAAAATATTGTTTTCTAGTCAATAAAAAAGTTTAAAAAAAATAAAAAATCAATATAGGGTAGTCCGTCCCTCTTTTGACTTTTCTTCTATATACTTTCATTTGTTTAGTTTTTTTCTATCTCTTTTTCTATAACTTTTCTAAAAAAACCACAGATTGACAAAGGCTAAAATATTGTTTTCTAGTCAATAAAAAAATTTAAAAATAATAAAAAATAAATATAGGGTAGTCCGTCCCTCTTTTGACTTTTCTTCTATATACTTTCATTTGTTTAGTTTTTTTCTATCTTTTTTTCTATAACTTTTTCTAAAAAAATCACTGATTAACAAAGGCTAAAATATTTTTTTCTAGTCAATAAAAAAAATTTTAAAAAAATAAAAATAAATATAGGGTAGTCCGTCCCTCTTTTGACTTTTCTTCTATATACTTTCATTTGTTTAGTTTTTTTCTATCTTTTTTTCTATAACTTTTTCTAAAAAAACCACTGATTAACAAAGGCTAAAATATTGTTTTCTAGTCAATAAAAAATTTAAAAATAAATAAAAAATAAATATAGGGTAGTCCGTCCCTCTTTTGACTTTTCTTCTATATACTTTCATTTGTTTAGTTTTTTTCTATCTTTTTTTCTATAACTTTTTCTAAAAAAAAACCACTGATTAACAAAGGCTAAAATATTGTTTTCTAGTCAATAAAATTTTTTTAAAAAAATAAAAAATAAATATAGGGTAGTCCGTCCCTCTTTTGACTTTTCTTCTATATACTTTCATTTGTTTAGTTTTTTTCTATCTTTTTTTCTATAACTTTTTCTAAAAAAACCACTGATTAACAAAGGCTAAAATATTGTTTTCTAGTCAATAAAAATTTTTTTAAAAAATAAATATAGGGCAGTCCTCTTTTGACTTTTCTTCTATATACTTTCATTTGTTTAGTTTTTTTCTATCTTTTTTTTCTATAACTTTTTCTAAAAAAAACCACTGATTAACAAAGGCTAAAATATTGTTTTCTAGTCAATAAAAAATTTTAAGAAAAATAAAAAATAAATATAGGGCAGTCCGTCCCTCTTTTGACTTTTCTTCTATATACTTTCATTTGTTTAGTTTTTTTCTATCTTTTTTTCTATAACTTTTTCTAAAAAAAAAATCACTGATTAACAAAGGCTAAAATATTGTTTTCTAGTCAATAAAAAAATTTTAAAAAAATAAAAATAAATATAGGGTAGTCCGTCCCTCTTTTGACTTTTCTTCTATATACTTTCATTTGTTTAGTTTTTTTCTATCTTTTTTTTATAACTTTTTCTAAAAAAAACCACTGATTAACAAAGGCTAAAATATTGTTTTCTAGTCAATAAAAAAATTTTAAAAAAATAAAAAATAAATATAGGGTAGTCCGTCCCTCTTTTGACTTTTCTTCTATATACTTTCATTTGTTTAGTTTTTTTCTATCTTTTTTCTATAACTTTTTCTAAAAAAAACCACTGATTAACAAAGGCTAAAATATTGTTTTCTAGTCAATAAAAAAAATTTTAAAAATAAAAAATAAATATAGGGTAGTCCGTCCCTCTTTTGACTTTTCTTCTATATACTTTCATTTGTTTAGTTTTTTTCTATCTTTTTTTCTATAACTTTTTCTAAAAAAAACCACTTATTAACAAAGGCTAAAATATTGTTTTCTAGTCAATAAATTTTTTTTTAAAAAAATAAAAATAATTATAGGGCAGTCCGTCCCTCTTTTGACTTTTCTTCTATATACTTTCATTTGTTTAGTTTTTTTCTATCTTTTTTTCTATAACTTTTTCTAAAAAAAAATCACTGATTAAAAAAGGCTAAAATATTGTTTTCTAGTCAATAAAAAATTTTTAAAAAAATTAAAAATAAATATAGGACAGTCCGTCCCTCTTTTGACTTTTCTTCTATATACTTTCATTTGTTTAGTTTTTTTCTATCTTTTTTTCTATAACTTTTTCTAAAAAAAAACCACTGATTAATAAAGGCTAAAATATTGTTTTCTAGTCAATAAAAATTTTTTTAAAAAATAAATATAGGGCAGTCCGTCCCTCTTTTTACTTTTCTTCTATATACTTTCATTTGTTTAGTTTTTTTCTATAACTTTTTCTAAAAAAAATCACTGATTAAAAAAGGCTAAAATATTGTTTTCTAGTCAATAAAAAATTTTTAAAAAAATAAAAAATAAATATAGGGCAGTCCGTCCCTCTTTTGACTTTTCTTCTATATACTTTCATTTGTTTAGTTTTTTTCTATTTTTTTTATATAACTTTTTCTAAAAAAAATCACTGATTAACAAAGGCAAAAATATTATTTTCTAGTCAATAAAAAATTTTTAAAAAAATAAAAAATAAATATAGGGTAGTCCGTCCCTCTTTTGACTTTTCTTCTATATACTTTCATTTGTTTAGTTTTTTTCTATACTTTTTTTCTATAACTTTTTCTAAAAAAAACCACTGATTAACAAAGGCTAAAATATTCTTTTCTAGTCAATAAAATTTTTTTATAAAAATAAAAAATAAATATAGGGTAGTCCGTTCCTCTTTTGACTTTTCTTCTATATACTTTCATTTGTTTAGTTTTTTTCTATCTTTTTTTTTTATAACTTTTTCTAAAAAAAACCACTTATTAACAAAGGCTAAAATATTGTTTTCTAGTCAATAAAAAATTTTTTAAAAAATAAAAAATAAATATAGGGCAAATTCCGTCCCTCTTTTGACTTTTCTTCTATATACTTTCATTTGTTTAGTTTTTTTCTATCTTTTTTTCTATAACTTTTTCTAAAAAAAACCACTGATTAACAAAGGCTAAAATATTATTTTCTGGTCAATACAACAAATAAAAAATAAATATAGGGTAGTCCGTCCCTCTTTTGACTTTTCTTCTATATACTTTCATTTGTTTAGTTTTTTTCTATCTTTTTTTCTATAACTTTTTCTAAGGGTATAATATATAAGGGTTAGGGTGTAGGGTATAGGGTATAATATATAAGGGTTAGGGTGTAGGGTATAGGGTATAGGGTATAGGATTTAGGGTATAGGGTATAGGATTTAGGGTTTAGGGTATAGGGTATAGGGTTTAGGGTTTAGGGGTTAGGGTTTAGGATTTAGGGTTTAGGGTATAGGGTTTAGGGGTTAGGGTTTAGGGTTTAGGGGTTAGGGGTTAGGGTTTAGGGTTTAGGGTTTAAGGGTTAGGGTATAGGATTTAGGGTTTAGGGTTTAGGGTATAGGATTTAGGGTTTAGGGTATAGGGTTTAGGGTATAAGGTTTAGGGTTTAGGGTTTAGGGGTTAGGGGTTAGGGTTTAGGGTATAGGGTTTAGGGGTTAGGGTTTAGGGTTTAGGGGTTAGGGGTTAGGGTTTAGGGTTTAGGGTTTAAGGGTTAGGGGTTAGGGTATAGGGTATAAACCCTAAATCCTATACCCTAACCCCTAACCCCTAAACCCTATACCCTAACCCCTAAACCCTAAATCCTATACCCTATACCCTAAACCCTATACCCTAACCCCTAAACTCTATACCCTATACCCTATACCCTATACCCTAACCCCTAAACCCCAAACCCTATACCCTAACCCCTATACCCTAAATCCTATATCCTAAACCATATACCCTATACCCTAACCCCTAAACCCTATGCCCCAACCCCTAAACCCTAACCCATATACCCTAAATCCTATGCCCTAAACCCTATACCCTATACCCTAAACCCTAAACCCTAAATCCTATACCCTATACCCTAACCCCTAAACCCTAAATCCTATACCCTATACCCTAAACCCTAAACCCTATACCCTAACCCCTAAACCCTATACCCTATACTTTATACCCTAACCCCTAAACCCTATGCCCTAACCCCTATACCCTAAACCCTATACCCTAACCCCTATACCCTAAATCCTATACCCTAAACCCTATACCCTATACCCTAACCCCTAAACCCTAAATCCTATACCCTATACCCTATACCCTAAACCCTAAATCCTATACCCTATACCCTAAACCCTAAATCCTATACCCTATACCCTATACCCTACACCCTAACCCTTATATATTATACCCTATACCTAACCCCTAAACCCTTTAAATGTCATTTAGAATGTAGAAAAAAATTAAAAAAAAATAAACGAGGTAGCCGTATACCATTTTCACAAGATCGGGACACATTCCTTAAAACCCTAAATAATGACACATATTTTTAACTCAATTTCCATTTGGATTTTGAGGAAAGTCATAAAGATGAAAAACACTTTAAATGTCATTTATAATGTAGAAAAAATAAAAAAAAATAAACGAGGTAGCCGTATACCATTTTCACAAGATCGAGACACATAAAACCCTAAAAACCCTAAATAATGGCACATATTTGTAATTCAATTTCCATTTGGATTTCGAGAAAAGCCATAGAGATGAAAAACACTTTAAATGTCATTTAAAATAATTAAAGATTAAATTATTGTTATTGTTAATAAGTATTTTTTTATAATTTATTAATATCAATTATTACTTAGGTATATTAACATTTCTTAGAAGTTTAAATTATTAAATTATTATTAATAAATTTAAAATAATTAAATTAATGAATATTATTATTAATTAATAAAATTATTATTTTTGATGTTATGTATTATTACTAGTTATTATTGATATTATTATTAATTATATAATAATAATTATTAATATATTCAATTATATAATTGAATAATTAACAATAACATCATTATTAGTCTTATTATTAAGTATTATTACTAATTATATGATAATGTTATTATTCTTGATATTAGGCATATTACTATAACTAAAATTTTGGGTAAATCAAATAAAAGCATGTTAATATTTTAGATAACTTTTTGTAAATTTCAGTAATAAAAAAAATCTAAAATATTTTTTTCTATTCAATCAAAAATAATAAAAATTTCTAATTATTATTAATACTATTTTTAATATTATTACTGATTATAAAATTAATATTAATATTAATATTAATTAATTATATAATTAATAATTTATTAATAAATATTATTAATAATAAATATTATTAATAATAAATATTATTATTCTTAATATTAGACATAAATAATTTAGTTAGTGTATAATATAGTGTGAAATAAATATAAGTACGTGATGTGGCATTGTTTGATTGGATTTCAAATTTTCACGCGGATTGTGGGCCAAAGCAAGATTCGACCTTTCATTGCCTTAAATCAAACGACCCAAAATGTTTTAAACAAAAACAATCCCTCCCTCTCCTATTTCTCTCCTCATTTCTCTCTCTCTCTATACTGATCAGTTTCAAATTACAAGACCCACCGTTTTCTCTCTCTCTCATTTCCCTCACTCCCTCACCGTCCCTTCAGCCTACGCCATGCTCTCCAGCGAAACCACCCTCCGTCACTCTCTCTGTTTCTCTCCCTATTTCACTCCTCTTTTCTCTCTCTCTCTCTCTCTTCTCTCTTCATTTCGATTTTCCAAACCCAGTTGAAGCTACCCACCGTTTTCTCTCTCTCTCATTTCCCTCACTCCCTCACCGTCCCTTCAGCCTCCGCCATGCTCTCCGGCGACACCACCCTCCGTCACTCTCTCTGTTTCTCTCCCTATTTCACTCCTCTTTTCTCTCTCTCTCTCTCTTCTCTCTTCATTTCGAATTTCCAAACCCAGTTGAAGCTACCCACCGTTTTCTCTCTCTCTCATTTCCAAACCCAGTTGAACCTCGGTAGGAGCCAATCGAGGAGAAGGTGGCGAAGCAGCGGCAGATCCGGCGACACCAGTTGAACCTCTGTTGAACCTCGGTATGAAATTGGGTTTGGTTTTTGAGTTTCTGTTTTTCGATTTTCGATTTGATTGATCTGTTTTTCGATTTGTTTGATCTGTTTTTCAATTTGTTTTCCGTTGTTGGGTTTGGTTTAATGGTGGTGAATCTGGTTATGGTGGCGAATCTAGTGATGGTGTTGCTGGTGGTTAGACGGTGGGTGTTGCTGGTGGTTGACGGCGCCGGTGAGGTTGTTGTTGGTGGAAGTTTGTGAGGACTGTTTGAGTATAAAAGAAGTTTAGGGATCAAAGTGTAATTATGAAATATCAAGGACTTATTTGAGATTAATAAAAATTAAGGGACTGATTTGAGAATAAGAAAAAATAAGGGACTGATTTAATATATATTTAAAAATATATATTAATATATTTTAAATATATATATATATATTTAAAATATATTAATATATATTTTTAAATATATATATAATTTTTTTTTTAAAAAAATATCAATTTAGCTACAGAAATATCCGTCGCTAAAATGGTTCGAAAATAAAACGAGAATTTAAATAGAGACGAAAAATCTGTCGCTAATCCGTAGACGGTCATATCTGTAGCTAATTTAGACACGGACATATCTGTCTCTAATTTAGAGACGGACATATCTGTCTCTAATTTAGAGACGGCCATATCTGTCTCTAAATTAGAGACGGATATATCCGTCTCTAAAATAGCTACAAAATAGCGACGCCCAATTTAGCGACAAACCTGCACCCACAGAATAGCTACGGAACAAATCCGTAGCTAAACACGATTTAGCTACGGAATCTTCATTTTAGCTACGAAATT
Organism: Adenophora triphylla var. japonica; assembly: GCA_022495995.1. NCBI lineage: Eukaryota > Viridiplantae > Streptophyta > Magnoliopsida > Asterales > Campanulaceae > Adenophora > Adenophora triphylla. The sequence continues at coordinate 215,853 of JAFEMH010000946.1, forward strand.
TGCCGTAGCTAAAATGAATTTTCCTTGTAGTGTTTTCAATTGTTTACATGTGAGAAATAATTGATAAATTGAGTTCTCGATTGCTAAATGGATATGACAATGTATTTACTAAATAATTATTTAGCTTTAAACAATTTGTAAATTGATTTATCAACTGTTGAAAGGAAATATGACATCACACAACTATGAAATCATACAACCGTGAAATCAATTTAACTATGATATTTCTAAGGTTATGCACGTGACAAAAAATTATTGTTACTATTAAACAATCGAGAAATTGAGTCATTAATGAGAAAATTTAATTTGTAGTTTTGTAAAGGGTATGTGACAACATATTTGTCTATCTTTAGTTTAAAGATTAGAAAAATTGATTTTTCATTCATTTAAATGACACGTGATAAAACACTCATCTTTAAATTAAATACATGAGAAATTGATTTCTCAGTTGTTGAAAGGGTATTAAACAACATATTCATATTTAAATTTATGCACATGAGAAATTGAGCGTCATTGAAAAGTTGAGAAATGAATTTATCAGTTTATATACTCAAATATAAGCAAATGAGAAATGAATATCTCAGTTTTATACTCTTATGTGAACAAATGAAAAATGATTTTCTCATATTTTTACAAGTCAAAAATGAAATTTTCATTTCTAAACATTGAATTATATGTTGAGTGTAAATGTTTGGTTCGTTTTGAAGGTATGATTAAAACGACGATTTTAGAATATTTTTTCGATTTTTAAATTTTGAGATATTGTATTTATTGGAGAAAAAACGGAAGAGAGAGAAAGTAATGTTGTGATGATGCGTGCATGTGTGTATGTGTGACGCGTGTGTCTGTGAGGGAGTAAGAGCCAATTTTGTTCGGTCACAATGTCAAGAACTTTTTTTGTTAGTTTTCAAAATGTCGGGGGCCCTATTGTAATTTCCACTTGACAAAAGGAGTTTTTGATAAATACCCCATTTTAAAAAACCATTCCCATTAGTATATGAAGGATCAATGAGCATGATTATTTTTCTTATCGTCTTTTGGTTAATAATTTTCTTCTCTCAAAAATATATGGATCCCCGAATAAGTATTTATTTTTATTCTTAATTAATCAACAAATTATATTTTCAACAGTCCTAAACTATATCATATGCAAACAAAACATCATTTTAGCTCTGTAAGGATTCAATTTATCAACGCGTTATCCATTTTCAAAAATTAGCACATGAAACCACTATAGTCTACCAGTTGTTAGTTAGTTGAAAAACAGCTGGTTGATTTTTAGTTAACCAAACAATTTGCTTAACTCAAAGGGTCAAAGTTAGCTGCTTTAACTTCATGGATTAATTCTTATTTAATTACTCCCTCCGTCCCATTTATGTTAATGGAAATATATCATCCTAAGTAAAGTTATTATTGAATAACTTAATAATATATAGTAACAATTTTTAAAATTTCATTAGAATGATTAAATTGTATTTAAGTCAAAAATCACTTATATAAAATTATAAAAAGTCAAAGTGGTTAATATATACTCCCTCCGTCCCAATAATTACTTCACCATTTTGGTCTCGGCATGCAAATTAAGGAAAAAGGTAAGTGGAGAAAATGTTGTGAGTGTAAAAGTAAAATAGGAGAATGTTGTGAGTGTAAAAGTAAAATAGGAGAATGTTGTGAGTGTAAAAGTAAAATAGGAGAGAGAATGAGTGGAGGGAATAGTAAACTTGAAAAGTGTTGTGAGTGTAAAAGTAAAGTAGGAGAGAGAATTAGTGGGTGAAATAGTAAAAATTCTTTGCCATTTTAGGAAAGGTGAAGCTTTTAACGGGACACCCGTTTTGACAAAAAGTGAAGTTATTAATGGGACGGAGGGAGTATGAAACTAAGAGATTATAATCTGACTTAACTTTATTTCTTGCTCTCGGCGTCAACTTCTTTATTTTCACTCGAGATTATAAATTACACAAAATCTGGGGAGAAACGCGTTTCTCCGTAACTTATGGAGAAACGAGGCCCGACTTGTCGCGCGACAATGCAGGCCAAGGCTTCTGGATATCCAGAAGCTTATGAAAGTGATATCCAGAAACCTTCAAAATGAATATTCAGAAACTTTCAAAATGTTTCTGGATATTCATTTGATGGTTTCTGGATATACATTTGAAGGTTTTACGGATATACGAATTTCAAATGAATATCCGTAAACTTTCAAAATGTTTCTGATATTCATTTGATGTTTCTGATATACATTTGAAGGTTTTCGGATATCCAGAAACCTTCAATAAGCAATTTCTGGTCTTGGCCTTGGATTTGGCTTCAAATCTATTTTTTCTGGATATCCGCCCAAAGGCTTCTGGATATCCGTTCCAAAACTTCTGGATATTCAGAACTCTTTGAGACAGATATCCAGAAATTTTTTTCTGGTTATCAAACGTATAGCTTCTGGCTATTAAAAACACGTTTCTCCATAGTTATGAAAAAACGCGTTTTTCAGCGGACCTACTCTATAAATTAATATGGGTCTATTACCACACGATACCCCAGTTAATGCGATTAAATTAGTTGGAGTCGTGATCAGCTCCTTCAGATAAATGGAAGGTGTTAGTAATATTCAGTCAACTCAAGATGGAATGCAAAGGACAAAATTGTGAGCCGAGTTAAAAGACCGAAAAATAAAATTAAAAAATACTCCCTCCGTCCCAGCGAAAGAGTCGGTAAATTTGTCCGACACGCAAAATAAGAAATGTGATGTAGGAAAGAGAAAAAGTTTAAATGTTGTGAGTATGAAAAATTAAATAGGAGAGAGAATGAGTGGGAGGTGATGTAAGAAAGATAATGTTGTGAGTGTAAAAGTAAAGTAGGAGAGAGAATGAGTGGAGAGAATAGTGATTTAAGGTTTCCTTTTTGGGAAAGTGGCTTTTTAAATGGGACGCCCAAAAAGGAAATAAATGGCTCTTTCGCTGGGACGGAGGGAGTATGCATTGAACTTGCAATGTTACACTACTCTCTCCGTCCCACAATAATATGTAAACTTTCTATTTTGGGCGACCCACAATAATATCTAACTTTCCCTAAATGGAAAGGAATCTTTACTATTCCCTCCACTCATTCTCTCTCCTACATTATTTTAATACTCACATCACCATTATAATTTACTATTCTCTCCACTCATTCTCTCTCCTATTTTATTTTCACACTCACAACACTTTCAATATAATATTTGCTCCTTAATCCCCGTGCAAAACCCAAAAGTCCATAAATCTATGGGACGGAGGGAGTATACATTTAGCGACCTCGTAGTCCTTTCATTTGACTAGACGTGTCCAAAATCTAACCGAAACCGGCTAACCGGAGGTTAATAACCGTAACCGTAACCGGCTATAACCGTCAACCGCCTTAATCAGAATCGCTTAACCGAAACCTACTACACTGCAGGTTAAGGTTAAGGTTTTCAAAAATCAAGAACCGGCGGTTATAACCGGCGGTTATAACCGTTTAACTAACCGGCGGTTATAACCGCCTAACTAACCGCCTAACCTTGAAATTTTGAAATTTGAAATTCAAATTTCAAATTTTGAATTAATTATTAATCCCCCCCAAACGTCTCTTGTCACGCTCAACGGTACTTTGATTTGACTGCCCAGGCGCCCACCCCACTTTCCCAGGCAAGGCCCACACCCCTGACCCCCTGTACCCCACTCCCTTTCCCTCGTCCGCCGCCCGGCCCCGTCCCCGGCCCCTCCCTACCAAACAAACAACGGTCACAAGAACTGCCTCCCAATTAATTCCTTCCTTCCTTTCGAACTGAGCTCTTCTTTGAATCCTTCCATTAATTAATCCATTCCATATTTCATCTAGCGCCCATTCGCCCAAGCAGCCTTCAAATAAATTAAAAAAAAAAATTTCTTTTAAAAAAACAAACTTCACACCCTACTATAAATATTACCTCACTCCTACCATTTTATTTTCAATTTCACCTTACATCTCTACTTCTACTCTCTCTCTCTCTACTCTCTACTCTCAAATATCCTAACCTCTCTCATATTATCAGTTAGTTTCCTAAGAATTTCCAGTTAGTTTTTTAACGATTTTTTTTTTTTTTTGTATTTCGAGAATTCCAATCAGCTTTTGGGAATTTTAGTTAGTTTTCTAGAGTTTTCAGTCAGTTTTTTAATATTTTCAGTTAGTTTTTAGGAATTTCAGTTAGTTTTTTAGAGTTTTCAGTTAGTTTTTTAACAGATTTCAGACTTTTCAGTTATTTTTTTAGAGTTTTCAGTCAGTTTTTTAGAGTTTTCAGTTAGTATTTCAATTTTAGTTAGTTTTTAGAGTTTTCAGTTAGTTTTTTAGAGTTTTCAGTTAGATTTTCAAAATTTCAGTTAGTTTTTTAGAGATTTCAGTTAATTTTTTTGAGATTTCAGTTAGTTTTTTTTTACCAAAAGTTAGCTTTTTTTCGAATTCAAGTCAGTTTTCTAACGAAAATGTCTTCTTCTCAAAATGTTGACTCTACTTCTTCTCAAGATGTTGGTGGTGATTTACTTGAGGCGGATCCGTATCATTTTTTTGCTAATTTGTATAGCAAAAAGAAACGTCCTCGAGTAGGGACTGGTTCTTCTTCCTCTAACATTCCCTTGGAGTTAGACACATATTTCAACACTACTTTTGAATGGGATCAAAGTAGTGATAATCCAAATGATTTTGATGTTTTAAAGTGGTGGTCAAGAAGGAAAGAGAGTTATCCTATACTCTCTATAATTGCAAAAGAAGTCTTAGCTTCTCCCGCGTCAACGGTGGCGGTCGAATCCGCATTTAGCATTGGAGGAAATGTTTTGGATGAAAGACGTTCCCAACTAACGGTTGAAAACTTGGAAAATCAACTATTACTTGGGGATTGGGTTAGATCGGAAAAGAGAGAACAAGATATGCCTTATGAAGAGGATACACTTGACCCAAAATATCAATACGATGTGGATGACTCTACGGGAAGTGATTAGTGAGGATTAGATTAGTTTTTAATTTTTATTTATTAGATTAGGTTTATTTTTATTGAATTGTAATAGATTAGTTTTTAATTTTTATTTATTAGATTAGGTTTATTTTTATTGAATTGTAATAGTTAGGTTGAGGTAAAGGCTCCTAAATGTCCCCCCTTAATTATAAAAGGGTAAGGTTGGTTGTCCCCCTCTTTGTAATTTTATTTAATTAATAAAATTTAAGGGTACCGTCCCTTTTTATTTTATATACTTTCGTTTATTTTTAAAAAAGTTAAGTTTTATTTCTTTCAAAATTCATAACTTTTTTTTGTAAAAAATGTATATAGTAAACAAAAGTCTAAAATGGTCTTCTTTATCCAAAAAAAAAATAAAAAGTTAACTTTTTTATAAAACTAGTTAAAAATCTGTTAAAAAGTTAACTATTTTCTTCAAAAAAAATGTTAAAAACTGTTTTTTAAAAGAAATATTTCTCAAATAGCTTTGCTTAACCAAAAAAAAAAAAAACTGTTAAAAAAATCTGTAAAACACATTTTTCGTTAAAATTTCATTTATTTAAAAAATTTTAACTTTTTTTTTTTATAACTTTTTCCAAAAAAATCATTAATAAGTAACATCTCAAATTGTATTCTTTATTCAAAAAAATAAAAAAAAATAAAAAAGGGTTATACAGTACAAAAGTTAACTATTCTGTTAAAAAAAGGACCAAACTGAAAAAAAAAAAGCACATTTTTAACCGTGTAACCGTGTATAACCGTTAACCGTATAACCGTAACCGTTAGTACACGATTAACGGTTAGGTTACGGTTAAGTCTTAACGAAATTTTTAACCGGCGGTTATAACCGTTAACCGACGGTTATAACCGTTTGGACACGTCTACATACATTAGACTAGCTAGGCCTTCCAATCCGAACACGGAAAAGTCAAACAAGTCTTTGACTTCAAATGTATATGGGACATGTCCACCATAAAATGAGTAAGCAAACTATTATAACAAGAAGTAGATAAGATAGATAAATCCAAAGATACACGAGCAAACTAAAATAAATATACACGTGTTTCACTAATTTGTCTGTGTCAAAGGATAAATGGAGAACAATATGATTAATATTTAGAATCACCAATTACGAGTTCTAATTTAATGCACGAAATTTGGTCGCGAAATTCTCGATTGCGCAAACTTTAGATCTAGAATATTCGTAGGAGAAAATTGAACTGTACCAAACAAAATAGAAAATATATGAAGCCCAAATAAATTACTAGTTTAGGATTCTAGAATTATTGATTGCCTATTATGCTAAAAATCATGAAAAACGATAGGAAAAAATAGTAGTATTTGTACTACTCAATTTCCTAAGGCAAAAGGAGTCCTTGTTGCAATACGAGTAGTCGAGTACAAACCTTGTTAAATAAGGAGAACATAGTTTGCTGGCCCAAATCACGACTAAGGATTTTAGGCCCACTAGGCCCAAAACAGGTAAAGCTCGGTCAATGCAAGTGGCGAGCTCCTCAAGCCCAAGCCACACCATTAGTCCCATGCTTATTGTCGTTCATTGGTTATACGTCTGAATCACTATTCTATCAAGCAGCGGAATACCCTAAAGGGCTTCTACTCTGAACAAAAATGCATCGCACAAATTCTGTACAAATCTGGTATGTACCAAAATTTGTACCGAACTTGTACCGAATGTACCAAAATTTGCGCTGAATACTGAACATACCAAAATCTGCCCTGTACAAAATTTGTATCTCTTCAACCATGAAGCTAGGGGTGTAAATGGTTCGGTTTAGCTCGGTTTGGACAAATTTAGGAGCCAAACCGCTAGTATCGGTTCGGAAAAATTCCAAACCGAGCTAAACCATAAAAAAATTCGAACCGAGCTGAGCCAAACCATCATGGTTCGGTTTGGCTCGGTTTGAACCGCGATTTGAACCGACCGACTAATAGAGGAGTGAGTTTCTTCAAGAATCAATGTGAGATTATCATGTCAATACAATCGTCTCTGTCTTCTCCGTGAAGTCGTAATATTCACTACATTACGACTAACCCTAACTCTAACCCTAATCCTTAGATTGAACCTTCAGCTTCAACACCACAACCTTTAGTTTAAGGCACTGATGACTAGAGCTTCTAACTTACAGCTTGTGGCCATAGACTTAAAGTAGATGCATATTAGCAGGCCAATCTTGCTTGACATAGGAATTCCAACAGCCTTGTAAGTCAAAACCAAATTCATTTTATCAATCTGACTTCTTATGAGTCTTCCATGCTCCAGCAATCCTAAACCCATCAATGTAACTAAACTAGAAAATTAGGAATCTCAACATTCAAATCAGAAACATTTTATTCCCAAACAACAAAGCTATTCTTCAGGAATATGGTTTATGTTGGTTTGGCTCGGTCTCGTAGCTCGGTCTCGTAGCTCGGTCTCATAGCTCGATTTAATAGCTAAACGGTTTAGCTCCGTTTGGCTCCGCACCCTCAAACCGCAAGCTAAACCGAACCACGTGGTTTGTAATTTTTATAAATCGAGCTAAACCACTTAAATAAAAAAATCGAGCTAAATCCCACGGTTTAGCTCGGTTCGGTCTCAAACCGCGATTTGAGCTAAACCACTTACACCCCTACATGAAGCTATGATGGCAATTTGTTATAACAATCAGTAGAGAAGATGAATAATCGCAAAATAAACATGCAAACGAACACAAGTATTTACGTGTTTTATCAATTTGGCTACTTACACGGGTACATAAAGAACAATATTATTACCAATTACAATTTCTAATATAATGCACAAATTTTGATCACAAAATTCTCGACTATGTAAACCTTATATCTAGAACATCCGGATGAGAAAATTGAAAAGCACCAAATAAACTAGAAAATCTAATGAGCTCAAAGAAATCACTAGCTTGAGATCTATAGAATCCAAAAAAATCACTAGTATGAGATAATAGAATTATTGATGGACTATAACACTAGAGATCAGGAAAAACAATAGGAAAAATAGTAGCATTTAGACCTCATTTATCAACAATCACATGGCAAGATTGGTCACTACAAGACAAGAAACTTGTTAAAAAAAATAAAAATAAAAATAAAATTCACATGAATTGCTGATCTACATTGGCCAACCAATCTAGATTGTGATCCAATTTGTTTTGGAAAGTGGGACACTTGTCCACCAACAATTGGTTGATGGATTTTTAACTTTAACTTTTTTACTTTTAACTTATATCATTTATAATTTTATTAAAATTTTATTAAAATAAAAAATATCAAAATTTTTATTTTTTTTATCCTCTATAAATAGAGACCAAATTTATTATGGTGCCCAGGCTGCTGGCGCTCAAGTGCGTGCTTCTGATGCCCAGGTGCTGCTGGTGCCTAGATGCTGCTGATGCCCAGTGCCCACATTCATTATATAAATTAGTAATATAAAATATTATATAAATTTATTACAAGATAAAAAATACAAAAAAATGAGGTTAATAATATATGTAATAAAAAATAAAAAATAAATGATATTTGAGTTGGGTTGGTTGGTTGGTTGGATTGGATTGTGAATAAAGTCAAAAAATGAAGAAGATTGATTTGGATTGTAAATGATATATGCAAAATAGAGAGAAATAATATTATATTGTTGAATTGAATTGGAATGTTGATAACGAAGGTCTTATACTTCTCAATTTCCTAACTAGTCCTTGTTTAAGATAGAATCCAAGTACAAATCTTATTGAATACAAACCTTGTTGAATAAGGAGAACATAGTTTGCTGGCCAAAATCACACCTAAGGCTTTTAGGCCCACTAGGCCCAAAACAGGTCACGTTCGGCCAATGTAAGTTGTGAGCTCCTCAAGCCAAAACCACACCATCAGCTTCTTGCTTACTGTATTTGATGTGCTCACCTAGAGTGAGCACCCAAAATCCATTAACTTGATTAAATCCACCTGTGCAGTCCAATTGTGCAGTACTTCAAATTGTATTCAAACTCCTTCTCTTCTTTCGTCCTCGATTCTAATCAAGTTCCGATTTATTCATGTACTCTTTTGTCAACCAAAGTTTTAAAAATTCAAAGAAACAAATCCTAACATACACATATATGAATTCCTCTCTAAAACCTTCAGCCACGAGTTTGTCAGAAAAGGGGCTGTATTATATGAACCACATATGTATTTTTGGTGCACCCTGTCCTGGCTGGTTTATTGCAACCTATGCATAAAGATCAGTTTGCAAGTTCACATTTCTTAGAGCCGCAAGGAATAGGGAGATAGTATAAGGGTAAATTGTAGCTAGTGGTCGAAACCTCAAGGGTGATACTGTTACAAACCTTGCAAAAGGAAAAAATTACAGAAAAAATGAAGCAGAAATTTAAACTGAAAATACAAAAGAAAATAATCTAGCCGTTATATGTGGATGACATCCTACTAGCCACAAATGATACGGACTTAATGCATGTAACTAAGAGATTTCTCTCAAAGAAATTTGAGATGAAAGATCTGGGAGATGCATCTTTTGTATTAGGAATTCAAATACACAGAGATCGGTCTCAAGGTATTCTTGGATTGTCACAAAAGAGTTACATCGATAAGGTACTTAAGAGATTTGACATGCAGGATTGTAAAATGGGTGACACCCTAGTGGCTAAAGGTGACAAATTCAATCTTGCTCAATGCCCCAAGAATGAGATTGAATCTAGGGAAATGAATAGCATCCCTTATGCTTCGGCTATAGGGAGCTTGATGTATGCTCAGGTTTGCACTCACCCAGACCTAGCATTCATAGTTGGTGTTTAGACAGATACCTTAGCAATCCTGAAAAGGATCATTGGATAGCAGCCAAGAGGGTCATGCGTTATTTACAGAGAACAAAGGATTATATGCTCACTTACAGAAAGTCGGATAGACTTGAGATCATTGGGTATTCGGATTCCGACTTTGCAGGATGCCAAGATAGTCGTAAGTCTACTTCGGGCTACGTTTATCTACTTTGTGGAGGAGCAGTTTCTTGAAAAAGTGTTAAGCAGACACTTGTTGCTATTTCTACGATGGAGGCAGAGTTTGTGGCGTGTTATGAGGCATCAAATCACGCAATTTGGTTGCGAAATTTTATCACTAGGCTGCACATATTAGGTGGCGTTGATAGGCCATTAAAGTTATTTTGTGATAATAAGTCGGCAGTTATGTATTCTAATAACAACAAGAGCTCGTCTAAGTCTAAGCACATAGACCTTAAGTATCTTTCTGTTAAGGAACGGATTCAGAGTGGACATATTTATATTGAGCATATTGGGACTAACTCCATGGTCGCGGATCCGCTTACTAAGGGTGTAACACCGAAGGTTTTTCACGAGCACACTGCTTGTATGGGTGTTGTATCACTAGAGTATGCTTAGATTGAGTGGGAGTTTTGTATTTTGCTCTTACATTTATTGTTATAAATATATTTGGTTTTTTCAGTTTTTGGTTAATGAAGTTATTTTGCACTCTGAATATTTGGTTGATCTCAAAATAAGGTTGGACCAGTTGAGAATAGACATGTGAAGATCACATTACATGTTATTCCATGCTACACATCCATACTTGATCCATGTTATTTAGTTGAATTAATATATGTGACCACTGATGGGTCTAGTTGCGCTAATAATGACGAAAACCTCTTTGATCCTTATGTTGATTTGACTAATGGACCGGATTGATTTAAGATGACACAATTTGGTAAAGCATTGCTGTTAAGGTTTATAATGTGACATGCAATTAAACTAAGGTATTATACTATGTACATGTGTAAGTTCAAGTGGGAGATTGTTGGAATATTTTATGGACTTTACATATACTAGTATAATAAATAAAGTCTTTGGGCACATAGACGTATGTGCACTATAAGTAATTATATACTCCCTCCGTCCCGCTAATATTAGCACAAACACTGTTTGCGCGAGAATTAAGGAATATGATATTTTAATAAAATGTTGTGAGTGTAAAAGAATGAGTGGAGAGAGAATGAGTGGAGGGTGTAATAAATTATAATGTTGTTGTGAGTATTAAAATAATGCAGGAGAGAGAATGAGTGGGGTTGGGTGAATATTTTATTAATATAAAGTTTCCTTTTTGGGAGTGTGCGGATATTAGCGGGACGCCCAAAAAGGAAAGTGTGCTAATATTAGCGGGACGGAGGGAGTATGTCACATTAAATATTAAAGTATTTGAGCCTAATAAAGTGATCTACTAAAGTTGAAGGGGACCCAAGTCATCTTTTATAAGTATGGGATCTACAGTTAATATGTGTAGATACCTAAGGGGCCTAGTTGTTAATCTATGATGGGCTGGCTAACATATTAGGTCATTATAAATATAGGGTTATGGTCCCCAATTGACCTACCTTGGTTTTATTCTTTGATTCCCATTGTCATCTGAATTATAAGAACCCTAAGGATCAATTGGAAGGCAATAATCGTTCATCAAGTCTTCATCAAGTATTCTCCAAATATTGCTATGGATTCAGGTTTGTCTATTGTTTCATAATCTTTGATAACTTAAAGCATGATTATCCTAGAATAAATATTCCGCATCATTCTAGGGTTTATGTATAATTAAATTCCATCAAATCCTCCCACATTTCCACCATTTTCCTTCCTTTCCCCTCCATTTCTAAACTCGGGAGTGGATCCTTAATGTATTAATGTACGAGGGCTGCGCTAAGGCCTGAGGCAGAGGGTGGGGAAGATGCCGAGGGTGTGGGAATATAACTAGACTCATTAATTATTTGACAGATATTCTTGTTTTTATAGTCTTGTTTTTATGTGACTTTGCCACATGCTCCCTCCGTCTCAAACCTATGTGTCCATTTGGTGTTTTGGCGTAAAAATTAAGGAAAGTGAGTAATGGAGAAAGTGTTGTGAGTGTAAAAGTAAAATATGCGAGAGAATAAGTGGAGGGAATAGTAAAGTTGATTGGTGTTGTGAGTATAAAAGTAAAATAGGAGAGAGAATGAGTGGAGGGAATAGCTAGTAAAGATTCTTTGCCATTTTAGGAAAGGGGCCCGTAGGTTTGGGACGCCCAAAATGGCAAAATGGGCACCTAGGTTTGGGACGGAGGGAGTATGTATTTCCATGTCATACTTCGTTATTCAAAGTTAACGACGTTTGTTAAATGTTTAGTATATTGCATTATTTCAAACAAATTGTCAAACTACGTTGAACAATTCTAGAACTAGTTTCTACATTGCATTAATTGATTATTAGAGTCCAGTAGGTTGCATAGTTTAGTAATTTTCCCTTGCAATATTTAAACAATCACCACACTTACAGACCTACTTGCTAAAAACATATTGAGATCTAACAACAAATTAACAGAAACAAGAAAAATTTTAAGCAATTGATACATTAAAGTCTGGATTGAGAACATGTTGTGTTCCGTAACAGAAGTGAAGTACTAAACTGAAGCTTTTTCGCAGCTATATTAAACTCTATAAGGTAATTCTCCAACTGATAACCTCCTAGCACAATTGGTGTTCTTTCCTTCGTTCCACCATCAACAAACGCAAGGCATGACACACCTTTCTTCACCTTAACAATCGAGTTGGCACCATAAATCTTCCACTGTGTGTGATTTCCACCTAGTACAAAATCAATGATTGGCACATCTGGTCCGGTCAATGGGGTCTTAGCTATGGTCTTTGAGCTAAAGCATGCCTTGAATGGTGCCACCGCTGCAACTTTTTTAATCTTCTTTGAAGAAGCTGCCTTCTGAAATGCTGTAACAAATGCTTTATAGATTGTACTATGCATAATTGTGTAATTCACAATAGTACTAATCTTTGTGCCACCATATCCCTCTTTGTTGAATGAAAGTAAAGAAGTATTGAAAGAGACGGTTTTATTTCCAATCTTGATGGATTTTACTTTGATGAAGTATTCATCAGATGTATCGCCTACACTATAAATTGGTGCAGTGCTGACCGGGTTAATAACCAGTGGTGTGGAGATAAGCGACTTTGATAAATCTTTTGTACTCTGAGGGGGGATGAAATAATGTCCGCCTCCTATAAACATGCTTCCATTTCCAGACTTAATGGAAGATGGAATGCATAAAGCAAATTTGTTAGGCAACTTAAAGATGGAAGAAAATTGTGTTTGCAATGCAATACTATTCATTGCGAGACCTAGTAGTCCTTTAGCTGGGCTAGCTAGGCCTTCCAAGATAGGTTTATAATCCGAGCACGAGAAAGTCAAACGAGACATTGACTTGTAATTATACACGACACGTCGACCATCTGTTGAGTCAGCAAACATGAAATCCTCCCCAAAGCTATTAACCACAAGTATGTCTGAAAATGGGTCATAGTCAAATGAGCCACATGTGTTGTTGGTGCACCCTGGCCTGGCTGGCCCATTGCAGCCCCTGCAGGCAGTTCCCTTGGCTAGTGCACATCTGTTTGAGTGACAAGGAATAGGGAGATATGAGGGTAAGTTGTAGCTAATGCAATCGAACCATAGGTGCTGGCCACCGAGATCTATGACTACGTTTACGTAGTTTCCTTGAGTGGAAACCTCAAGGGTGGTGTAATATTGGAGAGTTTTAGCGTCTTTTCTAATGGGGAAGAGAAGGCCATTGTGTGGTGGCAATTGCACTTCTTCTGCTTGGGAAAGGGTAAATATGATAATAAAAATGCAGAAGGGGAGTAGCTGGTAGAGGAAAGAAGCCATGGTTGCATGGATGGATATGGAGCAAGAAATGGTCATTTTATAAACTGCTACTAGTAGTGTAGACAATAGAATATGTGAAGGGGAACCAAAAGAAATTGTGCCAAGCTAGCTGGCCATCAGATTCTATAAGTATTTATATCTGACATAATTAGAATGTATTTTGGAAGTGATTTCCCCTTGGTAAAAGAAAATAAAATTATTACTTAACATGCTTAACTCTTCGTTACTTCAACGGAGAGATCACGTTAGTGTAATAGCGTGGTCAACATACCAGTAATATTGTACTCCCTCCGTCCCTAAATGTTTGTCCCATTTGATTTTTTTGTTGAACTTTGATCACAAATTTATGAGAGATTAATCATGTTCATGAAATTCTAAAAGTTGTTGTTGATAATATTATTAATGGTGAATCAATAGAAATTTTTAGAATTTCATGAACATAATTAAATTGTCATATATTTGTAGTCAAAATTCAACTAAAATGTCAAATGGGATAAACATTTAGGAACGGAGAAAGTACAATGTAAAATTCGTCGGTCTTATAAACTCTTTAAGCATACTAGGTTTTGACCCTTTTGGAGCTTTATGCCTTGTAGTGTGTATCATTGATCACGACCCCTTGTAATGTGTTCCGTATTAGGCTAAATCCGATAAATGTTATTGAATTTGTTACCAACTGCTCATTGTCATCATGTGACTATCTTGGAATTGGAATTGGAATTGAAATTGGAATTGGGGCCTTCAAAACCAATTACATTGTTTAGAAACATAACTAAAATTTGGAATTGGAATTGTATTAGAATTTTAAATCACTCCATTTCACAAAACTAATACCATCTTAAATCCTAATAATTTAAATTCTAAATTTTGATCAATTAAATAACAACTCACATTCTTTTTACCACAACCACAACAACTTTCAATCACCACCATTTGTGCCACTTTCCGCCGTCGCCACCACCACTGCCGCTTCCGTAAATCACCGCCTCCAACTACCTCCGCCGACTGTCACCTACCGCCGCCGTTAACCACCACCACTATATAATATTTATTTTTAAAAATATAAAATTTTTATATACTTGTTGTTAGAAAGGTTTGAACCCTTGTTAATTATAATAACTAGCAACCATATATCACTAGACTAAACTAGATATTTCAGTTATTATTGAACTTTTATTTTATGTATAATGTATAATTACAATTGAATTCCACACATTATTCAAAGGAAATATTCCTCAAGGGCCCTCATATTCAGATTTTTTTCCATATTAAGAAGAGACATTTTATAAATCTCAAATAAAGAGTTCATCTAAATTTCTTATTCTCCAGACACCCCTAGCTACCCCTCTCCTCCCTCACGTCATTTCCTCTCCCTCCCACCCCTCACTTCATTTTTTCATCTATACTTCAAGCTTTCTCTCTCAGAATCTCAATCAACCTCGGTCCCCCTCCCTCCAATCTTCCAAATCTTCAAAATTGAACTCATCTAGGGCTCCAATTTTTCCCAATTTTGTTATGGATGGGCACAAATCCGATCGCTACGCCGACAGCTCCGATTCACATCCTTACGCTAGACCCTCTAGACCTTCCCGTCGTTCATCCGACGCTTCTTCCCCTATTACCAACAACCACCACCATAGCAGCCCTAATCACTTTCCCCCTTGCGGTGGCAGCGGGTTTCCTGGCGGTAGCGTCCACCGTCCTTTTCAAAGCCCCCTTGGTATCCTCCCGCCGGCGTTGGTGGTGGTGGCGGTCCTGGTGTGCCTGGGTTCCGACCGATGGGTGACGGCGGTGATGCTAGGCGGTTTCCTCCTTCTGAATATGAGGTGCCGGCATGCTCCCCCTCCTCCTCCCAACCCCATATCTGGACCGAAACGAGAGTTTCCTTTTCGGGGGATCTCCTGGTATGCTTATGAAGTTATTGATAGATCTTTGTTTGCCTATGCCTATTTCACAGAAATTATCTAAATTTTCCACTGTCTTCTTTTGGGTTGAGTTGCCATCACATTCGACTTGTCAAATTTTGAAATATCTCTAACTACACCGGAATGATCCAGAATGCTTCATCGGCGAACACATACACGTCTTCTTCTGACCGGACCACGGCTGCTTCTCACTGCTCTGACTTTGGTTTCGCTGAGACACCGCAATCGAACGGCCAGGGGAGGTCGGACGATCATATGAATATGAAGAGCGAACGGACGAAGAAGACGGAATCGAGGATCCGCGAATGCTGACTCGCGTTGACGATGCAGATCTGTTGTACAATGCGGCATCGGGTCGGGTTTTGAACCTGGAAGTTGACGATGCGAAGCCGGAGGAAGAGGTCTTATATGTTGCGTATAAAAAAGTCTTATAAATTACTTATAAGATTTTTTAAAAAGTGTTATACGAAACTTATATAAGACCTTTTTAAAAGGTCTTATATGTTACATATAAGATTTATTAATAAGTCTTATAAGTAACTTATAAGACTTTTTTAATAAGTCTTATAAGTAAAAAGACTTGTTAAAAAAAGTCTTATAAGTTACTACTTATAAGATTTTTTACAACACAATTTTCAATGTTCAAATAAGTCTTATAAGTAACTTATAAGACTTTTTTAATAAGTCTTATAAGTAAAAAAACTTATTAAAAGTCGTCTTATAAGTTACTACTTATAAGACTTTTTTTACAACACAGTTCTGTTCAAATAGGTCTTATAACTAAGTTATAAGACTTTTTTAAAAAGTCTTATAAGTTACTTGTAAGACTTATTAAAAAGTCTTATAAGTTACTACTTATAAGACTTTTTTTATAACACAGTTTTCAATATTCAAATAGGTCTTATAACTAAGTTATAAGATATTTTAAAAAGTCTTATAAGTTACTTAAGACTTATTAAAAAGTCTTATATGTTACTTATAAGACTTTTTAAAGTAGTCTTATATGTTACTTATAAGACTTTTTAAAGTAGTCTTATAAATTTTTTGTCTTATAAGTCAATTATAAGAGTAATTCGTTGTTATTATGAGAGTCTTATAAGTTTTTTAATAAGTCTTATAAATAAAAATACTTATTAAAAAAAGTCTTATAAGTTACTACTTATAAGACTTTTTTACAACACAATTCCCAATGTTCAAATAGGTCTTATAAGTAACTTATAAGACTTTTTAAAAAGTCTTATAAATTACTTATAAGACTTATTAAAAAGTCTTCTATGTTACTTATATAAAGACTTTTTTAAAAAGTCTTATATGTTAGTTATAAGACTTTTTAAAGTAGTCTTATAAGTTAATTGTCTTATAAGTCAATTATAAGAGTAATTCGTTGTTATTATGAGAGTAATTCGTTGTTATTATTGAAATTTTTAATTTTTTTGGTTGAAAAAATTGTCTTATAAGTCAATTATAAAAGACAAAGTAGTCTTATAATTATAAGAGTTGTAAATGTATAAATTATGAGAGTAATTCGTTGTTATTATTGAAATTTTTAATTTTTTTGATTGAAAATTTTGATTTATAAGTCAATTATAAGAGAACTTATAAGTGTTGTAAATGTGTAAATTATGAGATTAATTAGTTGCTAATATTGATTTTTTTTTAATTTTTTTTGGTTGAAAAAATTAAACTGAAACTATTCTGAATCTAATGATTGATTTAAAATATTTGAATGTCTAGTGACCAATATCTAATTCCCAAAGTTTCAGTGACTAAAGTATAAATTGAATTTTGGACTTGCATAGTCAAAGGCTGTAATCACGTTGTTGATGTGTATGTGTAAAGAAGGGCATTAAAGTCATTGTGTCAAGAAGGGGTGTCTTAGGGATTTTTAAAATGTTATTTCTTAAATTGGGTTTAAATCTCACATGAGGAGCTCTAGAGGAAGTGGGCCTTATTCAAACAATGAAAATGCTATGATTTTAAAAGCAAATTCTAAGTTATTTAAATTCTATAAAATTTGAATATTTATTGAATTCAAAATCAATGTATCCAAACGACCCTCAAAATAATTTGACTAATTCGTAACTAACAATGAGCTAGTAATACAATACACATCTCACTAATTAGATGCTCTAATATTGTAGCTACTGGTAGTAATAGTATAGTTCTGGTGTTCTGGTAGTGTGATCGTATCGTGCTTTTTTTATTGACCTTTTTATTAATTAGTTGATATCTTAAAATGATACACATGTTTATTTACTGTATTATTCAGAATTTCTTTGTTATCTGATTGTATTTGAGAGCACTCCAACTCGGAATCTTAACACGTGCCTCGAGTGGGAGGTTCCCAAACTAACTTCAAACCTCCTAAAATTTTAAAACTTTTTTAATTCACTTGCAAAGAAAATCAACTTCCAAACTTTCATTACAAACCAACCACAATTATAAAGTTTTTCAAAAGTAGTTTAATATACAAATTGTTTTTCCAAAATAGAAATGTTCATACACAACTCCCAACAACCCACTCTAACATATACATATCCAGACAATTCCTAAAAGAACCAAGTACAAACTTCTTTCCGTCCTCACTGGCCCGGTCCGACTGTCTCAGTGTAATCTAAAACAGTAAAGGGAGAAGGGGTGAGAATAAATCTCAATAAGCTATTATGATGCAACAAGATGCCAAATAAGGTGCAACATATAACATGGTTACACATAATACATTGGAATAGCGGTAAACACCTTAAGTTACCTCATGTTACCTTTTCCGTCGGAACAATAAGTCATACAACGTGGGAGTAAAACTCCTCTCTTCTGTAAATGCATATTCACCAGAACCAATCTTACAACCGAGAGAGCTATTGTCATAACTCCTCTCCTGTGAACTGCTTAGGCATATTCACATAGAACCAATCATATAACCAAGAGAGCTATTGTCATAACTCCTCTCCTGTGAACTGCTTAGGAATATTCACAGAAGGGGATAGGCCCAAGGCATAATGTGATTCGATCAACTTATAGAACACCTCCATAATTGATCGTATCCCATTACCCTCTAAACATCAACATATATATCCACATTCAAGCACATAACAGATACTTGAAATATAAATCCACACTTGGGATAATAATTAAACACTTGGGATATTAATGAAACAACATGGTAAATAAATCCACACTTGGGATAATAATGAAACAACATAGTAAATATACCCTGTTCGAACTAATACAATAGTGTAACATATATTTAACACACTATTTACCAACCACCGTGAATATGAAACCAAGTAAGGTCACCATGTATCATAAACAAGTCCTACGTATTCCTTACATATCATTGAGTAACCTTTGTAAAGGTTCAAGATCGAATTACCAAGTTTTGAACAACTTTGGTTAAGTTACGAATCAAGCTTGTCAACCATTTTCCGAACAATATTTAAACTACTTCCACAATTCCATTTTGACCAAGGAAGATACCATTTTATAGTTAAAGTGTTCTACATCAATTATAGTTAAAGAGTGTTCAATTATATCCTATGTAGATTAGGTTTTTAAAGTTTAGAAAATGATTCATAGTTGACAGGGCAGGGCATGACTCGTGCCCCATTTAACCCCACTCAGATTCAGTCATCCCCCATAAGGCACGACATGGCATGACTTGGCTTAAACTGTCGCACGACTAGACAAGGCATGGTCACAACTCGTGCTCAAGGGCACGACTCGTGCCCTTGCCCAGGAAACAGAAACAGAACAACACATCAGCAACTCAATAACATCAGCCAACTTTGGCTTCTACCCTTTGTTCCAACATCAGTAAACAACTCAACTTCAGTCCCAAAACCAGTACAACCCTTCTATTCATTTCAAACTCAAGCAATATGTGACCAATCCTTCTCCAAACACATTAACAAGTCTAAATTGGTCATGCATCTACATTTTTACCCATTACCACTTAGAACAACCATTCTACTTCTATCCATGTTCATTTACAACCACCTCATAACCTAGGTCTTTCTAACAACATCCCATCTTCAAGAAAATAGTTTCAAAAATACCAAAACTCCTTTATAAAACATCAATAACAATCATAATCATAGAATGATCAAGTTTTGGAAAGAATTCATAATAACTTATCGAAATAGTGCGAAATGAAATATTTATTTTTTCGGATAGATGTGTTCCCCTTGGCGCCGCGAGCAATAATATGTGAACGGATTTAAAAACGGAATGGAAATGAAGTTGATAGAATTTTTGGAAGAAGGATCTTAGAGTTTGGTTTCCATAGAGGTTTTTGCTGAAGAACATGATACTGATCCTTTAAGATGAAGCTTCCCTTGCTATTTTATGGATAGACCTTCCAATAGTTTCAAATAAGCTTCTCCAAAGTCTAAGGCAATTCAACTAACACCTCAACTCTTATTCTTTACACAAAGCACCTCACCCACTTATAAACATTTTATTTAAATTTTCAATTATTATAACTTCACTTCAACACTTTATGTTTATTCCATTTAGACCCTAAACAATTAAAGTTATTTCATAACCATCCTAAACTTCACATAAATCATCAAATACATAAAATGAGCACATAAAACTTAGCAAGGAGCATAAAAGACATAAATGATATATTACAACCCCAACCCCACGTGCTCAACGCGTGCTAAAATGGTGCCTACTATTAGGGTCATGACACTCACTCCCCCTTAAAGAAAATTCGCCCCGAATTTTAACTTGCTTACCTGAATGATCAAATAAAGAAGGTTACCTCCCACACATATCAAATTTCAAAAACCAAGTAACTTCCTTTATGAAATGATTCTTCTACTAAATTTTTACAACCCAAATACCCTAGGATTTCAATTCCCGGTCTTGCGATTCTAATAACTCTCAACGGTTCTTCCACATAAGTCAAATCAGCCTGAATATCCTCGGTTGAAGAACTCAATACAAACGAAGGATCATAAAGATACTTTCTCCCATACAATGCTTCCTACGATACCAATTCAATGCTGAACTGAAAACTGCTATTATACGCAAACTCACTAAGGTTAAATAAACTTCTCAAGTTGAAAGGAAATCCATCACACAACACACAACCTATTCTCAAGAATCTGGATAGTCCTCTCTGTCTGCCCATCTGGCCGAGGATGAAACGCATTACTGAAACTCAACTTGGAACTCAAAACCTTGCACACAACTTCCCAAAATCGCAATGTGAACCTTGGATCCCAAATTGATATAATGTTGACCTGCTCCAAGAAGTGGAACAATCTCCTGCATAACCAATTGTTAACTTCTCCATCGCATACTTCGTTGATATAGGTAGAAAGTGAACTGACTCGATCAATCTATCCACTATTACCCAAATGCATCCATCTTCATCGATGTCGGAGGTAGTCCTGTTACAAAATCAATCGCAATGCTTTCTCAATTATAATCTTTTAACCCATCTTCAAATCTTGATACATCTTTGAACTTTCCGGATGAATCGCAATCTAGATTTATGGTCTTCCTCTAAAACTTGTCTTTTAATCTCTTGTGAAGACGGTACACAATTCTGAGTTGAAGGTTAAAATTCCATCCTTATTCAATACAAAATCCTCGGTTTTTCCATCTTGAAACTGTCTGATAATCCACTTAAATTCTGAATCATTTTGTTGAATTTCTTAAGGTCTCCATACAAGGTATACATAGCTCGAACATTCACAATAATATCTCATCTTGCGACTCACATGATATCAATGTTGACAATTAAGCCTTTCGGCTAATCACATTTGCCACCCTAATAACTTTCCCGGATGATATAAAATAAACAAATTAAAGTCTTTTAATAATTCTAACCATCACTTCGGTCTGTTAATCAATTCCTTCCGACTAACTAAATACTTTAAACTCTTAGGATCGGTAACAAATCTCAAATTGAGCTTTAAATAGATAAGATTTCTACTTATGTAACGCAAAATAATCGCAACCACTTCCGAGTCGATAATAGGATAATTCTGCTTTGCCCAAGTTAACCTCCTCAAAGCCTACGCTATCACTTGCCCAATTTGCTTAATAATACAATTCATCTTTCCTTTGACGCGTAACTGAAAATCGCAAAGTTCTCGCATCCATCAGGTAGGGTAAGGATCGAAGCTACAATCACTCTTCATCAACTTGATAAAACTGGTTTCACGCAATATTCCCCACCAATGATACCTCCTTCTTTGTCAACTTAGCCAACAGTTTTATAATTCTCAAGAATCCTTTGATAATCCTTCGGTAGCAACTTGCCAACCCAGAAAACTACAGACTTCTTTCACTAACGAAAGTTGATTCCATTTGACCACAGTCTCAATCTTCGAAAGATCCACGATAAAATCTGAACTGAAAACTATAGAACCCAAAAATTGAAATCTTCTCGAGCCAACTCACCCTTGCTAACTTCGCAAACAATGGCCTCTCACAAAGGACAATTAATACAATTCGCAAATGATTTTCATGATCTTCTCGAAACTTTAATTAAACAAGGATGTCATCCATAAGAATTACCGCAAAGCCATCAAGATAAGGATTAAAATTCTGCTCATCATAACCATAAACAAAATCGATTCCTTTCTATAAGGTACTTTTGATATAGGTATTGAACCTGACATTAAATCAATACATAATTCCACTTTCCAGCCTGAAGACATATAATACTTCGCTGAAAGCACATCTACAATTTATTCACAACCAACACATAAAATATTTCGAAGGACTTCTTACTCAAGTCTAACACATACCAAATAACCTTCACACCTTTTTAACCAAAATTTTCAACTTTTAATGCATATATAACAAGAATACCACATAAAGGCTTATCTGTATCAAATACAAATATAGGCAAATCAGGCATAGAAAAGGAGACTCGCTTCTTATGATAGTCTACCAATGCACAACAACTACTTAACCAATCCAGGTCAAGTATACATCAAAATCACAAATTGGTAATCATACCAAATCAATTGGCAATACATGTCCAGCTATAACCACATCACCCTCGTGGTAAACCAAAGAAGATTCGAGGTACTCTCTCATAAGAGTAGAAACCTCCAACACATAAGACAAAATCTTAAGCAATATATGCAACATAAAAGTAAAATGCAATGCCAAACATAATTGACATGAATCGGGATCTATAAAGATATGACCCCTAACTCCTGAGACAGGTAATATACCTCTAATAACCTCCGAGGGATCTATCTCTCCAAGCCCCAAAGCAAAGACTCGACCTTAGACCTTCTCTTTTGATTTCCCTTCATTATCTCTCTTGGTACTACCTCTTTGTCGCCACCTTGTTGACCACTGCCCGAAGCTTGTCCCCGCTGCAACCTTGGACAATTCCTCTGAAAATGTCCCATTTCTCCACACTTAATACACCTGCCGCCTTGCTTACTCCAACATTTATCTTCGGTATGTCCAATCCTCTTGCAAAAATTACAAACCTTCCCATATTGACTGGATACTAGCTGAGCCGAAGGAGCTACCATATGCCCCCCTTGAACACTTCCGGAGACTAAAGACCTTGGTTGTCCCCTGGTGATCCTGGATCCTTGCCCTTGATACTTTGATATGCTTCTAACTCCACTTTCTGATCTTCCACGATTTTCCTCAATATCAATCTCGATCTTATACGCTCTATCTACAACTGCCTGATAATTGGTGAAGTTATCAATCAATAATTTTCTCCTAAACTCAACCCTCAAACCTTTTACAAACCTATGAACTCTTCTCGCTTCATGTGATACCAAATGAGGGCAACACCGAGCCAATTCCTCAAACCAAGCTGAATACTGATCCACCGTCATGGTCCCTTGCTCAAGCCTCAAGAATTCGACCTCCTTCTTGTCCCTTGTAACCATTGAAATGAAATAATCCTTGAACTGCTGGGTGAAATTATCCCAAGTCTGGGGCGTATGATCCTGCTCCCAACTTCCCTTCAAAATTTGCCACCAATGATCAGCTGGACCTTCAAGTTTGAAAACGGCATATCTAACCTTCTCTTCATTGGGACTTCCCATAACCTCAAAGATTTTGTTCATTGCTTTTCTGCCTTTAACGGATCCGGGTCTCCATTAAAGCTCGGTGGATTCATTTTCACAAACCTTTTCAATCCATCACTTTGACATCCCTCAGGTTGATTCGGAGCTGATCCCTGAGTTGTCATATTCTGTGCAAACACCCTGAACAAATTTATCATCTCTTCATTCTGAATTTCACCTGTCCCCACATTACCCTCATTCTCTGGAGTCCTTCGTTGATCATCACTGCTTCCTGCCATTGAAGAACCCCCTGCACCAAACACTCGTCGTCAGTTACCACACACTACCCCTTAGTCTAGACATCTACCCTTGACCTCTAAACTAAGCTCTGATACCAACTGAGGGCACCCCAACCCAGAACCTTAACTCGTGCCCCGAGTGGGAGGTTCCCAAACTAACTTCAAACCTCCTAAAATTTTAAAACTTTTTACTTCAATTGCAAAGAAAACCAACTTCCAAACTTTCATTATAAAACCAACTCAAACATCTCCACGCGGAGGAAAGTTATAACATACTTTGAAAAGAACAAACAACCTATTTAATTACAAACCAACCACTATTATAAAGTTTTTCAAAAGTAGTTTAATATACAAATTGTTTTCCTAAAATAGAAATGTTCATACACAACTCCCAACAACCCACTCTAACATATACATACCCAGACAATCCCCAAAAGAACCAATTACAAACTCCTTTCCGTCCTCACTAGCCTGGTCCGCCTGTCTCAGTGCAATCTAAAACAATAAAGGGAGAAGGTGTGAGAATAAATCTCAATAAGCTATTATTATGCAACAAGATGCCAAATAAGGTGCAACATATAACATGGTTACACATAATACATTGGTATAGCGGTAAACACCTTAAGTTACCTCCTGTAACCTTTCCCGTCTGAACAATAAGTCGTACAACGTGGGAGTAAAACTCCTCTCTTCTGTGAATGCATATTCACCAGAACCAATCATACAACCGAGAGAGCTATTGTCATAACTCCTCTCCTGTGAACTTCTTAGGCATATTCACATAGAACTAATCATATAACCGAGAGAGCTATTGTCATAACTCCTCTCCTGTGAACTTCTTAGGCATATTTACATAGAACCAATCAAATTACTAGCTATCTGAAAAGGCTTTTAGCTCAATACAGAAGCTATCGCCCCTTTACTGTGGCCACAGAAGGGGATAGTCCCAAGGCATAATGTGATTCGATCAACTTATAGAACACCTCCATAATTGATCGTATCCCATTACCCTCTAAACATCAACATATATATCCACATTCAAGCACATAACAGATACTTGAAATATAAATCCACACTTGGAATAATAATGAAACAACATGGTAAATAAATCCACACTTGGGATATTAATGAAACGACATGGTAAATAAATCCACACTTGGGATAATAATGAAACAACATAGTAAATATACCCATGTTCGAACTAATACAATAGTATAACATATATTTAGCACACTATTTACCAACCACCGTGAATATGAAAGCAAGTAAGGTCACCATGTATCATAAACAAGCCATACGTATTCCTTACATAACATTGAGTAACCGTTGTAAAGGTTCAAGATCGAATTACCAAGTTTTGAACAACTTTGGTTAAGTTACGAATCAAGCTTGTCAACCATTTTCTGAACAATATTTAAACTACTTCCACAATTCCATTTTGACCAAGGAAGATGCCATTTTATAGCTAAAGTGTTCTACTTCAATTATAGTTAAAGAGGGTTCAATTATATCCTAGATAGATTAGGTTTCTAAAGTTTGGGAAATGATTCATAGTTGACAGGGCAGGGCACGACTCGTGCCCTAGGGCACGACTCGTGCCCCATTTAACCCCACTCAGATTCAGTCGTCCCCCATAAGGCACGACGTGGCACGACTTGGCTTAAACTGTCGCACGACTGGACAAGGCATGGTCACGACTCGTGCTCAAGGGTACGACTCGTGCACTTGCCCAGGAAACAGAAACAGAATAGCACATCAGCAACTCAATAACATCAGCCAACTTTGGTTTCTATCCTTTGTTCCAACATCAGTAAACAACTCAACTTCAGTCCCAAAACCAGTACAACCCTTCTATTCATTTCAAACTCAAGCAATATGTGACCAATCCTTTTTCAAACACATTAACAAGTCTAAATTGGTCATGCATCTACATTTTTACCCATTACCACTTAGAACAACCATTCTACTTCTATCCATTTTCATTTACAACCACCTCATAACCTAGGTCTTTCTAAAAACATCCCATCTTCAAGAAAATAGTTCCAAAAATACCAAAACTCCTTTATAATACATCAATAACAATCATAATCATAGAATGATCAAGTTTTGGAAAGAATTCATAATAACTTATCGAAATAGTGCGAAATGAAGTATTTATTTTTCCGGATAGATGTGTTTCCCTTGGCGCCACGAGCAATAATATGCGAACGGATTTAAAAACGGAACGAAAATGAAGTTGATAGAATTTTTTGAAGAAGGATCTTAGAGTTTGGTTTCCATGGAGGTTTTTGCTGAAGAAAATGATAGTGATCCTTTAAAATGAAGCTTCCCTTGCTATTTTATGGATAGACCTTCCAATAGTTTCAAATAAGTTCCTCCAAAGTCTAAGGCAATGCAACTAACACCTCAACTCCTATTCTTTACACAAAAGCACCTCACCCACTTATAAACATTTTATTTAAATTTTCAATTATTATAACTTCACTTCAACACTTTATATTTATTCCATTTAGACCCTAAACAATTAAAGTTATTTCTTAACCATCCTAAACTTCACATAAATCATCAAAGACATAAAATGAGCACATAAAACTTAGCAAGGAGCATAAAAGACATAAATGATATACTACAATCCCAACCCCACGTGCTCAACGCGTGCTAAAATGGTGCCTACTATTAGGGTCGTGACAGTATTTCTCCAGAAAAGTATATGAATCTGATGCACACTTTGTTCGAATGATCTGTTTTATCATTCCTTACTTGTTCCTTGATGGAACATGGCCACATGTTATGACTTCCAAAACGCCTCCTGCAGCTATAGGTTTTTCTTATATAGCAGAAGATGACGTTTTGGAAGTCCATCTATTTTCAGTTTTGTCGACATTTTAATCTTTCCTCATTGAGTATAAACAGAAGAAGAGAAATAGAATTTGAAATAGGAACAATTACACATTCAAGTCATTATTAAAATTACACTCTCATTCCACGCTGTTGAAACAATCACCATATCGAGATCTAGGCAAGAAATTAACAGAAACAATAAAATCATACTGCAGTTAATATCTTAAACTCTCGATTGAGAACACGTTGTGTTCCGGAGCAGAAGTGAAGTACTAAATCGAAACTTTTTTGCAGCTATATCGAACTCTATAAGGTAATTTTCCAATTGATACCCTCCTAAGACAATATTTGTTCTTCCGTTCTTCCCACCGTCAACAAAGGCAAGGCACGACACACCTTCCTTCACCTCAACAATAGAGTTGGCCCCATAAATCTTCCACTCTGCATTATCTAGTACAAGATCGATAATGGGCACATCTGGTCCAGTCAGTGAGGTTTTAGAAATGGTCTTTGAGCTAAAGCATGCATTAAATGGTGCCACTGCTGCTACTTTCTTAATCTTCTTATCAGAAGCTGCCTTCTGAAAAGCTCTAACAAAAGGCTTGAAGATTGTGCTATGCAAAATCGTGTAATTCGCGATAGTGCTAATCTTGGTACCACCATATCCTTCTCTGTCGATTGAAAGTAAAGAAGATTTGAAATTGACGGTTGTATTTCCAATCTTGATGGATTTGACATTGATGAAGTACTCATCAGATTTATCGCCAACAGCATATATTGGTGCAGTGCTCACAGGATTAGTGAGTAGTGAAGTAGACGTAAGTGACTTTGATAGATCCTCACTACTCTGAGGCGGAAAAAAGTATTTCCCGCCTCCTATAAACATGCTTCCAACTCCTCCAGAAGGGAGGGAAGACGGAATGCAAAGGGCAAATTTATTTGCCAAGTTAAAAGCAGAAGAAAATTGAGTTTGTAATGCAATAGTATTCATGGAAAGGCCTACTACTCCTTTAGCCTGAGTACCTAGGCCTTCCAAGATAGGTTTATAATCAGTGCACGAGAAAGTCAAACGTGATGTTGACTTTGAATTATTCACGACACGTTTGCCATCAGTTGAGTCAGCTAGCATGAATTCCTCCACAAAGCTATCGACTACGAGTACGTATGAAAAAGGGTCGTAGTCAAATGAGCCACAAGTATTGTTACTGCACCCGGGCATGGCTGGCCCATTGCAACTCCTGCAGGCAGATCCCTTTGCAAGTTGACATTTCTTGGAGCCACAAGGAATAGGGAGATATGTGGGGAAGTTGTAGCCACTGCAGTCGAACCATAGGTG
Source organism: Adenophora triphylla var. japonica (assembly GCA_022495995.1). NCBI lineage: Eukaryota > Viridiplantae > Streptophyta > Magnoliopsida > Asterales > Campanulaceae > Adenophora > Adenophora triphylla. The sequence continues at coordinate 243,946 of JAFEMH010000946.1, forward strand.
CTGGCCACTGAGATCTATGACTACATTTACGTAGTTTCCTTTAGTCGAAACCTCAAGGGTGGTGTAATATTGGAGGGTTTTTTGGTCTTTTAGAATGGGGAAGAAAAGGGCTGTGGGTTGTGCCAATGATACTTCTATTGCTTGGAAAAGAGTAAAAGAGGCAATAACAATGCAAAATGGGAGAAGCTGATAGAGAAAAGAAGCCATTGTAGTAAAGCAAATTGAGGAATGGATATGAAGCAATGCATGGGAATGGTCATTTTATAGACTCCTTCTGCTAGTGTAGTTTACACATTAGAATACGTGAAGGGGCACCAAAAAAACTTCTGCCAAGCTAGTTGGCCATCTGATTAAATCTACAATAATTAGTAGCATGTCCACTTGATTAAAAAAAAAAATTGACTATTCATACATCCACCCTAAATCCTCGCGAACTCAGCGGTCAGTCAGACCACGTTTAGTATAGGAACATGGTCAACCGACCCATGATATTGTACAATGTAAAATTCGTCGAATTTAGAAACTCTATTAACTATGAGCTTTTGACTTTTTTTGGAGCTTTATTTAAAAAAAAAGTTTACACTATATTTAACATCTATCAGCACTTAAGATATGGAGTAATAACTCATTGATGTAGCGTAATTCAACTGTCAAACAACATTTTCTGGCAGATATTACGCTTATAGCATGTGAACTAAAACATGGCATTTATGTTCATTGGCAACTAATGATCAATTCTTAAACGTCGAGTTCCATGAACAACCACATGTTACAGTTGCTTTAACTTTTGTTTTAAGAAATTGTTTTCAGTTCTTTGCATTTTGTTTACTTCCATGAAATTTGTAAATGAGATGATTTGTTGAAATATGTATATTGTAAAATTAAAATTTTCCATATTCTTAGGAAATCGTAGCTGTGCTTTAAGAATTGATCATTAGTTGCCATGTTAAGGATTCTATGTGGGTTTTATAGAAGAACACACACGAGAGCATGTGAAGAAGGAAGAGGCGTTGGAGATAATTCTTCCGTGTATATTTTATTAACTTTACGTTACAGAATACTCCCTCCGTCCCGCTTGAAACTGCACGGTTACTGTTTGCGCGGAAATTAAGGAAAAAAATAATGATATAAATGTTGTGAGTGTAAAAGTAAAATATGAGAGAGAATGAGTGGAGGGAATAGTAAATTATAATTATGTTGTGAGTATTAAAATAATATAGGAGAGAGAATGAGTGGAGAGAATAGTAAAGATTCTTTATCATTTTGGAAGTGTGCAATTTGTAATGGGACGCCCAATGAGAAAAGTGTGCAATTTGTAGTGGGACGGAAGGAGTATATATAAACCCCTAGACATAGTGTACTACGTAACTATAACAATTGTGGACTCTCTTAACTTTAACTAGCCTATAATTATGAAATCAAATATTTACAATTACAATTCTAAAATACCGACTCCTATCCTATAGTATAGGATACATATCCATATATACAAGAGGCTGTGAAAAGACCCCATATATCACGTCTTATACCCACCCCCCTCAAGCTAGACGTCCGTAGGGAAGGTGTAGCTTGATAGATAGTGCTTGAAATTGGGGTTTAGACAGATCTTTTGTGAATATATCGACGAGTTGATCATCAGTCGAAAAACATAGTGTAACTTGAGAAAATCACGGGTGACCAACTCACGGATGAAATGATAATCAATCTCGATGTGGCGAGTGCGAGCATTAAAAATCGGGTTACGAGCCATATAAAGCGCAGAGAGATTATCACAAAATAAATATGGAGGAGTGAAAGGGAGTCGTAGTTCGCGAAACAGATATGAAAACAACCGAAGTTCTGCAGTTGTTTTGGCAAAGGCACGATACTCAGCTTCACTACAAGAACAAGAGACGGTGGTTTGTTTATTAGCAGTCCAAGACACAAGGTTGGGACCAATAAAAATGCAGGCACCTGTAGTAGAACAACGATCATCAGGATCGCCTGCCCAATCGGCATAAGAGTAAGCACAGATGGAGAAAGAAGGTGATAGCCAAAGCCAAGAGAATTAAACCGAACGGAAAACAACCAAGATTCGCTGGAAAAGCCTAAGCCTTTTCTCTATTAAATTCAATCAACAAAAACTGAGTTCAACCTCTCTAAAACAAAGTATAAATACTCCCATAAAAACCTAAAACGAAATAGCAAAGTAAAGACCAAAATATTCCCAAATAAAAGTTCAAAAACACCAGCAAACGGAATAAGGAAACAACATCGTCAAATGAGGCACCCGCCCCAGCTCTTGTGAGGCGCCAGCCTCAGTCCCAGTCAGTCCAGCTACAGATGAGGCGGCCGCATGGCCTGGTGTAGGGCGCCAGCCTCGCGTCCAGAAGGTTGGCCCTGATTCCCTTCAGTTGAGGCGCACGCCTGGTCACTGATGGGGTGCCCTGAAATTACCCGGATCCGAGAGGCAGCGCGATCGCGCCCCGGCATCTGGCATCTTTCGCGTTGGGGCGGTGTCTCGCCGTTTGTTTTCGCATTTGTAGAGTCGCCACGCCGTTTTTATTAAGCCCAAAACATTGAAAAAGGGCATCAGTTTAAAGATAATTTTAAACTGTTTTTGTGTGATGAGATTTTGAGTTCGGAGGTCAGATGACTCCTCGGGAAGAGAATATTAGAATATTAGAGCTCACCCGAGTCGCCTCGTAAAACGAGTCTTTCGGATACCCCTAATATCCTTTAAATGTTGTGTGTGTGTGTGTGCTTTTAAAAATGCATGCTGTATCGGATGTCTACATTGTACGCTATGTATTGAAATGTATTGAAATAGTAATGGCAGGAAGCCTTACCAATGTTGGTTCGTGTCTGTCTTCCGCTGGGGGATAGTGTTTGAGGTCGGAGTAGCGTTCCGGTACGGATCGGGATTGCTTCGGGAGGGGCCGGTTGTCTGCGGACAGAGTTTCGGCGTGAGTTGATGTTGCAGGCTGCGTTCGGGCAGAGGTTCGGCGTGTGTGGGGATCGTCGGGATCACTCGCAGGTTCTGGGCGAGAGGTTCGGCGTGCGTTGGGGATCGCCGGTTTGACTCGGAAAGAGCCGGACACCGTGGAAAGACTGTGCAAGGCCTCGGAGTACCACGAGGGGCCTCGTAGTACCTCGAGAGTGCCTCGGGCGGTGCGGGAGCGTCTCGGGAGCGCTCGGGAGGCTTCTGAGCACCACGAGGGGGCTCGGAAGGCCTCAAGGATCCGAAAGGGGCCGGGAATGCCTCGGAAGGACTTAGAGGGGAAGCCAGAAGGCCTAGGGAGGAAGAGAGAAGTGGGAGGTGTGTGAAAATGAGGAAGGGGAGCCCTCTATTTATAGTGCCGTATTTGGTGCAAAGAGGTCCGTACGGACCTCCCCGGTAATCCAGTACTTTTGGTTTTCCTCGATTTGAGGGAATCTGTGATGATGGGGAATATTTGCAATTATGATGTTCCTCAGGCAATAAGGTCCGTACGGACCAAGTTGACATGCAAAGAGGTCCGTGCGGACCAACTCGCAGGGGGTAATCATTTTCTCCGGATTTGAGGGAATATTGTGGACTTTAAGAGGATTCAAGAATTATTAGAGCAAAGAGGTCCGTACGGACCATTATTGCTTTTCCAATTTCTGAAAATTCCCAAAAGGTCCTTTTGTCCCTTTTATCCCGCAAAGGCTCCTCCCTTGGTTTGGGCCGGGGTTTTGAGAGGGTTTTGAGTGCCGTGGGTCATCGAGACTGCGTTGATGAGTCTCGCGGTGTTTCCCGTGTGTTTGAAAGGGGGTGATCCAGATTGGGGTACTTACGTAAGCCCTCGACGACGTCACTTATGGAGAAGTGGGGTCGCCGATAAGATAAGTGGTCCTAACTGGATCGCGTGCATGGGAGATAAAGTGACCGGGGAGGTCAGTGTGAGGACGTGGTGGTGTCCTATTGTGTGACCGTTTAGGTCAGTAGGCTGGACCCTGTGATAGGATTCCTACGTATCCCTAGCGGGAATCAAGCCTGGTCGTAGTTCAGAGGTGGGGTGAGTGTTTTGTGAATGCGGGCGTGGTGGTGCCCTGAAGTGTCGTGTGACCGCCGAGGTCAGTGGTAAGGACGTGGTGGTGTCCTGGGTGACCGCATGGGTCGATGGCTGGACCCTGTGATAGGATTCCTACGTATCCCTGGCGGGAATCAAGCCTGGTCGTAGTTCAGAGGTCGTGAAATTGTGAGTGCGGGCGTGGTGGTGCCCTGAAGTGTTGTGTGACCGCCGAGGTCAGTTGTGAGGACGTGGTGGTGTCCTAAGATGTGGTGACCGCCGAGGTCAAATTGTGAGGACGTGGTGGTGTCCTAAGATGTGGTGACCGCCGAGGTCAAATTGTGAGGACGTGGTGGTGTCCTAAGATGTGGTGACCGCCGAGGTCAAATTGTGAGGACGTGGTGGTGTCCTGGGATGGAAATTTTACGATTTTCCTAATCGGGTGGTTTAAGGCCTTCCGGGCCGGAGATAGTGATTTGGGAGGTTTATACGGTCTTCCGGACCGAGTGGTTTAAAGCCTTCCGGGCTGGAGATAGTGTGAGGACTTGAATCGTCTTCTGAATGTGGTTGCGCCACGCGTGAGGACTTTGAATCGTCTTCTGGCGGCGGTTTCGGTGCCACGCGGGAGGACTTTGAATCGTCTTCTGGCGGCGGTTGGTGCCACGCGGGAGGACTTTGAATCGTCTTCTGGCGGCGGTTGGTGCCACGCGGGAGGACTTTGAATCGTCTTCTGGCGGCGGTTGGTGCCACGCGGAGGACTTTGAATCGTCTTCGGCGGCGGTTGGTGCCACGCGGGAGGACTTTGAATCGTCTTCGGCGGCGGTTGGTGCCACGCGGAGGACTTTGAATCGTCTTCGCGGCGGTTGGTGCCACGCGGGAGGACTTTGAATCGTCTTCGGGCGGCGGTTGGTGCCACGCGGAGGACTTTGAATCGTCTTCCGGCGGCGGTTGGTGCCACGCGGGAGGACTTTGAATCGTCTTCGGCGGCGGTGGTGGAGGCATGGCCGCCTTGAGCTTCGAGAGGTTTAGATGTCTCGTGCTTTGGCTGGGAGAAGGTTGGACTTACGATGGCCGCCGTGCTTGCGTTGCCATTGAAGTGGGCAATGATGATGGCCGGTGATTGCTTAACCATTTGGCATTTTGGAGGCGCTTCGTGCCTTGGGATTTGTATTCGGAGGTGTTGGCTCCTTCTTGTGCTTGTTTTGCCGTTGAGTGGGCGAAGTTCGGGCTTACATTGACGGCCGGTCCGGGGATATGTAGTCTTGTATGACTTCCTTTTGACTTGTCGGGAGGAGCTCGGGCTTACTTTGATGGCCGGTGCTTGCGTTGCCGTTGAAGTGGGCGAGGTTCGGGCTTACACCGACCGCCTGCTTGAATTGCTGGGGATGCGTGACCTTGTAGGGGCCCCTTCGCCGAGAAGATGACTTCGGACCTCCTTTTGAGGCCGTGGTTGAGTTGCCGTTGAGCGTTTTGGAGGCGTCTTGTGCCTTGATATTCGTCCTGGGAGGTGTTGGCTCCTTTTTGAATTGCCGTTGAGTGGGCGAGGACCGGTCTTACATTGACGGCCGGTGGTTGAATTGCCGTTGAAGTGGGCGAGGCTCGGGCTTACACTGACTGCCGGTGGTTGAATTGCCGTTGAAGTGGGCGAGGCTCGGGCTTACACTGACTGCCGGTGGTTGAATTGCCGTTGAAGTGGGCGAGGCTCGGGCTTACACTGACTGCCGGTGGTTGAATCGCCGTTGAAGTGGGCGAGGCTCGGGCTTACACTGACTGCCGGTTATTGAATTGCCGTTGGAGTGGGCGAGGACCGGTCTTACATTGACGGCCGGTGGTTGAATCGCCGTTGCAGTGGGCGAGGCTCGGGCTTACACTGACTGCCGGTGATTGAATTGCCGTTGGAGTGGGCGAGGACCGGTCTTACATTGACGGCCGGTGGTTGAATTGCCGTTGGAGTGGGCGAGGCTCGGGCTTACACTGACTGCCGGGGATTGAATTGAAGGGTTAGGGACCATTCTGCACTTGGATTTGCTGAAAAAGGCCTTAGGACAGCCAGGGGCAAAGATTATAAGGGCAGGAAAGTAATTTGGCCCTCCCTTGCAAGAAGGTCCGTACGGACCAACCTGGATGCAAAGAGGTCCGTACGGACCACTTTGGTTTTTTACAGTTCCCAGGTTTTGACCGGGTTAAAAAACTGAGGCCCCCTTCACTTCTTCTTCTCCAGTTCGTGCATCCGAGAGAAAGAGAGAGAGAGAAAACCTCCATTTTTACCAAAATCCTCCATTTTTTCGCTTGAATCGCTTGCAATGGCGGAAGGATCTCGAAGGAGTCGTCGTCAACGCAGTCAAGAAGTGGTCGAGCAACGGATGGAGCTCCAAAGAAATTGGATTTCGTTTGTTCCATCTTCGAAGAACCCGGATGTCTTGTATCCAAATCCGGAGGTGCACAATCGTCGTTCTAGGAACGTCGGGGAGGTAAGAAATCCGCTCCGTTTTGATTCCCTGCTCGAATTTTTGAATGCTAGAACTAGGTTTTAGTTTTTCGCATTTTTGAATTTTTGTTATTTTATTTTTTTTATATGCCTTTTGTGAAATTCTTGATGAATTGTTGAAAATGGACATGTAAAAATTGTGGGTATGTGTATTTTGTGCAGAAATGTGTAGATTAGTTTTTATTTGTGAAAATAAAGTGCTTCTCTAATGAAATGCATGCTTTGGTGTTTTGTACCGTATGCTATTTATGTATGTACATTATGAGAAAAGTTTGTCGTGTAGTGACAAATTTTGTGAAAAAAATGTGACATGTGCCGTGTTTTGTGACGGGTTTTGTCTGAAAGTGTGTGCCGTGTAGGGACGGATTTTTTGAAAAATGTGTTATGCAGATGTGTCATGCCGTGTGTGCCATGTTTTTGGGTGACGGACTTTGTGGGGAAAATATGTGCAATATGTGCCGTGTTTTTGTGACGGGTTATATGTGCCTTTGCCGTGTTGGGACGGACTTTTTTGAAAATGTGTCGTGTAGGGCTTAATCCCTCTTTTGAGAAAATGTGTACAGTGTGTGCCGTGTTTTTGTGACGGACTGCATGGGAAAAATTATATGTATAATGTATGTGAAAATTATGTGCAACATGTGCCGTGTTTTGTGACGGGTTATATGTGAAAAATATGTGCAATGTGTGCCGTGTTTTGTGACGGGTTATTTTCATGGCTTTCCGTGTTGGGACGGACTTTTGTGCCTTTTGTTTTATATTAAGTACTGTGATTGACGTACCTTTGCTGTGTTTACCTGCAGGATGCGGGGCTTATGGCCGGGAAGGCCAAGAGGATGAAGACTCGGGATCGCTCGAGGCCGTTGTTGAGTTGTGGCAATGATGCCCGATATTTCGTGGATGGTAGGCCGAGTCCCGTGAGGCCGGTCTACGCTTCGGCTCGGGTGTGTTCGTAGAGAACCCGGCCGGGTTTCGACACGAGGAAGAACAAGAGCGTCTTCCTTGGCCTTTCCGAGTATTGGTGGGATACCACCCACACCTTCCATCCGAGCCGGGAGAGGTGACGGTGACGCCGACCGACTTTGCCGCGATTACCGGGCTTTCCTTCAAAGGAGGGCCGCCGGTGGAGAGATATGATCTCCGATGCCGTGTTGACCGAGCCGCCGGGCTTTGAGCCTCGTCCTCGCAGGGTCCTGGGATGCCGTATAGCGATGTGGAGCCGAGGATCACGGCCGCATTGGGCCTATGTCCGGGGGACCGGCCAGGTGACGGCGGAGCAGCTGGCGCGCTCCTTTTTGTGGTATGCACTGTCCGAGACTTTGTTCTCGAACCACGCGACTACGGCTCCCTTTGCTCTGTTGGAGAGCTTGATTGATCTGGATAGAGTTTGTGACATTGCTTGGGGCGAGGCAAGGTTGGCCGAGCTCTACTTTTCTTTGGACCGGTTTAGCCGGGGAGTGGCCAGTTCTTTGGCCTGTTTTGACTTTGCTCTGGAGGTATGAGTTTATTGCTGTTTTTTGATTTAGCAACTATGTCGCTTCTCCGTTTTCTTTTGCACTGAGCCTTTTCTGTTTTTGTCACAGGTGTGGTTCTATGAGGTTTTTCAGTGTTTCCCGTGGGATAGAGATCCTGGGGCCGTTGTCGCGCACCCGCTATGTCCGGGCCGGGCTCGTACGGCGAGGAAGAGGAGGACCAGCAGGGGAAGCTCACCATCGCCTACTGGGATGTGCAGAGCCGTGGAGAGGGGTAGCCCTGAGGGGTTTGTTTTGTTCCCGTGGGCTCTGGTATGAGGGTGATGAGTTCGAGGGGGCTCCCGAGGCGACAAAGCAGCCGAAGATGCCGCGGGGCCCGACTCGCGACGTCATGTACCCTGGGAGCGGGTCTTCCGGGCAAAGATGGCCTGTGTGTGCTTCCCGTGGCTCCGAGGACCCTCCTTTGGGATGCTTGATTCCCAAGATATGGATGTGCTTGATTTTGAGAGGTACCTTGGCGGTGTGGGCGCCGAGGAGTTCATTTTGTATGGAGAGGAGTACGGGGCCTTCGTGAGGAGGAAGCTGAGGACGCCGCAGGTACTGGCGAGGGAGAGAGAGGCCGGCCCGCAGCTCCCCTGCAGGTTCCGATGCCGGGGCCGGATTTCACGTATGTCCGTGGGGACGGGTCGAGGAGGAGGGTGTCTCGTACCCGTTTCGAGCAGCTCCCGCCGCATACCGAGTGGATCCCGATAGATCGGTGAGTGTGCCGACTCTTTCCATCTTGGCATCTTTTCGTATTTTTCTCTTTTTGTTGTTGAGTATAACCGTATTGCCGAGCGTTTCCTTGGCCGCTTGCTTGTGCAGTCCCGGGAGAGCCTATGATATGCCGACTCGCCGTTATGTGGCGATGAGGTCGTTTGCGAAGAAGATGGCGTCGAAGCCGTCTTGCCGATCTTCGCGACGCGTGCCGGCGTACTCCCTATGCCTTCGAGGCATTCTCAGACGTTCCTCCACCGAGAGCCGAGCCGGAGCCGCAGCAGAGGGACCTTCGAGGGGGCGGCATAGCATGGATGCCGGACATCTTCGAGCTCCGAGGCGCAGCCCTTTTATCGCTTCTTCCCTCCTCAGACGCACAGGCGAGGGATCCGTCGTGAGCCTTCTTTCTTCGATCCTTTCGCCGGATTTGATCCTTCGGATTACTTTGAGTGGCAGCCGGAGGGGCTCGATACTGATGACGAGGACGTGACGGGCGAGTTCACAGGATGCCCGACTTCTCTCTCGAGGACCTCGGCGAGATGATGATGATGTCGAAGAGTCGGATTAGGGTCCATTTGCTTTCCCTCTTTCCATATCTTCTTTTTTTTTGTTTAGCAATGTACATTTGATGTACCTGTAATAAAACACTCGTATTTGCACGGCAAACATCATTTTATTTTAAGATGTAATGTCATTTTTGGGATTCCCGGGAGTTGTCCTAGGAATTGTTGCTAGTATTTTTTTTATTTTGTGCATGCCACGTGAGCCGAGAGTGCGTTTGTGGGTAGTGTATGTTTGTCGGGAATGGCTTTGGCCAGTGTTTGGGCGCTTGGAGCAAGGTCCCGCCGAGGACAAATGGTTGTTGTACCGTTTGTCGGGAAAATGGGTCATGGTTGCAAGGAGGTCCGTACGGACATACTTAGCATGCAAAGAGGTCCGTACGGACCAACCTTGCTTGGGAAGGAGATAAATGCTTTCCAAAGTCCGGTTCTTCCCCATTTCCCCATTTGCAGCCATTTTCGAGCTTTCTTCCCCATTTTCTCTAGGAACCTCCATTTTTGCCATGGATTCTTCGTACGTCCCTAGAATTTTGCCGAGGCTTTCGCAGAGAGGCAAGCACACTTCCTTGAGCAAATGAAAACGTGGATGCGGCGCCGTATGAGGCATCGTAGACGGGCTTTCGAGGTAAGGTTTCGTCTTTGCTCGATTTGGTCTTTTAAGGAGTCGGTTCCCGATTGGGATTTGCTGCGGGCCGCCGCGAAGTTCTGGGATGTTAGGAGGCATGTGTATTGTTTCTCCTACAATGAAATGGTGCCCACTTTTGAGGATTTTCGGCTTTGATTGGAGGACCGGAGGTGGAGGCCATCTCGCTTCCTTTCGATGGGTGGTGCTGCGAGCGTGAAGCTTGGCAGCTTTCTTCGTACTTCGTTGGAAGAAGTGCAGTGGCATGATCCTTGATTCGGGTCATATCGACATTTCGAGCCGCCTGAGCGGTTCATGGTTGATGATGAGAGTGATGTCTCTTGGGACGCATTTGCCTTGTGCGTGATGGCGACGCTTTTCCCGGTCGCCTCCTCGCATTTGCGATGGCGCTTTGCTAGATGTGGTAGGGCACCGCAGGCCGGGAGAGGATATTGTCCCGTTGGTGCCGGGGGAGACTCTTCATGGTATCGACCGTCCGGCGACCGGGGATCGTTTTATGAGAGGGGAAGCCCCGCTTGCTCACCTTGTGGCTGCGAGAGAGACTTCAGCCATGCCCGAGGCTCCGACGTCGTTTAGCCCGTGGTCATTTGCTCGCCGACCTCTTGTGTTGGATATGGATCACCCGCCCGGGAGAGATGGATGGCACATGCGGTACGCATCGATCCGCCGGTGGGTTCCGCACCGGAGGATTGAGACTAGGAGGATCTGCAGAAGGGTCCTACGTTGTCGAGTTCCAGGTTTGTCTTGGTCCTCCTTCTATATTCCGTCGCTTGTTTCCCGGCAGCTTGGGATGAAGCAGAGCCTCATTGGCCGGGATGACCTTGCTACCGCGGAGGTAGTTCCTCTTGTATGGCGCCTTGTGCCTTCTTGTATTTTCTCGAGGGTATGGAAGTATTCCGCTTCCCTCCCGCGGTACTCCTTAGACGTCTGGGAGCGTCGTATTGACGACTCGCACTGGCCCGGTATGAGCAAAGCCGTGTCGGGCCCCAAGTGGCTTGGGAGAGCAGCGTGTAGCGATTCTGGGACCCGCTGCCGTAGTAGCTATTGCCTTAGGAGTGCCGAAGCCTGGTCCGACCCTTTCGATGTGACGGAGACACTTTGTTTGACTACGAGACTAGAGTTGACCGACCGACAGGAGAGGTCCTCTTTCGTGCACTCGCAGGAGGAGATCCGAGCCGAAGCACGGGCGAATGAAGCCCCGAGAGCTACCGGATTGTTTGACTCTACGGGAGGACCCCGATCTCTGACCGAGAGACGCAGAGTTGGTTCACGTGGAGCGAAAGAAGACTCGCCGGGGACGAGGGAAGAAAGGAAAGAATGGCGAGGGGACAAGCGCAGATGGCGCGGAATGACCTCCTAGGTATCCATTCATTGCATTTGCAAACACATTATTTGTTAAATGTATTAAGCTGTCTTTTAGCATGTTGTGAACTTGAGAGTAGACCGTGCTTGAACTCATCAAGAAATGTTGTAACCGTTAGTGATTTGTGATTTACTTTTAAAGCTTTGTCGAGACGCAAGATCTCTTGTTTGCCTTTGTTTCTTTTGTGCACTTTGTCGGCGTCCGTCCTGGACTTTTTCGTTGCATTTCATGACCGAAGCGCCTGGGCCATGACGGCAATCCCTTTTGCTTAGGCTTTGTGCTTGGCCGAGAGGTTGAGTGATCTCGACAAGTCGTTCTGACGGTCTTTTTCATAGCTTCCTTGCCTCTTGTTGGCGTCGGGCTCTTGACCTCTTTTTTGCAGCTTCTGCTTGAGCTTCTTTTATTTATTGTTTTTTTTTTTGAGCCCTTGCTCGAGCTCTCTTTTTTTTTGTTTTTTTTTGTGAGCCCTTGCTCGAGCTCTTTTTTTTTTTTTTGAAGCGCGTGAGGGCGAAGACAAGCCCCCGGCTTCGAAGCATACATGAGCCGGGCCGTTTGATGCTGAGTGATTCTCGGATGTCCTTTGATGTTGCCGCCGTCGTTTGACTTGGTCAAGGTGACTGCTGGGGCGTGTTCTTGAAAAGTGCGTAGCTTGATGGAGGTCTTGATTGACATTCAAACTTTTGACTTTTTGTATATTTTTAGACCGGACCAATTAAGGTTGCCTACGTCTCCTGACTAGAGGGCTCAGTGTCCGCGTAGTTCGACACTACATGGAGTGCCAAGAGATGCACGCTTGTTCTTCTTCAGGCGAAGTATCTCGCGAAGTTTGCTTCCGTTGACCGGATTCATGAAGGGATTGCCGTCTAGGTCCTCGCCTTCATGGCGCCTCCGAGAAGATCTTTTGAACCACGAAAGGGCCGATCCATGTGGGTTCCCATTTTCCCAAAGGGGTTGGTTCGAGTGGGAGGCTTTTCTTTGAGTACAAGGTCGCCTTCCCCGATGTCTCGGGATTTGACTTTCTTGTCGAAAGCTCTAGCCATCCCGCTTTGATAGGCTCGGACGTGTTCCATGGCCTTTAGTCGTCGCTCGTCTAGCGTGAGCCAATTGCCGTGTCGGCTTCTGAGCCATTCAACTTCGTTGATGTCATTTTCCAAAGAAGACTGAGCGAGGGAATTTCCAAATCGAACGGGAAGGACTGCTTCCATCCCGTATGTCGTGGCAAATGGGGTTTCTCCCGTGGTCGTTTCCGACCGATGTGCGGTAGCCCCAAAGTGCAAGGTGCAGCTTCGGGCCAATCTCGTCCTCGGGTGGTCATTTTTCGGATGATCCGTTCGAGGGTTTTGTTTGCCGCTTCCACGGCGCCGTTTGTTTGTGGCCGGTAGGGAGAAGATTTGTGGCGTGTGATCTTGAATTCAGCCACAGCCGTCGAATTCCCCTTCGAAGTGTGAACCATTGTCTCGATATGACCTCATTTGGGATGCCGTATCGGCAGATGATGTTTTCCTTGAGGAAATGCGCGACCTTCGAGGTGAGTACCTTGTAGGACTTGGCTTCGACCCATTTGGTGAAGTAGTCGATGGCTACTAAGATGAACTCGTGACCGTTGCCGCCCGGCGGAGCGATTTTCCCGATGACGTCAATTCCCCAAGTGGCAAATGGCCAAGGTGTAGTCATGCAAGAGAGATCGTGGGGAGGTAGATGATTGAGGTTGGAGAACCGCTGGCACTTGTCGCAGCCTTCGGACAAAGTGGATGCAATCCGCTCCATGGAGATCCAAGAGTAGCCCATCCCGAGAATGATTTGCATCGTGGCTCGCGTTCATGTGGGGACCGCAAGCCCCATTGTGGACTTCTGCTCATGAACTTGTTTGCTTCTTCTTGGCCGATGCAGCGTAGGAGTGGCCCATGGTAGCGTTTCTTGTATAGCATGTCCCCGAGGATGACGAAGTGAGAGGCGAGGCGTTTTAGGGCCATGATGCTCTTGGTTTTGACCCCTTCGTGTGTGGGTCTTCCTTGTTCATGAAGGTGGTTTCCGCTCTTGAGGTATTGGAAAATCTGGTTTGTGCCGGAAATGGCGTCTGACTTGCGCCTTCTTTCGCTCTTCAAAGAATCTTGCAAATCGTTGTGATTAAAACCTTCTCAGCTGGGCCCGGTTTTTCTCTCGTTTGACAACATGCTTAAATGTTTGCTTGATGCATTTATTTAATTAATGTGTTTGCCTTTTGTATAGATGAATTGTTATTAACCTGCTTTGATTAGTTAATATCATCATTTGTTAAAGATGCAATGAAATGATTTTTTAGGAAGGTCGGACCTTTATTGAAAGCGTGAAGACTGCATATCGTTGATCAAAGATTCACAATCGTCGGCGTAAAGCCGTCAAAAGACTCAAAAGATGTGAATTCACGTACAACAAGACTCGAAGCTAGACTATAGGCGACGAGGGATTGGACCAGCTTCATTACTCTGATGGCCGTAGCTCTAGAGGGAGTGGTGCCGGGTTCAGTGGCCAATCTTCCCTTGGCATGAGTCCCGGAAAGTAGCTTGCATGCGGTTCGATTTCAAACCAGATCGCGGAGGTTTTTGGCCGCTCCCCGATGATGTCCCTCCATTAGTGTTGCCACCACCCTGGGGGTTTTTGATGATAGAAGTCGCCGAGGGCTACTTCTAGGAGGGCGAAGCATTCGCCGATTCGGAGTTGATTCTGCCGATGTTGATCACTTTCATAGAATCCGCCTTTATCCGGGATCTTTGCTTGGACGACATTTACAATGTCTCGATTCGAGCGGGCATGCTATATCTCCTTCCCCGATTAAGCCTCGAGGAGGTTGCGCCACTGCTCATCCAGTGCCTGACACCGGAATGTTCAATTGAACTAAGCCGTGATGGCCGTCCCCATAAGATCCGAGAGTGTCTGGCCAGAGGGTTGTCTTGTACCGGGGATCGGTGATGAGCCGCTTGCAAGAGGGTTTTCGGCGAAGTAAGGGTCTACTCCTCGATCAATCTCCATTAGGCATCCATTTCCTCGATCCTCTCTCAAGCATTCTTCACAACCGCATATATCGTAGTTGTCATCCCGACCCATGAGTTCTTCGATTTCCACTGTCAGCGGCTTAGAGCGTGGATGTAAGGATCCACTTCGTAGCGGGACAGTGGTAGGAGAATTATCTCGGGGAAGAGTATTCGGTCATGTCGGGACCTTCTTCGGGTCATAGCTTGCCGGCCAAGCACTTGCCATTGCACCGCTTCCGCGGATCACTTCGATCGCTCCATTGGCATTGATGAATTTCACGCATTGGTGAAGAGTAGATGATACCGCTTTCATCCGATGTATCCAAGGTCGTCCCAACAAAGCGAGAAGGTTGGTTTGATTTCCACGACTTGGAACTCTACCGACTCAGCTTGTACGTCGAATTGGATCCTCAGATTGATGACTCCTACGATTGGTCGTGCAAAGGAATCGTAGGCTCGGATTACCCGAGGTGAAGGCCTTATCGTAGAACGGTCGATGCGGAGTCGCTTTCAAAGGTGCTCAAAGCGATGATGTCGATCGCGGAGCCGTTATCAATCAAGACGTTCGGGAGGAAGAACATCTCTATTTTTATGAGGATGAGGAGGGCTTCGTTGTGCCGATTCTCACATATTGGCAAGTCATCGTCTCGCAAGGCTAAACCGCTTCCCGTGCTACCGTTTGACTCCGCCCTTCGGGGAACGTTCGATCCATCCATTTGTATGCCTCTGGCCGGGGCAAAGATCGTAGGGAGACAGCTTGCCCTTGGGCGTTCTTGTCGGAATTCCCGGCCACGAGATCTTTGACTCGGTTTCACGCTCCCACCATAGCGGGACAAAGATGCCGACGGTTTCGAAATTGCAGGGGTCCGCTCTCGCTTGGAGTTTCGTCAAAGGCTATCGAGTTTACCCCCGTCGTTCCGGGGAATGGATTTCCGATGGTATTGGGACCACGAGGGCGTTCCAATTTTCCTCCTCAATGAGCCCCTGGACCACCTGCTTGAGCACGAAGCAATTGTCGGTGGTGTGGCCGGGGTAGTTGTGGAAGGCGCAGTGCTTGCTCATATCCATGTTGGGTTTGGGAGTCTTTGGTTGGAAATTCTCGAGTGGTTTGAGAAGATTTCGTTTCACCAAAGCTTCAAATACTTGACCCAAGGGCATTTCAAGGTTGTCTAAATGCTGGAACCGGGAAGCGAGGGGGATTGTTATTCTTTGGGGCCGCTTGATCGCGGTTTACTTGAGCTCCATTCGAATGTAGTGTACTATTCCGGCCGCTTCCTTTCCTTTGGTCGGGCAGGAGTTGAAGTTGCCAGGTTTGTTCGATAGCGGTAAGATGAGGCAAGGGGTTGCCGTTGCCTTTTGAAGACTCGTAGTCTTTTCAAACTTTGTCCCGGCGTTGACCATGGCACGGAGATCTGGATAGAAATGGTGGCCGATCAAGGTCCTCAAAGATGGCTTGAGGCAGAATGGAAGATGTCCATCTCGCTTCTTCTTTGGAAAGTGGATCCATTATCTCGCTTAGCTTCCAGCCCATCTTTTGTAGAACTCGCCCACCGGTTCGTCATCCTTTTGTTCGGTGGCTTGCAGTGTCATGGCGGTTTGTCTCCCATTCAAGGTTGGCGCGGATACTTCTCCAGAAGATTTCACCGATCTCGATCCCATGTGGAGCGGTTTTCTCGCTTCACATTGAGGAACCACCTTAGTGCCGTGGATTTGAGGGAATGCCGAAAGTGATCTCGCCATCCGTTGAGGGGTTGCCCTTCGCTCTCATACCCGTGACGTAGGTGTCGATGTGGGTTTTGGGCATTCTCGTCCCGTCAAACTTTTCCATTTCCGGCATCCCGAACTTTGAGGGAGAGGGACCACTTTGTTCGGATCGCAGAGGCGTGAGGGAGTCCTTCCGAGAACTAGCTAGCTTGCCTTGCATGTCTTTCATTTGTTCGATCGCCCAAGCCATGTGAGGATCACTGTCCGAGGTGGGTTACCATTTTCAGTGGACGGAAACCGAAGATGGGGGTGGATTGGCCGATGGGATCGCCATTCGGGAGTCTTGGGGAGGTAGTTGAGTGTATACCAACCCATACCCCGGGGTGTTGAAGTTGAGGGCGTGATTGCCAGGTCCGCTAAGGGTTGTGTTTGGGAACCTGGGAAATGATTCGTTAGCCCCAATCGCGTACTAGCAGTGGCAAACTTGAGATGCCTGGATATCCGCCGGATGCCCGTCCCCGGTAAGCATGGGGACTTTTGATTGTGATTGCGAGGCTCGTATAGAGGCAAAGGATTGAATCCTGGGGATACCGAGATGCATTGGGATCTCGACGGAGCAGCACGTATGTGTGCCGTTGGTACCGAGCTTGATGTGCGTGAGCCGGGAAACCGACCGTGCCGAGGCGGGCATGCCTGAGCCGCTTGACCGACGCCCGAGGGGAGCTTGAGCGAGAGCCGCTTTGCGTTGCCGGGATCTCGTAGCTTGGCGGAGGCGGGACTCCGCCGATAGCTTTGAGAAACCGGGGAGCCGGTATGTCTCTCGTCCTCTATGAGAACAAAGGTTCCATCGGTCAGGGAACCGCTGTTCCTCGAAGACGCAAGGTGTCTACGATCCAGCTTGCCGTTCTTCTTGGCGCTTCTTGATGGTTTCGAAGGCTCGCAGCACCTCCTCCATTGTCCTGGAGGTTCCTTAGTGGCGGGGTTCCGTTTCCTCACCGTTATCCGTTGATCCCGTCACGGGAGAGTAGCGGACGGTGCAGACCGTTGAACCGGAAGGGCTATCGGACCTTGTGACCTCGATACCGAAAAGGCGGCTTCCAGTATTCTCAACCACTCTCGGTTCGCTGGAGGGGGTGACGGGCAAGGTTTAGACACAGGAATGGCCTTACGGGATAAAAGGGGGAAAGCTCACGTGGCATGCGGTTTCCGTTTCTTTTATTTTTTCGATTTTTTTTTTGTTTTAATTTACTTAAAACATGTTTTCTCAGAATCCTAGGTAGGTTGGAAAATATTGCTCTTCTTTTTCGCAACTATGCTAGATCCTGGGTCGCCGGAGACCATCTCGTGCGGCTATAAGCCCCTCGTTTTGCACCCGTATTTCGACATCCCAGGTGGATGTACCCTGTGCGAGGGTCCTATAGTGCAAGCGGTTTCCCCCGGCCTAAAAGAAAAATCGAACCTAAGGACCGAGCCTGTCATGTTCTTTTTGATGCATTAGCCATGTGAATAGTGAACCGAGCCGGCCACTAAGTCAAGATCGTGTCAAGAGTTCGCATGACCTTCTCTTTACCTTGCTTGCGCAAGGGATCCGTGACGTTAGGCGTTGGTCGGGTCATATTGTCATGGCCGACGTATCAAAGGCGTGATGACATGGTGTCATGTGAGCATGGATGTATATCCTGGACGGAACATCGTCTGGGTGTAGCTTCTGAAATCAAGATCAGTCAAGATTTTAGCATGACCTTTCATCGCTTTGCTTGCGCAAGGGATCTTGAGTTCCGAGCCTTGACTCGAAAAATGGCCGGCATGGTATATGTATCCAGCCGTATGACACGGACCGGGTAAAACCAACCGAGTCCGGACAGAGTGTGACTCAAGACTCAAACGTGCGTGTGGTTGACGCTTGGCTAGGATGGGATGTTTGGAATGATCCCGTGCGCATCCAAGAGGCCTAGGAAGACCAAACGGATCGCAACCGAGACCACTCCGGGCCGAGGGTTGTAGTGTGCGTGTATCCGAGGCAAAGAAGGCGCGTAGCGTGCGGTGTAACCGAGGCAAAGCGAGTAGTGTGCGGTGTAACCGAGGCAAAGAAGGCGAGTAGTGTGCGGTCTCTAAAATTCTTTTTCCGAGTAAAACAAGTTTTTGAAGAATTTTAAATGTATGCACGTATGTATATTGATGCATTTTTTTTGTATTTTTATTTTTTTTGTAAAATAAAAACGAAGCACGTGCACACACACACAATGCTTAAAGAAGGGGTAAAAATGAAAGTTTGACCCTCATCATCGTTTTAAAATCTTTTGTTTTGTTTAAAAAGATTTTTAAAACAAAATTCCTCAATGAGTCGCCAACTGAAATTACCCGGATTCGAGAGGCAGCGCGATCGCGCCCCGGCATCTGGCATCTTTCGCGTTGGGGCGGTGTCTCGCCGTTTGTTTTCGCATTTGTAGAGTCGCCACGCCGTTTTTATTAAGCCCAAAACATTGAAAAAGGGCATCGCTTAAAGATAATTTTAAACCTGTTTTTGTGTGATGAGATTTTGAGTTCGGAGGTCGATGACTCCTCGGAAGAGAATATTAGAATATTAGAGCTCACCCGAGTCGCCTCGTAAAACGAGTCTTTCTGATACCCCTAATATCCTTTAAATGTTGTGTGTGTGTGTGTGCTTTTAAAAATGCATGTCAGATCGGATGTCTACATTGTACGCTATGTATTGAAATGTATTGAAATAGTAATGGCAGGAAGCCTTACCAATGTTGGTTCGTGTCTGTCTTCCGCTGGGGGATAGTGTTTGAGGTCGGAGTAGCGTTCCGGTACGGATCGGGATTGCTTCGGGAGGGGCCGGTTGTCTGCGGACAGAGTTTCGGCGTGAGTTGATGTTGCAGGCTGCGTTCGGGCAGAGGTTCGGCGTGCGTGGGGATCGTCGGGATCACTCGGGCAGAGGTTCGGCGTGCGTTGGGGTGGCCGGTTTGACTCGGAAAGAGCCGGGACACCGTGGAAAGACCAGGCAAGGCCTCGGAGTACCACGAGGGGCCTCAGAGTACCTCGAGAGTGCCTCGGGGCAGCGCGGGAGCGTCTCGGGAGCGCTCGGGGAGGCTTCGGAGCACCACGAGGGGGCTCGGAAGGCCTCGGAAGGATCCGAAAGGGGCCGAGAATGCCTCGGAAGTACTTAGAGGGGAAGCCAGAAGGCCTAGGGAGGAAGAGAGAAGTGGGAGGTGTGTGAAAATGAGGAGGGGAGCCCTCTATTTATAGTGCCGTATTTGGTGCAAAGAGGTCCGTACGGACCTCCCCGGTAATCCGTACTTTTGGTTTTCCTCGATTTGAGGGAATCTCGTGATGATGGAGGAATATTTGCAATTATGATGTTCCCTCAGGCAATAAGGTCCGTACGGACCAAGTTGACATGCAAAGAGGTCCGTACGGACCAACTCTGCAGGGGGTAATCATTTTCCCCGAGATTTGAGGGAATATTGTGGACTTTAAGAGGATTCAGTAATTATTAGAGCAAAGAGGTCCGTACGGACCATTATTGCTTTTCCAATTTCCTGAAAATTCCCAAAAGGTCCTTTTGTCCCTTTTTATCCCAGAAAGGCTCCTCCCTTGGTTTGGCTGGGGGTTTTGAGAGGGTTTTGAGTGCCAGGGGTCATCGAGACTGCGTTGATGAGTCTGCGGTGTTTCCCGTGTGTTTGAAAGGGGGTGATCCAGATTGGGGTACTTACATGCCCGCCTGGCTTGTAGCTCCTTGGCTTATCTGATTTGCTTGCTGCCTGGGTCACAGCTGCTTGGGGTGTTTGAGTTGCCTGTTGAACTGCATCATCCTCCCCTTCTTGAAAAAAACTCGACCACGAGTTTCCATCATCATCAGTGTCGCCAAGGTAAGCTGATAAATCCGAAACATTGAACGTTGCTGAGACGTTGTCAATTGGCAAGTCAATCTTGTACGCATTATCATTAATCTGCTCCACTACTCTAAATGGTCCATCCGCCCTCGATTGTAATTTGCCAAAATGTCCAGCCGGGAACCTCTCTTTACGCAAGTGAACCCATACCAAGTCACCTGCCTGAAATACCACCCTCTTACGATGCTTGTCCACCCGTTGCTTGTACGTACTGTTTTGCTGCATAATACATTTGCGAACCTGTTAATGGAATTCTTTAATCTGAGTCACACGTGCCTCTGCATCAGAACTGTATTGGCTAGTAACCGAAAGTGGGATAAGATCCAAGGGGCTGACAGGATTACGCCCAAACACGACCTGAAAAGGAATTTTACCTGTAGTGCGGTTCTGCGAATTGTTGTAAGCAAATTCATCCTGTGCAAGTGTCAAATCCCATTGGCGCGAATGGTCACCAACCAAACTATGCAATAAATTACCCAAACTACGATTAGTAACCTCAGTCTGTCCATCCGTCTGTGGGTGATAAGAGCTACTGAACTGTAAACGTGAACCCATCTTCCTCCACAACGTGCGCCAAAAGTGACTAACGAACTTGACATCCATATCAGAAGTAAGGGATTTGGGAATACCATGCAACTTTACAATCTCCTTAAATTATAAGTCTGCCACCTGTGTCGCATCGAAAGTTTTACTGCAAGGGACAAAATGGGACATTTTAGAGAAACAATCCACCACAACCACCATAATAGAATCTTTATGTCACTGCATACGAGGCAATCCCAACATAAAATCCAAGCTAATGTCTTCCCACGGTGCAGTAGGAACCGGTAAAGGAGTATAAAGGCCTGCATTGGTCTTGCGAGTTTTGGCCACATGACACACACGACATCTCTCCATAAACCGAGCAACATCATGCCCCAATTTGGGCCAAAAAACATGTTCGTCAATAAGTGCTTGTGTTTTATCCTTGCCAAAGTGTCCATCAAGTCTCCCTTCATGACTCTCAGAGATAATTAGGTCCCGCAATGAACAGTAAGGAACACAATGCTTGTTACCCTTAAACAAATAGCCATCATGAATCAAAAACTGCAGAAAACTACTATGGGTACACTTATCCCACACATCCCCAAAATACGGATCATCACGAAAAGTGTCAAACCCACATACCTCAACCTACAATGTAGCTAATAAAGAATGCCGACGGCTCAAAGCATCTGCAACACGGTTCTGAACTCCCGCCTTATGCATAATGACAAACGTAAAAATCTGAATGAACTTCACCCACTTGGCATGTCGCAGATTAAGCTTATGTTGCCCTTGAATGTATTTGAGAGCCTCATGATCAGAATACAACACAAATTCCCGTGACAAGAGATAATGTTACCAATGTTCCAAGGTGCGAACAATAGGATAGAATTCCTTATCATATGTCAAGTACTTTTTCTTAGCATCATTCAGTTTCTCATTAAAGAAAGCAACAGGTTTCTTATTATGACTCAACACTCCGCCAACACCAACATTGGATGCATCACAATGAACCTCAAAAACCTCATCAAAATTAGGCAAAATGAGAACAGGAGCTTGTGTCACCGCCTTTTTCAAAAGCTGAAAAGCATCCTCCGCCGCCTTAGTCCACTCAAACACACTCCCCTGAATACAGTCAATAAGAGGGGCAATAATACTGCTGAAATCGCGAATGAAATGTCGATAAAAGGAAGCCAAACCATGAAAATGCCTAACATCATGAACGTTCGTCGGTGTAGGCCAGCTAGTAATAGCTTCCACCTTCGAATCATCCATTTGAACACCCTTATTGGTAACAACATACCCCAAGAAAGTCACTTGCTCAGTCAAAAAGTGACACTTCTTACGGTTAGCATATAATTTCTGCTCTCGCAGAACATCAAAAACCTGTCTCAAGTGTTGTTCCACCGACTTACTATAAATCAGAATATCATCAAAATAAACAACAACAAACGTACCGATGAAAGGTCTGAAAATATGGTTCATGAGTCGCATGAATGTGCTAGGGCATTAGATAGCCCAAACGGCATCACCATCCACTCATACAATCCATCCCGAGTCTTGAAAGCTGTCTTCCACTCATCCCCCGGTCTGACACGAATCTGGTGATACCCGCTCTCAAATCAATCTTAGAAAACACCATTGCACCATGTAACTGGTCAAGCAAATCATCGATCCAAGGAATGGGAAACCTGTACTTGGTGGTGATTTTATTGATCGCCCGACTATCCATACACATACGCAATGCTCCTTCAGCTTTAGGCACCATCAAAGCCGGAACCGCACATGGGCTCATGCTTTCCCGAATAACACCCTTGTCAAGTAATTCCCTCACTTGTCTCTCCAACTCTTCATATTCTTTGGGTCTCAACCGATAAGCAGCCTTGTTCGGAATAGAGGCACCCGAAACAAGATCAAAACAATGTTGAATATCCCGCATGGGAGGCAGTCCCGGAGGAATCTCTTCAGGAGTAACATCACTGTAAGCATCTAGTAAGCATAGCAGCTGCGGGCATGAACATGCCCGACTCGTTTTCCTCAAGCATGACAAGAACATAGAACCCCTGTTCTACTGCTGTAGCTGAATCAAACTCTGAGCGGCTAAGGAGTTGGTGAACAACAGAATTTGTGGGTCTATCTGTCACGACCCTAATATTAGGCACCATTTTAGCACTCGTTGAGCACGTGGGGTTTGGATGGTAGTATCTTATTTTATGCTATATATGTTACTTGTTAAGTTTTATGTGTTCATTTTATGTTTTTAACAACTTATGTGAATTTAGGGTGAAAATGAAGTAATTTTAATGCTTTAGGGTCTAAAAGGAATAAATGTGAAATATTAAAAAGTGAAATAATAATAATTGAAATTTTTAATAAAATGATTATATTAGGTTGAGGTGGTTTGTTGTAAAGTTGGATAGTTAAGGTTGTTATTTGTTAAGGTTCAAACCTTGGAGGAGCTTTATTAAAATATTGCATGATTATCCTTAGCAAATTGCAAAGAAGTCATTTTATCTCTTCATCAGTACTCTTCTTCTCCAAAAACCTTCCATGGAGCCAAAACCCTAGTTTATCTTCCAAAAATTATTCCAAGTTCAATACTTCTTCGTTTTCAAATCCGTTTGTGGATTCTTGTTCGTGGTGACGAGGGGATCGCGTAGAGCCAGTCAAATAAATATTCCATTTTGCACTATTTAGGTAAGTTATTATGATTTTCTTTCAAAAGTTGTTCATCCTATGATTATTGTTGTTATTGATATGGTATAAATGATTTATGGTGTTTTTGAAACATTTTTATTTAGTTAGAGGGGTTTTGGAAAAGTGGAATTGAGATGAGTACGGGTTGGTTGTTGTAGTATCAAGAACAAGGGCTAGTATGGATTTTATGGTGTTAATGGTCAAAAGGAAATGGTTGCATGGCATTATGGCATAAAGTTTGGTAATAAAATGATAATGGTTAGTGTTGGATTATGTTGAAAAGGGTATGGAATGGTTTGGGGTTGTATTGCTGATGTTTGGTACTGGTTTTGGTCACTTTAAAACATAGTAAATTGGTCCTTGGTAGCTTGGGAATTGGATTGCTGATGTTTGCAGCAAAATACTAATTTCTAGGCAGAGGGCACGACTCGTGCTCTGTGGCACGAGTCTTCCCTTGAGGTTTGCCTAAGTCGTGACTATGTAGGGACGAATGGTTCTGGAGGGGTATACAAAGGCGTTCCCTGGGGCACGAGTCGTGCCATGCCCTGCAGCCTCTGAAGCATTTTCCAAGGCCTAGAAACCTAATCTACCTAGGATATAAATGAACCCTCTTTAACTAATATTAAAGTAGAACACTTTAGCTTCACAATGATGTCTTACTTGGTTAAAATGGAATTGTGGAAGGGGTTTAAATATTGTTCGGAAAAGGCTTGGCAGCCTTGATTTGTAACTTAACCAAAGTGAATCCAACTTGGTAATTCAAACTTGTACCTTTATAGAGGTCATGTATTTTTACACATTGATCATGTAGGGCTGGTTTATGATGCCTTGTTGCCTTACTTGAGTTCATATCCATGGGTTGTGATATAAATAGTGTATGAAATATATGTTGCACTATGTTATTGATTTAAACATGAGTATGAGTTACCATGTTGTTATATACTTATCCCTTTGGTGGATTTCTTTTCAAGTAACTATTATGTGCTTGAACTTGTGTTAATCAGCTGATGTTTAGGGGTATAACGAAATATGATCAATTATGGAAAGTGTGACCTAATGTGATCGGATTACGTTATACCTGTGACTGTCCCCTTCTGTGGTCACAGATTGGGGTTATAGCATCTGTATTGAGCCAAAATCCTTATTGAGTTGCTAGTATCTTATATGGTTCCCTGAAAAACGGGTCTTATAAGATGTGAATATGCTCAAGCAGTTCACAAATGAGTGAAGTTTTATCTCCCGATGTTGTACGACTTATTGTTCAGACGGAAAAAGGTAAACCAAGGTAATGTAAGGTGTTTACGGCTTTTCCAATGTGTTATATGCACCTTATATGTGTTGCATCTTACTTGGCATATTTTTGCATTCATAATAACTTATTGAGATTTATTCTCACCCTTCTCCCTTTAATGTTTTAGATCGAACTGAGACAGGAGGACCCGGCTAGTGAGGACGGGGAGGAGTTTGTACACGTCTTTTGGGTTGTTGGGTACGTTATGTCCTAGATGGGATTGTAGTTATATTTTGGTTTAGCTCCTTGTTGGAGTTTGTTTACATAAAACTTTTGTAAAGATTTTATTTGGGATCTTTTGTAACTTAAAGTGTTGTCTATCTTTGTAAGTATGTATCAAAGTTGGTTCATGTTATGTTCCTCCAAGTGGAGATGATTCAAGTTATTACTTGAAGGGTATTGTTAAAGTTTGATTTATTTTGAAGTTAAGTCAAAAGTTTTTAAATTTCCAGGTGGTCTTTATCAGTTTGGGCCTCTCCAGCTCGGGACACGTGTTAGGTTCCGGGTTGGGGTGCCCACACAATCACTAATTGTCGGCTCATGTATCGGGTTCGTAGGACATAAAGTAATAGAGACATCATTCATGCGGAAGGTGTACGTATTCTTGAACCCATTATGCTTAACTTGCCTATCAAATAACCACGGCCTCCCCAATAAAATATGACATGCATCCATGGGCACAACATCACACCACACCTCATCTCTATAACGCTTACCAATAGAAAACTGCACGAGGCACCGCTTATCTACCTTGAGCTCATTGCCCTTGATCAACCAAGACAACTTATACGGTTGAGGGTGTACTACAGTAGGCAAACTCAATTTTTCCACCATAGTAGTAGAAACAACAATCTCACAACTACCGCCATCAATAATAACCTTGCAAACCTTACCCTTGGCAGTGCACTTTGTATTAAAGATATTATGGCGAAGCCACTGTTCATCATCCACTGCCGTTGCGCTCAACACATGTCTAACCACCAAGGTTGGACCCATATCTGCATAAACCACATCGGCCTCAACCTCAGACACCTCGCCTTCTTCATCATAGACCGGTAACTCTTCCTCAAGTAGAGCAACAACATTCCTGTTGGGACACTCGGCTTGAAGGTGACCAATACCCTAACACTTGAAGCACCTCGCAGGCTGCCTCCCTCTAGTATTGGTTACTGTGGTACCCGGATTGGCTGTAGCTGGCGTCTTAGGAGTAGTTGGTGGAATCCATTTGGGTATGCTAGAACTACCAACGCCCCTAGTGTTAGCAAAATCTCTATTCGGCCAATGATTCACCACCTTCTTTATTTTCAACTGTTTCTCAACCTTCAGAGCAAGTCGACACACATCCGCATAAGTCCAATACTGCTGCAATTGAACCACCTCTGACACATCAATGCATAGTCCTCCAAGGAAGCGAGCAATCGTTTGTTCATCCTCTTCGGAAACATCACACCGCATTTGCAAATGATCAAACTCATTGATGAACTCTTCGACAGTCATATCACCTGCTTCAGATTATGATAATCAAGAAAGGACTCCTTCCTATAGTGTTCAGGAAGGAATTTCCATCGCAGCAACTTTTTCATCTTATCCCAAGAATGAACCTTTGATTTCCCATCTCTCGCCCTTTGTTTCTTAACATGTTTCCACCAAATTGAAGCATGCTTCTTCAATTTGATTGCAACAACCTTCACCTTATGACTATCCTCCATGTGTTTTAAATCAAAAACACGTTCAACCGTATTTATCCAATCAATGAACTCATCAGGGTGTGCCTTACCTTCAAACTCCGGGATGTCGATCTTTATGTCGATATCCTTCGAAGGATCAGCCCCATACCTGTGTCCACGTTCATGACCTCGAGAGAAGGGATTGTGCCCCTTTGCAAATCCTCCTTCATCAGACGATTCCTCTGAATTAGAGCCCACATTAGTGGGAGCCCCCATACGAGCAAGCTGCCGTTGGAGCTGCTGAATCTGGTTTCGCAATTCGTCATTCTCGATATCACGTAGGTCTCTTTCGCGAGGGATTTCATCCGCCTGGAGGTCTGCTCTACGACCCCTACTACGACCACGACGACTATCATGAGCACCACGTCCGTGTTTGGCCATTGATAACCAGGAAACTGATACCAAATGATTGCCAAAGCCAAGAGAATTAAGCCGAACGGAAGACAACCAAGATTCGATGGAAAAACCTAAGCCTTTTCTCTATTAAATTCAATCAACAAAAACTGATTTCAACCTCTCTAAAACAAAGTATAAATACTCCCATAAAACCCTAAACGAAATAGCAAAGTAAAGACCAAAATATCCCCAAATAAAAATTCAAAAACACCAGCAAACAGAATAAGGAAATAGAAAAATCGGAATAAGGAAACAGCAGCGTCAAATGAGGCGCCCGCCCCGGCTCTTGTGAGGTGCTAGCCTCAGTCCCAGTCAGTCCAGCTGCAAATGAGGCGGCTGCATGGCCTGGTGTGGGGCGCCAGCCTCGCGTCCTGAAGGTTGGCCCTGATTCCCTTCAGCTGAGGCACACGCCTGGTCACTGATGGGGCATCCGCCTGGCTTGCAGCTCCTTGGCTTGTCTGATTTGCTTGCTGCCTGGGTCACAGCTACTTGGGGTGTTTGAGTTGCCTGTTGAACTGCACCAGAAGGTGACTAATGAAAAGTGAGACTAAGATGTGTTGTTCCTTTGACGAAGCATAGAATCCGTTTGGCAGCTACCAAATAAGTCGTACAAGGTTGGTGTATAAACTGACAAACCTGATTAACCAAAAAATCAATGTCAGGGCATGTCAAGGTGAGATATTGGAGACCACCAACAAGACTCCGGTAGGTGGTTGGATCTGGTAAGGGGTCGCAGTCCTGACCAAAAATTCGAGTATGAGGTATAGTAGGGGAAGATGTGGGTTTACAATTTGTCGTGTTGAATCGAGCAAGGAGGTCGAGAGCATATCGTGATTGACCAAGGTGTAATATGTCACTACTGCGTGATGCTTCTAATCCCAAGAAAAAGCTCAAGTCACCCAGACGACGACTGTCAAATGTATCACAAATGACATCAATAATAGACGAAACAGTGGCGGAAGAGGAACCAGTAACAATAATGTCGTCTATATAAAATAGAATAACAGTAGTGGCCTCAAAAGTATGTCAAATGAATAAGGAAGAATCCGAACGACTATTGAATAAGCCAAGTCGGAGAAGAAAGTTGTGCAAACGTTGAAACCACGCACGAGGAGACTACTTTAATCCATAAAGTGCCTTACGAAGGTGTAAGTACCCAAATTTGGCTCATGCCTTCCGGTTAAGTTTCCCGGCAATTCCCCGGACTTTCCTAAAGTTCAGGGGCAATTTGGTAACTTTTTTGAACCTTCCGAGGGGCGAAGGACTTGCTAGGAATTAAAATTCCACGTAGTCCTTCTGTGGAAATGCCCTTCTAGAAGGCCACCTTGCATGGTTCTAGAAATAAGCTGAGTCATCTCAGGATAAGACCGCACGGCCTCATTTGCCATGGGGTTACAGCCGCACGGCTTCATTAGCTGCTGCCAGAGTGCCTATAAATAGAGACCTCCTCTATTCATTTTAGGGGGTATTTCTAGTAACATTACTCTGCCAAAATACCACCACGAAATTCCAGTGAGCTGAGAGTGTTAAAAACTACCTCCCTCCTCATCAAAACCTTCAAAAGTTGGTCCCTTCCTTAGGCAAACTTCAAGAAGAAAGAGGGACACCACCATTGGTAACCTCTCCTCCCCCTTACCTTGCATTATACTTGTGTTTATGTGATATATTTGCTCCTTTCTTTACATATTGCTATATACTTGCTTGGTACTTGATATTGTCATTAAAGATCTCATCTTTAGGCATGTAAATCATATTACCCCATTTTCCCTATCACATAGGATCCATGGAAGATCCAACTCAAGGATGAACAAATAAGACCTCAAGAAAGGCTTGTTCTAGGGTGGATCTCTCACATGGTGATGTGAAAGTAGCATCCTTTGCTCCTAAAATGCCATCTTTACATATAAAGTTGCATCATTTGCATTAAAAGTGTTATCTTTACATCAAAGTAGCATCCTTTGCTCCTAAAATGACATCTTTATGCATCCTTTGCACATAAAATACCATTTTTCCACACAAAGTTGCATCCTTTGCATTAAAAATCATTCTTTACATCAAAGAAGCATCCTTTGCACTCAAAATGTCATTTTTTCATTAAAAATGTCATCTTTAGCTTAAACATGCATCCCCCATGTCCCTCATGGTTGGATCTCTCTCCTAGGATTACCTAGTGACCTTCATAAGGCACAAAAAGGCATAGGATGAGTATAAAGATCCAATCTTTATACCCCTTCCCTAGTCCCCCTTGGTACTTGGAGCATCTCTTGGAGCGAGATGATGTAAAGGTCCTATCTTTACGTCATTTCTTCCATTCAAAGGTGCTATAGGCGGATTCTCCTTTAGAAAAGGATGAGCCCTAGCCACATATCTCTGATCATCACTTGAGACGAGCATAAATGCCTCGAAAAAGTCCAAATCGTCTCAAGATGTAGGATCGATAGGCAAAGGTCACTCCTTTCTAAAGGGTCTCATCCTTGGACTCTAAAAACGGTGTCCCTATCTTGATCACATGTGACCCAAGGTCTCATCATGATGATCACAAGTCCAAGATGAGAACGGGACCAAAGTCCATAATACATAAAAATCCAAGGAATCCCGAGTGATAACCAACTCATGGTTTATACGTCCGGAAGACCACTTGGTATATTCCCTCCTTTTCAAAACATAAATCCCACACAAAAAAACACTAAGGCAAGTATGAAAAGCGGATCTTGGAAGACTTGCTTCGGCAAGGCTCTTTGGGTGAATGACGATTCGTTCTTCCCAAAGGGTAACTTATCCTCCGGACCCAAATCCTTTTTTTCAAAGTTTTGAGGAAATCAAAATGGCGTGGCGACTCCGTTTTTCAATTTAAACCAGACGTTTCCAAACTGATGTGAGGCGGTGATCCCCCTTACACGAAAAAGTGGTTCCAAAAAAAAATAAACAATAAAGAGAGCCGCTTATCTTGGGCACCACATTCACAGTTTGGCGACTCCGCTGGGGCATATCCAAAGGAGAAAGCTTTCATTTTTAAATAAAAAAAATGATACCCGGTATATAGGTGGAAACCATTAACCTTCCTGTATCGCTTCCTAACCCGAGGCTTGGGATAAATTGTGGTCTAACAATCCCACGTACCGGTATCTCTTTTCGAAAAATAAAAACAAGAAAGCTTTTTCCGAGAGGGTTAGCCTTCCGCCGCGGATCCGCTTCTTACACTTGCCTTATTTTCTTGCATTGCATTGTATGCATCATTTGCTTCTTGGGAATTGTGCATATTCTGAAACTGAACAGGAAAGCATTCTGGAGCTGAAAAAGGTGCCAAAAAGGCCGGGAAAACAGCCTGCAGATCAAAGAAATTGGAACCTGGAAAATTGTTTGATGCAGCCGTACGGCTTAATCCTCCCTGGATTCTGGCCGGGCGGCTTCATTGGCAATTCCACCAGGACAAAAATTGAGGTTAATCTGGCAGCCTTGGCAGCTTGGGGCTATTCAGTTCCAAGACTGACCGGGGCTCCCAGAAAATTTACGTGCTTATCTGTTGCATTTTCCCCCGTCCCGAAAAATCATTCCTTTAAAACACATTTCTGAAAATTTCTGTTTTAACTCAAAAAGGAATATTTTTAGGAGGCCGCACACTACGCGCACCTTATATATCCTGTACACTTTGCACGCACGTCCCTTTAACCCGGGGTGGTTGTTCAGCTGCAGTCACGGACAGCATTACGATGCTCCCGGGCGCGCACGGAATCATCCCAAACTCCCCATGGCAGCCAGTGTCGACCAATGCACAGTCCGTGTCACACCTTTTAAAACCGTGACTTTTGGTTGGTTTTTGGTCTAGTCCGTGTCATACAGCCCAGTTGCATATCTCCGTAAAGGTCAAACCTTAGTCCATAACGGAAGTCAAGATCTTTCGCACTAGCGGAACTCTGCCGAAATTCCGACAAGGAAAATTGGGTAGAATCTTGACTCCAGCATTGAATTTGACTTTGACCCGCACGGGATGTGTAAGAGTCGAGACCAGGTCCGTGCCAAAAAAATCCAAAGATCTTTCGCGCAAGCAGAGCTCTGCCGAAATTCTGACAAGGAAAAATTGGCAATATCTTAACCCGGCATTAACTTCGACTTCGACTAACGCACAGCGTATGCAACGAAGTTCAATGTGACACTGTGTCATTCGGCTTTTATATCCCGACCCATGCCTATTATCTTCTCGGACATTGCCGAAAAGTCAAAACGTCAATCGCGCAAGCGAAACTCTGCCGAAATTCCGTTAAGGCTGAAAGACGAGACTTTCCCGGCATTGCCTTGACTATAATCCGCATCGCGCGTGCGTTGAAAGTTCTTATGACCCGCTAGACCCATTAGGAGCATTCTTCTCTCTTGGTCGGTGGGATCCGCGTGCCCTATAGGACCCTCGCCCGGGGCTGTCCACCCTGGGAGGTCGAAATACAGGTGGAATACGAGGGGCTTATAGACGTAGTGACAGAGCCCACTGATCCAGGATCTAGAGTAGTTGCGAAAAAGAAGGGCAGAACCCCTTTTCCAACCAAATAGAAATTAATAAAAGACACAGTTTTAAGTAAACTGGAAGATTCTTAATTTGCATATTGCTTGAGCCTTCAGCCTAAACACTTACCCCGAGTCTAAACCTCTCCTATCCCTTTCCCGCAGGGAGAGAGAAGTGGGTGAGAATACCGGGTCAGCGGCTTGTTAGCGCAGAAGTCTCAGATAGTTCGCCAGAATCCTCAGTTTTGTCAGTCCAGAGAGTCAGAATGGCCTATGTGACAGAAAACAGCAGCGGTTTGGGTAACCAAATGACTAGGGAAGAAGAGCTAGCCTTAGTCTTGGAAAACAGTCGTAAGGTCCATGAGGAACAGCAAGCCATGCTCATTGATGCGCTTCGTCGTCATGGGGTTCAGATAGTGGTTGAGTCCAACGGTTCCCTGGTTATGGTAGAATATGAGACTCCAGAAGTAGCCATCTCAGCTCCCCCAGCCTATAACCAATGCCCTCCTCCATCTACATATGATCCCTTACCAAGGACTACCCTTTTTCAGTCCTTTCCCACATCCCAGGCAGTCAGGGTTCCAACACCCTCGCCTCCTCAGATAAGACCCAGCTTTGTTCCCTACCAACAGAGAGCAAACGCCACAGCTATCCCAGTTACGCAGCCTCTGCATTACCCCACGGGATTCACTCCCTCCTCTCAGCCTGAGCCAAATTTCCTTATCCCTGAATTTCAGTATCAGCCTGACCTTTCCAACTTTATCAATGCTTGGGCAAAAGACTTCAGGGTCGCAATGCTATCATTGATGTGAAGGAACAGACTACCCGATATGGCTTGGGGTACAAACCGAATTCTTGGGAAGACAGAAAAGCTAAAGGCACAGTTCAAGAAAAACGAAGTGAAGGGGTCCGTCTCCATCCTTACAGCTTGTCTCTAACCCATTACTTCACAAAAGGTGGGACTCAATATGATGAAAGTGATCGCCAGATCTCCTTGAGAAAAACTCTTCTGGAAAACCTTGAGAAAGTTCGGTGAAAACCAGCAAATCCTGTTCGAAGGATGTTCCTTGACTTGCCGGACATTCCTCGAGCTACCACTACTGTTCAGAACAAGTATGCCTTCAAAGGAAACCCAGACAGTTTCAAAGAGTCAGCGCTCTCCTCATCCGGGGTAATGGATTTCTCCGCCTTCGAGCTAGCTCTTCCGAAGATCAGCCAGATAGAAGCTGCCAGTAGTAAAGATAGTGAGTTGGGTTTGCAAAAGCTGTTTGATGAAGAAGCGCAGATCCCTGATTTGATCGACTTCAGCTCAGATGACGAGGTTGTTGCCGTAATTGGAGACGGTGGTGAAGAGCCTTTTGATCCCCGCACTTTGGTGACTAAGACAGAGATGCCGTTGAAGAATTGGGAGACATTCTCAGGGCCGATAGCCAGCCGACAGCAAATGATCGCGGAGCTTGGATTGGTACCCCGTCCTTCTCAGCCCAGTTGTGTCAAACACCCTCTCATCCATACAGTTGAGTCAGGAATCTTTGAATTCCAGTCCTTCGAGTCATCCGATGGCCTCACGCCTGAGGATTATGAATATGTAACCAATGTCATCTTTCCTCTTACTTTGAATGAAATGACAGATCTTTCTGAGTATCCCCTTATTGCCAACTTAACAAATGATAAATTAACTCAAAACTTAACAACAGTTAATAATGAATCATTTGAACAAGATGCAAACACACTAAATGAACAATACATCCAAGAAATCTTTAAGCAGGTTACAGACACAGAGGAAAACCGGGCCCAAGCTGTCGAGGAGGTTTTGACAAGTGTGAACTTGGGTACTGTCAAAGAACCTAAAGAGACACAGATGGGAAACTTCTTCCAGGGGGTTGAACGGGAAAGACTGGTCAATCTGCTCAGAGAATACATGGACGTTTTTGCATGGTCATACAGGGATATGCCGGGGCTAGACAGTTCGATAGTAGAGCACAAAATCCCTCTAGCACCAGATGCTAAGCCAGTAAAGCAGAAACTGAGAAAGATCAAGCCAGAATGGTCTCTACAGGTCAAAGAAGAGATTGAGAAGCTACTGCGGGTAGGATTCATCCGAGTCATCGAATATCCGACATGGTTATCCAACATTGTGACTGTAACTAAGGCCAATGGGAAGGTGCGCTGCTGTGTAGATTTCCGGGATCTGAACAAAGCCAGCCCCAAAGACGATTATCCCTTGCCAAACATAGACATTCTGGTGGACGCCACCGCCAACTACGAAGTCAAATCCTTCGTTGATGGCTTTGCTGGCTACAACCAGATCAAGATGGCCGAGGAGGACCAAGAAAAGACAGCCTTCACCACACCGTGGGGAACGTACTGCTATACAATGATGCCATTTGGGCTTAAGAATGCCGGGGCTACTTATCAGAGGGCAGCGACCGCACTCTTTCATGACATGATCCACAAGGAGATTGAAGTCTACGTCGACGACATGATAATCCACTCCAAAGGCGAGGATGGACATCACTTTGTTGACCTGCGAAAGTTCTTTGAGAGGCTGAGACAGCATTCCATGAGACTGAACCCTGCCAAATGCACCTTCGGAGTGACAAGGGGAAAAGTACTTGGATATATGGTCACAGAGCGAGGTATCGAAGTCGATCCCCGAAAGATCAAAGCCATTATGGATATGAGGCCACCTCGAACCCAGACAGAAGTCAAAAGCTTTATGGGCAAACTACAGTACATCAGCCGCTTTGTCAATCAGTTGACTACTATGTGCCAGCCCATCTTCAAGCTCATGAAGAAGAATGTAGACACAGAATGGACCGAGGAATGCCAGGATGCCTTTGATCAAATCAAGGAATACTTAGTACATCCTCCGGTACTATGCCCCCCACATAGACAGAAACCTCTTCTGCTCTATCTCACTGTCACTGATACGGCAGTTGGGGCCATGCTTGCTCAGGAGAAGAAAGACTGTCGGGTAGAGAATGACATTTACTTTTTCAGCCGGAAGCTACAGGGAAGTGAGCTCAATTACTCAGCATGCGAAAAGACTTGTCCAGGACTGGTCTGGGTAGTTGTGATGATGTGTCGCCATTTCGCGGGAAAAAATTCGATTTTTCGCGTTTCTTTGAAAAAAACCAAATAAAACCCGAGAAAAGAACGGAGTCGCCACGCCATTTTTGTTTTAAGGGCCAAAACTTTGAAAAATGCCCGAGATCAGAAATTTGGGTTCGGAGGTCATGTTACACGCCGGGAAGGACGTTAGTGTGCACCCGGAATGCCTCGTAAAACGAGTCTTCCAAGCTGAAAATCATTTGTGTGTGTGTGTCTCTGTGTGTGTGTTTTGGCCAAAATAATTTGAAACTCAGAAAAGTAAAAATTGGGATATCTTTTTAAGACTTTAAACTGATCCCATGATTTTTTGGAAGATTTTTGGATTGAGATTTGGTACTCAAAAGACCTTTTGAAGTTGAGAGTCACTTCTGCCAGAATGAAAAAGGCAGTGGACCTTTGATTTTGAAATGGATTCAAGGGTCTTAAAACTTCATAATATGGATAAACTCAGAGAATTAAAGTTGTTCCAGATACCTTAAATAAGATTTTTGCGAAGGAATTTTCCATTTTGGAGAAGATTTGAGGGGTCAAAACCTTCTGGAAATCTCAGATATGCAATCTGGATTTCCAGAAGCTGATGAACTAGCCTCTAAAATAAAATTTGAAAAAGAGAGTTTTACTCACCCAAAAAATAAAGTAAAAATATGTCTAGAAAGCTCTGGATGTTGGCTACAAAAAGTGTTTTGTAGTCAACACCAAATTCCAAGTTTATCTGTGTCCAAAAATTAAGACAATGGACTGGGATCTTGGAAAATTGCTACTGGACAGCAACTTCTCAAGAAAGAAAATATGATTTTAAGGGGGGTTTTGCATCCATGCTTGTCCCTATTTCCCTAGGTTTTGGTTAGTGATCACTTGACATTTTAGTGGTGAATCAACTATACCAAACCATCCTTGGGGTACATTAGGACTAAGCACTTCATTTGCTTGGGAAGGGGATTTTTATCCTTTGAAAATGAGATTTGATGCTTGAAAATGTTTTTTAGGGTTTTGAAAATGTGTTTTCTTTGCAAGAAAGTAAGAGAACTTGAAAATAATGTTGATCCTTGTAGAATATCATCCATGGAGATGAACTTCCATGGTGATCTTCTTGGATCTAAGACAAGAAGATGAATGAACTACATTTTGTAGTTTGAAAATGCATGCATGGATGAGAGATTTAGGGTAAGAAGAGGGAGGTTATACCTATCTTCTTTGTATTTTGGGGCTTTGGCTTGAATATATGAGTGTTTGAGGCTTGAATGCAAGAGTGTTTGGGTTTTATTTGAGTGAGTGAAAGTTGGGAAGATTCAAGAGAAAAAGGTGACAATTCTTATGGAATTCTCATTGTTTTCTCGAGTATATTCGCCAGATACTATGAATTGTGCTCTTGTTCCTCTTTATTTTTGTGACTGGAGGGCTCAATTTATAGCCCTCTGAAAATTGCAATCTCATCCGCGCGGATAGGACCTGCAGCGTGCACTGTTCATTAAATGCTGCTCTAGGCTTTGGACAAGAGGAATAATCTTTTTTTAAAATTCAAATTAACCAAATGATTATGTTTCCACCATTTCTTTTTTGGTTTTTCTTATTTCTTTTGCTTTTTGATTCTTTTCCTTGGTTTATCTTTTTTGGCAATCCCCATTTTGCCCTCACTTTGTTAGAAAAGTTAGGAATGTTAGGAATTGTTAGAAATGTTATAACTTTCGTTAATTTTCTAACGAAAATTCTAACAAGCTCAAATTGGAGCACTTACAGTAGCCCCTCGGCGACGGCGCTTTCGAAGGAAGCGGGGTCGTCGATAAGAGTAAGGCTCCATATTTGGCAGGATG
Source organism: Adenophora triphylla var. japonica (assembly GCA_022495995.1). Taxonomy (NCBI): domain Eukaryota; kingdom Viridiplantae; phylum Streptophyta; class Magnoliopsida; order Asterales; family Campanulaceae; genus Adenophora; species Adenophora triphylla. The sequence goes on from JAFEMH010000946.1 coordinate 279,907, forward strand.
ATTGAGTGATCGGGTGGCTGAACCTATTAATAGGCTACCTACGTATCCCGAATGGGAATCAAGCCGATCGTAGTTCGGGTCTTTGACCACCGGAGATGATGGCGTTTTAGGTGCCTCGAACCTTGAAAAGCGAGCCCTGCAGTCGGGTGCTGGAGAGAAACTCTGCTGGGGATAAGAGATGACCATTTTTGGTCTGATGGCTATCCGCTCTGCTGGGGATAGGAATGACCATTTTCGGTCTGATGGCTATCCGCTCTGCTGGGGATGATTGCGATTTATCGCTTTCCTAGTGATAGCGTCTTAGGTGCCTCGAACCTTGATGATGGCGTTTTAGGTGCCTCGAACCTTGGAGATGGCGTTTTAGGTGCCTCGAACCTTGATGATGGCGTTTTAGGTGCCTCAAACCTGGATGATGGCGTTTTAGGCGCCTCAAATCTTGATTGATGGCGTTTTAGGTGCCTCGAACCTTGATGATGGCGTTTTAGGTGCCTCGAACCTTGATGTGAAATGGCCTTTCGGTGGACTTTGTCTGCTGCCGAAGGAGAGGGTGACCGTTTTAGTCGAGGGGCTGGACCTAATGATAGGCTACCTACGTATCCCTAGTGGGAATCAAGCCCTTTCGTAGTTCGAGATCTTCTCGAGATTCCGTTGGCTTTTGGGATTCCGTTAACTTTGCTGGGGATTTTGTTAGCCTTTGCTGGGAAAATCAGACGTATTCGTCTGGGAAATCGGTCTTACGTTTGACTGCCGGGGAATGATTTTGATGAAAGATACGGGATCTCGTTATCTTTCTCAGGGAGGTCGGCCTTACGTTTGACTGCCGAAGGGTAATTTTGATGAAAGATACGGGATTCCGTTATCTTTCTCGGGGAAATCGGTCTTACGTTTGACTGCCGGGGGTAATTTTGATGAAAGATACGGGATTCCGTTATCTTTCTCGGGGAAATCGGTCTTACGTTTGACTGCCGGGGGTAATTTTGATGAAAGATACGGGATTCCGTTATCTTTCTCGGGGAGATCGGTCTTACGTTTGACTGCCGTGGAATAATTTTGATGAAAGATACGGGATTCCGTTATCTTTCTCGGGGAGATCGGTCTTACGTTTGACTGCCGGGGGTAATTTTGATGAAAGATACGGGATTCCGTTATCTTTCTCGGGAAGATCGGTCTTACGTTTGACTGCCGTGGAATAATTTTGATGAAAGATACGGGATTCCGTTATCTTTCTCGAGGAGATCGGTCTTACGTTTGACTGCCGGGGGTAATTTTGATGAAAGATACGGGATTCCGTTATCTTTCTCGGGGAGATCGGTCTTACGTTTGACTGCCGGGGAATGATTTTGATGAAAGATACGGGATTCCGTTATCTTTCTCGGGGAGATCGGTCTTACGTTTGACTGCCGGGGGTAATTTTGATGAAAGATACGGGATTCCGTTATCTTTCTCACGGAGATCGGTCTTACGTTTTACTGCCGTTGAGGAAATTGATGAAAGATACGGGATCTCGTTATCTTTCTCGGGGAGATCGGTCTTACGTTTGACTGCCAGGGGTAATTTTCTTGTCAAGGGGCTGACTTTGGTTAACTTTGGTTAACTCTGTCAAGTTGGGGACTAAACTGCAGAGTCCTGGATTTTTAAAGGGCAAAAGGGTCATTTTGACCCTAACAATCCTATCCGCGCGGATAGGAGCGTGTTCAGAGGGTTTTAAATGAGGGGCCGCCCCCTTTCTTCTTCCCCTACTGCTTTTTACGTAATTACGAGAGAGGAAGAGAGAAAACGCAAAAAACCGCCATTGTTGGGCAAAAAAGCTTCGAAATCTTCCGATTTTCTTCGATTTTCGAGCAATGGAACACGGGGAAGGTGCTTTTCAAGGCCAAGGACGTGGCCCGGTAGCGGAGAGACGATTGGAGCTCGTCCGGATGAGGAGGCACTATACTCTTTCGCAATCGATTGCGGAGGAGCCCTACCCCGATGCTTGGCAACATTGGGCTTCTGATCCGAGTCTCCGAACGGTATACTTCGAATCTTTTCATTCCCTTTGTTGATTTCTTGCTTGAGATTTGAATTTTGGGTGATTTTTGAATTTTTTTTTTTTTTGAAAATTCGAATGATTGATGTTCTTGGCTTTGAATCTTGATTTTGATGCTTTGCATGTTGTAATGAGTATATGGGTATCCCAAAATATGCATTTTGCTTGGAGAAAGAATTGGCCTTTTCGCCATTTTTTTTGTAAATTCGAAAATTATGAATTGTGACTTTGATTTTTTTTTTTTTTGAAATTTGAATATTGATCTTGATGATATGCATGTTGCAATGAATTTGTTGGTGTTTCAAAATGTGCATTTTGCTTGAGAAAAGAATTGGCGTTTTGCCAACATGAGATGATGATATGAATGTATGATTTTTTTTTTTGAAAAGTGGGACGGATTTTTCCTCCCGTTGATTGAATGCATGTTATTTTATGAAAATGGGACGGAGTTTTTACTTCCGTTGACTCTTTGTATGAAAGATTTTTTTTTTCATGAATGTTGATTGGGATTTGTTGAAAACTTTCTTTTTTTTTGTGCGAAAAAAAAATGGGGCTATGCTCATTGTATGCTGTCATGCTGTCGAATTTTCTTTGAAATTTCATGATGCATATGTATGCTTTGCTTTTTTTTTTTTTTGTGCAATTTTTTTTTTTGACATTTTCTTTTTTTTTTATTGCAGTGTGGAAACAACTACGTTACGGAGCAGCTGAACAAGATGAAGACTCGAGGATCGGTGGAGTCCGTAGTTGACTTGTGGGACCGGCTTCCGAATGCGGGCCGAGGAGCTTTGCCGAGTCCGAGACAGATTGTTGTTGAGACCGGGCTTTGGGAGTTTGTTGAGTGCTTGAGGACCGGTCAAGTTCCCTAAGAGCAAGGGCTTGATGTTTGCTTTGGCGCAAAGATCGGTGGGATGCGACCCACACGTTTCACTTCTTCGGGGCGAGGCTACGGTTACGCCTTCCGACTATGCCGCGATCACGGGTTTGTCCTTCAATGGACGCAAAGATTGAGTGGCGGGATGGCTATAGCGATGCGGATCTGCAGCTCTTCGGGATTTTCCCTATTCCCAAAAAGGGGATGGGGATGGAGGATGCGGTGGTCTACGGGAAGATTGTGGAGACCATTGTGAGTTACGAGGCCGGGAGGAGAGGATAGGCGCCGATCGATTGCCGTGGCCTTCTTGTGGTTTGCTTTTTCGAGCACCCTTTTGGACATGCCGAGGGGACGGCAGCCTTTGCCTTGCCGAGGTCCTTGGAGGACATGGAGATGGCCGGAGATGTCTCCTGGGAGAGGCCGGGCCGGCAGAGCTTTACTTTGCTCTCGATAGGTACAGCGGAAGGCCGTGAGCTCCTTGTACCGCTTTGAGTTTGCCCCCGAGGTATAAGCTCTCTTTTTGCTTTCCCCCTTTTTTTTTTTTGAGCACACACTTTTCTTTTGCACCGGATTGATTGGATTTTTACCTTTCGCAGTGTATGGGCGTTGGAGTTTTTCCACGTCACGATGTGGCGACAAATGGCGGAGTACGCCGGGCGTATCCGGCCATGCACTCTTGGTCCAAGCATGCCCGGGAGAAGATAAGATCCAGGGGGCGTACGACTCTCAGATACGCGGATTGCCTTCCTTTAACGGAGGCTGAGACGGACGAGAGGATGACATTTTATCCCCGGGATCGCTTCGAGGTGGCGCACCGAAGGGCGCCGAGATTTGACCGTGGCAATGGAGGATTCTCGAGAGGTCCGACTCGCGATGCCTATTATCCGGGAGAGAGGGTGACGCGCCAAAGATGGCGTGAACTCGCCTTTGAGGACACCGGTGGAGCCTCCCGCCGATATGATGCACCCGAGTGACAGATCTCGCGACTGGGATGATTACCGAGCCGGCCAAAGACTTCTCGGCATTTGTGGCGATTGAGCCGCACTCGTATTTGTTTTGAGGAGGCCGAGGATGCCCTGTGTTCTGATAGAGAGGGGCTTGGGATCCCGCGGTACCTCGGACGGATTTTTCATATATCCAGGATGGGGTCCGATTGAGGGTGCAGATCCCTCACTCGAGCGGCTTCCACGAGCTTTCCGCCTCGTCCGGTATGAAGGTATGGCTTCTCTTTCTTTTTTTTTTTCTTTTCTTTTCTTTCCCGTCATCATTTCTCGCTTCAATCAAGCTTCGACGCTTTTGCTTTTGTGCGCTTTCTGAGGTGGTCGTCGAGAAGCCGACGAAGCAAGTGATCGGAGCTAAGAGATTCATCAGAGGATGGTCGCCGCGGGGCTCCTCGTGCTAGAGCGAGGCGACCACGGCCGGCGCCGTCGGGCGGAGGCTTCCCTATTCGTTCGTAGACTTCTTCGCAGACTCCTCTCGTCTCCTCTCATTGATCCCCGCGCGGTGCCGCCTTCGGATCACGTCATTCTCGGGATCCACACGGGCAGGGACACGTTTGGCAAAGATGGTGGGTCGTCTTCGTACGTCCAGAGTCCGACGCCTTCACCTTCGGATATGATTTTTTCGCAGATCTCGCTTGCCCTATCGTAGCGTGCCGGTTGGTCCCGACGAGCCTCTTTCTCGGGAGACGAGGACGATTCTGAGCCCGAGATTTTCGTGGCTCCCGAGGAGGCGGGCCCGAGTCGCAAGAGGGACCGGGACGTACGTCGGGCGCTAGGGATTCCGATTGATTACCCCCCGAATTTTTTTTAGACTGATTTTCTGAGATTTTGAGATTTATGACTGGGATTGAGATTTGTATAGCTTATGCACATTTTTTTTTTCTTTTCTTTTCTTTTTTTTTTTTGATGTAATAATTTAGGATTTTATTGATGTTTGTTTGTTTTTTTTTTATGCACACTCTTTTTTTTTTTTTGGAATGTAATAATTTAGGATTTTATTTTATGAATGCAATGCAGTATGAATGCAAAGTGTTGCATGAGCCTTGGTTTTTTTTTTTTGGCAAGGGGGTTAGTGTTTGGTATATGGACTGGTTTGGGGAGGTTTTTGCACAGTTCCGAGCAACCGGACGGAATATTCCTCTTTGGTGTAGCAAACTGACTCAAGGTGCATTTTTCGATGGAAAGCAAACATATCCGCGCGGAGGAGTCCCGCATCTCGACATTGTCCTTTAATTTTGCTTCAGATCTCGGTCTCACTTTATTTCAAATTCAAATATCCTCTTCAACCTCCAAATTCAAACAACCATTTTCGGGAGAAAGAGAGAAAATCCATGGAAAACCTTAGAAAAGCTCCATCAAAATTGTCCCAAGAATCCCAAATGTCATTCTTCAACAAATTCAAGGATTGGTCCCGGGAGATTATGCATGAGAGGAGGTCCTTCTTTGAAGAAAGGTATAAGGTGAAGTGCTTATGGTCTCTCAAGGAATTGATTCCGGATTATGAGCTTTTGAGGGCTTCTTCCTCATTTTGGGACACTAGAAGGCATGTCTTTTGCCTTTCCTTCAACGAGATTGTTCCGACCGTGAAAGAATTTCGGGCCTTGCTTGGTGGTCCTGGGAGGTGGAAGAGATAGCGGTTCCTTTGCCCGAGGGGCTTCTTTTGTTGACAGATTGTGCGTCCTCCTTCATCTTTCCCTGAGGAAGCGCAAGGTATGATCCGCGGTCCCGATCATTTTGATATTTCCGGCCTTCCCGATAGATTTAGGGGCTTAGGCTTGGTGGGCGATGCCTATTGGGATGCTTTTGCACTTTGTATGTTTGGCACCGTTCATGGTCTATTCCTTTCGGGATTTGCCATCGGTCTTTGCCGGATGTTGTCGTTCACCGTCGCCCGGCGTAGATGTCGTTCCTTTGATTTTGGGAGAGACTTTTCATGCTCTCGATAGACCGGCTACCGGGAAGCGGTATATGCACGGGGGCAGCCTGCTCCTCTTGACCCCGTGGCCGATGGAGCGCTTTGGGGATTCTTCGGGAAACTCCCGACATGATCAAGCCTTCGACATTTGCCAGAGGGGGTTGCCGTGGATTTCGATGATCGTGGCTCATGGGAGCGTTGGATGGCTGGTCGCCGCACGTAAGATATCGATGGTCGTGCCTTGTTGGCGGGTGGAGACTCGCAGAGTGCTTCAGACGGGTCTCATGTGGTCATGCTTCCGGGCTTTCTACCCAGCCTTCTATATTCCGTCTTTGGTTCTCGAGACAGCTCGGCTTGGAGCAGTTCCTTTGGAGAACTTTGATGATATAGCCATCGTGGTGGTGGCTCCTGCTTTTATGGATGATCCTTCGGTGTTTCCCTTTCTTTCCCGAGCATGGAGATATGACGTTTTCCTCCTCGTTATCCTCAGCGTCCGAGGCCGGTGTTCCCGACCACTTGGTACCCGGATTGGTACGAGAGGCATTTGGAGACTCGTATGGCTATTTTGATGCGGCGTGAGGCCATTGTGGGTGCGGAGGACCCGATCAAGCTTCGAGAGGAGGAGGGCCGAGGCGAGGGCCAACCCTCATGACAGAGCGGAGACGCCGTGACCGACTATGAGGCTTACGTCAAGAGACAGAGAGGAGGGCTCCTATGCTACCGCCTAGGCTACAGGAGATGAGAGATGACGCTAGGGCTACTAAGGCCCCGACAGAGGCTGGTTTGATAGATCCCTGTTCCTATACCAGAGCTTGGTAGGAGGAAGACCGACATTTTTCCTGTTCGTAAAAAGAAGACTCGAAGGGGGAAGAAGAGGGGAGAGGCCAAGACGAGTGGCTTGGAGTGACTCCGAGGTTTCCGAGTATCCCTTTCTTGTCATGGCGTACACATTAGTTTGATTATGTATCTTAATTTCTTTTAGCAAAGCTGCCGCTGTAGGAATGAATCGGGCTTAGACTCATCAAAAAGTTTTTAACTTGTAATGAATATTTGAATTGCTTTAGAGTTTTTCGAGACGCTTTCATGGTCTCGATCGCTTGTATTGATGCCAAAGTATGACTTTTATTTGTGTTTTAGACCGAACCGTTTCCGCCGCCACGTTCCCCTCATTTTGAGGAGCTCAGTCTTCGTAGTTCAACCCGATTTTTTTTGTTTTTTTTTGTTTTTTTTGTTTTTTTTTTTTGTTTTTTTTTTTTTTTTTTTTTTGGTGCAACCCTATTTTTTACCCAGGCCGCCCTTTTCGGGTTTTCAACCTAGTTGGGTATTACTCTTTCAGCACTCTTTTTTTTTTTATTTCTTCTTTTTTTTTCTTTGTTTTACGCGTAGTATCTCGCGCAGCCTTGTCACCATTCACCGGGTGTACAAAGGGATTCCCGTCGAGGTCCGCAAGTTGCATGGCTCCTCCGAGAAGATCTTCCGGACGACGTATGGCCCGACCCATACAGCTCCCATTTGCCGAGGGGGTTGATACGGACCGGGGCTTTTCTTTTAAAACGAGATCCCCTTCTCGGATCTCCCGATGCTTTACTTTCTTGTCAAAGGCTCGCCATTCTTCCTTGGTAGGCTCGGATGTGTTCCATGGCTTTCAATCGTCGCTCATCTAGCAGGCCAATTCGTCATGGCGACTCGGAGCCATTCGACCTCGTTGATCCGGCTTTCCAAAGAGTATACTGAGCGAGGGGATCTCTAGCTCGATTGGGAGTACGGCTTCCATTCCGTATGTGAGGGCAAACGGTGTTTCCCGCTTGCCGTTCTGACCGATGTTCAGAGCCCCAGAGTGCCAGGTGTAACTTCTCGGGCCAATCTCTCGCCTTGGACAGCCATTTTCCTGATGATATTTTCCAGAGTCTTGTTTGCCGCTTCAACGGCTCCGTTGGTTTGGGGCCCGTAAGGAGATGACTTGTGACGGGTTATTCAATTCTCGCCAGCTCGTCGCATTCCCCTTCGAAGTGGGATCCATTATCTCGAGATGATTTCGGCCGGCAACCCGTATCCGCATATGATGTTCTCTTTGATGAAGAGGGCTACTTTCCTTGAGTTGAGGATTTTGTAGGACTTGGCTTCAACCCACTTGGTGAAATAATCCACGCCTACCAGACGAATTCGTGGCCGTTGCCGCCGATGGTGTGATTTTGCCTATGACATCGATTCCCCAAGTGACGAAAGGCCAAGGGGTTGTCATGCAAGATAACTCGTGAGGAGGCAAGTGATTAAGATTGGAGTATCGCCTGCATTTGTCGCAGCCTTTTGACGAACCGGATGCGCCGGTTTCCATGGAGATCCAAAAGTACCCCATTCTCGCATGATTTGCATCGTAGCTCGAGCATTCATGTGAGGGCCGCAGTACCACCATGTATTTCTTTCATGAGTTCGGTAGCCTCTGTTTGCCGATACATCGCAGAGGGGGCCTTGATAACGCTTCTTGTATAGCATATTTCCCAAAAGAACATAATGGGAGGCGAGCCGCTTCAGTGGCCGAGAGACTTTTCGCTTTGATTCCTTCTTTATATTCCCCATCTTCATTTTTGAAAGGGGCCTCGCCATCCTTCGTGTACCGGTAGATCCGAGTGTACTGTGTGGATCATTGGCCGGTTCGGCTTCGCTTCGATTTCAAAGCAATAAGCGGGATTTTCTCTTCTACCGACTCGAATGGTTTGACGGACTTCCTTCGGGTATTTCAACGAGGGAGGCTAGCGTTGCTGCAGCATCTCGCAACTGCTGCGATCCCCGGGCAAGTAATGAAAGCCGATCTCCTTGAATTGAGTTACTAGCTCTTCCATGTAAGTGTGATATTTCGCAGACCCGGTCCACGGTCTTCCATTTGTTAGAGACCCGATTGATGATGAGGGCGTAGTCACCATACACCTCCAATTCCTTGATATTTCTTTCAAGGGCGGCTTCCAACCCGGCTATGCAAGCTTCATATTCAAGCCGTTGTTGGTGACTTCGAAGTTCAACCTTACCAAGCTATGGGGGTGTGTTCGTCGCAGGATCGACCGTAAGCATTCCTATTCCGTTCCCCTTTGTTTGACGCCCGTCGAAGAAGAGTTGCCGCCGATTTTCTCCTTCTAGAGCGAAGATTCCATCATCGGGAAATTGAGGTTCAGTCCTCTGACTCATCACTTGGGAAATCGGCCAAATGTTCCGCCATTATGCGTCCTTTTACGTATTTCCTTGAAACATAAGTGATGTCATATTCGGCCAAAAAGAACGACCATTTTGCCAACCTCATGGAGATGGAAGGCTTGTCGAACGTATATTTGATGGGGTCTATCCTTGAGACAAGATGTATCGGTGAGACCGCATGTAGTGTTTCAACTTTCCCACTACCTGCACCAAACTCGCGCAAGTCTTCTCGCAAGCGCAGTAATTGAGTTCGCTTCCTTGGAGCTTTCGCTACGAAATAGATGGCGTTTCGATCTTGGAATCTTTCTTCTCTTGAGCTAGCATAGCCCCAATTGTCGTATCCGTGACAGCTTAGATATAGCAAGAGTGGCTTTTGCCGATGTGGTGGGCAGAGAATCGGGGATTCACAAGGTATGCCTTGATCTGCTCAAAGGCAAGCCGACATTCCGGGAGTCCATTCTCGTGTAGGCATTTTTCTTCATCAACTTGAAGATCGGCTCGCAGACGAGGTCACCGATTTACAAAGCGGCTTATGTATTGCGCCTTCCCATGAAGGATTTCACTTCTGTCGTTGTCCTGGTGGCTTCATTTCAACTATCGCCTTGATTTTCTGGGATCTACTTCGATTCCCCGTTCGTCACCATATATCCTAGCACCTTACCTCGTCTTACACCGAAGGTGCACTTGGCCGGATTCGCCTCATGCCGTGGTCTCTGAGGCGGCCGAAGAATTTTCTCAAATCAACAAAGTGTCGCCATCCGATCCTCCGGAATGTATTATCATGTCGTCCACATAGACCTCAATTTCTTTGTGGATCATGTCATGGAACAGAGCCGTAGCCGCCCTTCGTACGTAGCCCCAAAGATTCTTTAGTCCGAATGGCATGACCGTGTAGCAAGAGGTGCCCCAAGGGGTTGTGAAGGCCGTTTTGGCTTGATCCTCTTCTCGCCATTTTGATTTGGTTGTAGCCGGCAAAACCGTCGACGAAGGATTTGACTTCATGGTTGGCCGTGGAATCTACCAAAATGTCGATGTTCGTGTGGGGAAATCGTCTTTGACCGGCTTTGTTCAAGTCTCTCGAAGTCTACGCAAAGACCGGATCTTTCCGTTGGCCTTGGTCACCGTTACTATGTTGGAAAGCCATGTAGGGTATTCAATGACTCTGATGAACCCCGCCCGAGCATCTTTTCTATCTCCTCTTTCACTTGTAGGGACCATTCGGGCTTAATTCTTCTTAGCTTCGCTTTACCGGCTTGACTTCCGGGTCGAGCGGTATTCGGTGCTCAACTATGGAAGGATCGAGGCCCGGCATATCTTTATAGGACCATGCGAACACATCCACAAATTCTTTTAGCAGCTCAATTAGGGCATCCCTTTCACCCCTTCGAAGAAACTACCAATCTGCGTCTCTTTAGGCTCTTCCGCAGCTCCCAAATTCACACTTGTCAAAATCTCTTCGGCAACTTGGGCTCGATTTTCCTCTTTCCTGACAACCCGCTTAAAGATTTCTTTGATATATTGTTCATTTAATGTGTCTCGCTTCTTCATCTAGTGAATCGTTATTAACTGTTTTTAGATTATTAGTTAATTCATCATTAGTTAAAGTGGCAATTAAGGGATACTCGTAAAGGTTCGTCATTTCATTGAGAATAAAAGGGAATACAAAGATTGGCTACAATTTCGTGGTCTTCAGCGTGAGGCCATCTGGACGACTCGGAAGACTCAAACTCAACAATGAGAGACTCAGAGGACTTTACAAAGGTTGACACAAAGGGACGGGGACCAATCCAAGTTTGGTGATCATTTCTTCTTTGGTCGCGGACGGGCCCGAGAGAGTTTCCCAATTCTTTAGCGGCATTGCCGTCGTGGGCCTCATGACTCTGGGGCCGTCTCTTTTCTCGTTCTCCTTCCTCGCCACCGCTATCATCTCTTTCTCTCGAACCAGATCAATTGCGTCTAGCGTCCGAAAGCCGAGCATGTGGATGTAGGGATCTTCCTCAATTCTTGGGATTTCCATATCGTCACAATCCGACCGCTCAATCCGTATGTAAGGACGTATTGCGTCTCGGTGTGCCGCTAGAAAAATCTCATGTCCCATACTCGAGCGGAAAGGCTTCGGTGTAGTTCAAGAAGGAGGACGTCCCACACGACGTTCATAGATTCGAGTTGAGTATGACGATGCTTGTCGATCTTTATCATGAAAATTTCCCGGCTTGGCAGGTCGAGAGCGGGTTTGAAGAATGGTGACGAAGCCGTGATTAGGAACCGGGGTTTGTGTGCCCGTATCATGGCGGCGTTCAATGTTTCCTTCCAAGATGCCTCCAAATGTTGGAAATGACAATTGGATTTGATGAATCGACTTCTTCTGAGTCTCGCTCGCTTGAGTGCGTTGACATAGTTAGCATCACCGGATTCTCGGGGGATTCTCGCGAGACTTGCCCCGATAGTCACTTGGTCGACTCTGAGGAGGTAGCCCCGGTGTCTGGCTAAGCGCATGCTTGGTAACGGTCTCGGCTTCGTTCCCGATGAGGAAGCCGTCTCCCCTTATGACTTCAAGGTCCCCTTGTCGGTAAATGAATTTGACACATTGGTGGAGAGTGGAGGCTATGGCTTTCATGTGATGCAACCAAGGGCGCCCTAGTAGGGCCGTGAACTCTGAGGGGATATCCATTACATGGAACTTTGCGGGCACCATTTGGGTTTCGTACTGCAGTTCCAGCAGTCACCGTCCCCGTGATGGGACGGGACGTGCCATCATATGCCTTGACCGACCGGGTAGATGGGATCATATGGCTTTCGTTGATGCGTAAGGCCCGCATGATACTGAGGGGGAGGACGTTAACGGCCGATCCGTTGTCCACCAATACTCCAGGAGCGATACCGTGTTGAGCTTAATGGTGATGTACAAAGCTTCATTATGTTGGGAGACATCTCTTGGTAAATCTTCGTCGCAGAAGGTGATCATGCCGCCATATAGGCGGGGTCATAGATTTGGTCCTTATCTCGGGATAGAGAGTCATCAAGCCGCCACTTCGTGCTTTTTCTTGCGAGGTAGAGCCTTTGCCGAAGCCCCGGGTTATACTCGAGGCCTTTTGTGGCGGTTGCCATCTCCAAATAACATGTTGATTGAGTGGGAGCGCTGCATCAAGGCGTCGGTTTTTCTTCGTCGGCGTATACTGGAGCCGGACAAACCGAACTCGTCGACCCCGAGGGGGCTGGACTTTGCTCGCAGCACTGCATCCGAAGGTCTCAATTCCGTCGTTGGCAAGGCTTTTCTCGCTCTTTTACCCCCGTTTGCTTTGGGGGAAGACTCGACTGAGTAGAGTACATAATAATCAAATCCCCTGCATGGCTCCCCGAGCGTTCCCACACCGTTATCACCGGCCTCGAATCTCTCCTTCAATTTTTGGCCGGGAGGAAATTTTCTTTTTCTTAGGAGGACGGTCCTCGTGTATCCAAACCCCGATAATCCCTTTCAAGGCAATCGGGACAAGCCACAAATATCCCACCAAATGTGTTCTACTACCGGTGGCGGATTTGGGACCTCGTGTTGAGCGGTGGCCGGAATGACTTTGAGTGGAACCGGTCCGGGGATCTCGCCGGGCTCATCCGGGAAGCGAGTGATTGGACTCCGCCGGATAATGAGAGATATTGAGGTCCCGGAACAGCATATGTTTGTCCTTCGTGGTAGCCCCGCCGCTGGGATATTGTTAAGGTCCCGAAGTGGCGTGTGGCCTCTTCAATCCAGCTCGCCGTCCGTTCCGGCGTTCTTCCGTGGCTTTGATGGCTGACCATATTTCTTCAACTGCTCCTTGATTTTCATCACTCAGCCGATATTTGCGGGATCATCACTTTGAGAGGGGACAACCGACAAGATACCGAACTCTTTCGTCCCCGATCGCCGTTTGGGGGCCGCTGCCCCGTAAGTCGACGGGCAGAGTCCCGGCGGTGGAAACATAGGAATCTTGGGGTAGCATCTTGATGTATCCGGACGATTAAGAAGAGGAGGAGAACCCTCTTCCTTCTTTGCGGTAAAAGTGCCATCGGAATTGAGACCGATAGTCAAACCATGACTTGCGACAACCCCGTAAGGTCATCAATTTGAGCCTCATGTCGAAGTCTCATCTCGTTCTACCAACCGGATCCAACACGGGTCCTGTTCGAGGGATTTTGGAGGACGGAGCAATGTGGTCCCCATCATTACCGACCGATGCGCATATTCTCAAACCCGAGTCGGAATAAACGGCGAAGCCGATGACGCGCTGACTCTTCCCAACTAATCAAACGATGACCCGTGCCCGAAACCAACCTTTGTGAGGAGTCATGGGGAAAGGACACGAAGGTTCGTATGTCCGGGAATGGAAGGAGGGTAGGTGTTTCGGGCTTTAGGCTCATGCAACATGCGATTATTTGTTCACGTTTACTTAAAACATGTTTTATTAACCTAATCGGTTGGAAAAGATTGCTCTTCTTTTTCGCAAACTACTCGATCCTCGGATCGCTGGGCCCCGTCACTACGTCTATAAGCCCCTCGTATTCCACTCCGTATTTCGACCTCCTGTGGTGGATGTGCCCCGGCGAGGGTCCTATAGGGCAAGCGGGTCCCACCGACCGAAAGAAAAACGATCCTAAAAGTCCGGGCGGGTAATCGAGTCTTAACGAGCATTCGATGTAAATTACGGACAAAGCCGACGTCAAAAGTCAAGATCATGTCCGAGGGCTCGACGAAAAGTCGGCATGATTTGACCGATAAGCGTCCACAATTGATCTTGACTTGTCGTCGCTAAGCCGTAATTAGGCATGGAATAATCATTAATCCTTGATGACTCAAAGGTCAATGCCGGGAGTCGTTGTATAATTTGTGCCGCCGAGCCGAAGTCAAGGCGCCGGCCAATATCTTGGTCAAAGTCTGCGGCGGAAAACCGGCGTAACTTCGACCGATTAGGGTCCCCGAAAGATATTGAGCTCGGTATGCCGACAAAGGCTTGAAAGGAAAGGTCTATACACGTACAAGGCATGACACGTACTGCACTAAAAACCAACCGGGTCTCTGACAAAGTGTGTCACGGACAAGTGCATGGTCGACACGAGGCTCCATGGGATGTTTGGGTAGTCCTGTGCTCATCCGAGAGGCGTAATAAGACCAAACGGACCGCGACAAGGATTTCCCCGGGTTAGGGGCGTAGTGTGCAGTGTACGGTCACGTGCGTGTAGTGTGCAAGCAGTCTATATTCTTTTTCTGAGTAAAATAGAAATTTTTTTTTATGTGTCTTAAAAATATGATGCATGATTTTTTTTTTGAAAATTTTCTTTTTTTTTTTTGAAAATCCTTTTTTTTTTGAATTTTTTTTTGAAATTTAATGAACACATAAGCACGTAAGCACGAAAATTCCGACAGTTAGGGACATGATTCCGACAAATAAAATTTTGACTTTTTCCGAGGCGGCCAAAACAACACGAAAAATGTGCAAAAATCAACACACACACACAAATGATTTTCAAAGCCGGGACGGAAGCTTGACCCTCAAAAGCTTTTTCCTTTTTTTTTTTGAAAACGGTGATACCGGTACGTGGGATTGTTAAACCACAATTTATCCCCGACTCGTGTTAGGAGGCGGTAACGGGAAGTTTAATGGTTTCCACCAATATACCAAATATCATTTTTTTAGAAAAGCTTAAATCCCCAAATGAGTCGCCACCGTGATGATGTGTCGCCATTTCGCGGAAAAATTCGATTTTTCGCGTTTCTTTGAAAAACCAAATAAAACCCGAGAAAAAGAACGGAGTCGCCACGCCATTTTTGTTTTAAGGGCCAAAACTTTGAAAAATGCCCGAGATCAGAAATTTGGTTTCGGAGGTCATGTTACACGCCGGGAAGGACGTTAGTGTGCACTCCGGAATGCCTCAGTAAAACGAGTCTTCCAAGCTGAAAATCATTTGTGTGTGTGTGTGTGTGTGGTGTGTGTGTGTGTGTGTTGGCCAAAATAATTTGAAACTCAGAAAAGTAAAAATTGGGATATCTTTTTAAGACTTTAAACTGATCCCATGATTTTTTGGAAGATTTTTGGATTGAGATTTGGTACTCAAAAGACCTTTTGAAGTTGAGAGCCACTTCTGCCAGAATGAAAAAGGCAGTGGACCTTTGATTTTGAAATGGATTCAAGGGTCTTAAAACTTCATAATCTGGATAAACTCAGAGAATGAAAGTTGTTCCAGACACCTTAAATAAGATTTTTACGAAGGAATTTTCCATTTTGGAGAAGATTTGAGGGGTCAAAACCTTCTGGAAATCTCAGATATGCAATCTGGATTTCCAGAAGCTGATGAACTAGCCTCTAAAAGAAAATTTGAAAAGAGGAGTTTTACTCACCCAAAAAATAAAGTAAAAATATGTCTGGAAATCTCTGGATGTTGGCTACAAAAAGTGTTTTGTAGTCAACACCAAATTCCAAGTTTATCTGTGTCCAAAAATTAAGACAATGGACTGGGATCTTGGAAAATTGCTACTGGACAGCAACTTCTCAAGAAAGAAAATATGATTTTAAGGGGGGTTTTGCATCCATGCTTGTCCCCATTTCCCTAGGTTTTGGTTAGTGATCACTTGACATTTTAGTGGTGAATCAACTATACCAAACCATCCTTGGGGTACATTAGGACTAAGCACTTCATTTGCTTGGGAAGGGGAATTTTATCCTTTGAAATCAAGATTTGGTGCTTGAAAATGGTTTTTAGGGTTTTGAAAATGCATTTGCAAGAAAATAAGAACACATTGAAGAAAATGTTGATCCTTGTAGAAGATCATCCATGGAGATGAACTTCCATGGTGATCTTCTTGGATCTAAGACAAGAAGAAGAATGAACTACATTTTGTAGTTTGAAAATGCATGCATGGATGAAAGATTTAGGGTAAGAAGAGGGAGGTTATACCTATCTTCTTTGTATTTTGGGGCTTTGGCTTGAATGTATGAGTGTTTGAGACTTTGAATGTAAGAGTGTTTGGGTTTGATTTGAGTGAGTGAAAGTTGGGAAGATTCAAGAGAAAAAGGTGACAATTCTTAAAGAATTCTCACTGTTTTCTCGAGTATATTCGCCAGATACTATGAATTGTGCTCTTGTTCCTCCTTATTTTTGTGACTGGAGGGCTCAATTTATAGCCCTCTGAAAATTGCAATCATGTTCGCGCGGATGGGATTGGTGACGTGCACTGTTCATTAAATGCTGCTCCAGGCTTTGGACAAGAGGAATAATCTTTTTTAAAATTCAAATTAACCAAATGCATTATGTTTCCAGCCATTTCTTTTTTTGGTTTTTCTTATTTCTTTTGCTTTTTTGATTCCTTTCTTTGGTTTATCTTTTTTTGGTAATCCCCATTTTGCCCTCACTTTGTTAGAAAAGTTAGGAATGTTAGGAATTGTTAAGAATGTTATAACTTTCGTTAATTTTCTAACGAAAATTCTAACAAGCTCAAATTGGAGCACTTACAATTGGGAAGTAAGAAATAATCATTTAGTGCATTCAATGATGTTCAACATGAAGTGCATGAATGCGTTTAAACTAAATGGATGAAACATGCATAAGTATGGGAATGTGAAGGATAGGTTATATGCATGAGTCAAAAATAATGCAATCATTATTCTACAAATAAGTAGTTTGAGTGAATAAAGTTTTAAAAACCATAATGATGCATTTAGAGAGATTAAAATTGTCGCTTACACTTTCAAAAGTTTAACAAAAGAAGGAAGCAATAAACAAAAAGGCTTCCAGAAAGTCTTCATCAATCTTCTTTCTTCAACGCAAGTCATATGAATCATGGTCACGAACGACGACGTAATTGTTGATCGCCGGATCATCTTGAGGAGCCGGAGCATGGGGAAGGTCTTCGTGCATGTAAAATGCAGAGGCTTCACTCCAATGGCTTGGAGAACTTTCTTCGCTAGCTTTCCTTGTTTGCCGCGGTTTGAAGTGCCGCCGCATGATTCTCTATATTCGTAAAGTTACCTCTTGAGGAGTTAG
Organism: Adenophora triphylla var. japonica; assembly: GCA_022495995.1. Classification (NCBI taxonomy): domain Eukaryota; kingdom Viridiplantae; phylum Streptophyta; class Magnoliopsida; order Asterales; family Campanulaceae; genus Adenophora; species Adenophora triphylla. The sequence goes on from JAFEMH010000946.1 coordinate 296,925, forward strand.
TGAGAATGTCAATCCTTGAAGTTTGAAAATCAATGCGGTTGGAATGAATTCCCAAGCTTTGAGTCAGACTCTTGAATCTTTCTCCTAATACTGTAAAGGCAGCATTTACAGAGATGTCAATATGGTCTTCAACTTTCTTGATTCTTTCAATAACATCAGTTTTATCCAGAGCCATTGCCTTGGATACTTCATCAACCGCAAGTTTCATTTCAGAGGATAAGCCATGTAAGAGAGCTTGAGTCAAGGTCCACATAGCTTCTTTGATGAAATCTTGGGTGATGGATTCTGGAGAAGGAATGAAGGGAGTGATGGGAGCAGCTTGGCTTGAGCTTGTGCCAGTATGACCAGACATAATGTCTTTTAAGGCCTTTGTTATGAGAACACTCTCCCCCTTAATGGTGTCAATCAATAGGGAGGGAAGAGCATCAATTTTGGTATGAAGGCTTTTGTGAGTCACAGAAGTGATTGAGATTTGATGAGTTCGGGAAATCTGGGATTGATTGTCAAGTGGATAGAGGTCAAGGTTTCAATGGACTCGGAGGATTTTGTTAGGGTCGGTGTTTGAGGAGGCTCTTGAGAAGGGTGAGGGCCGAGAGGAGGAGTAGGCCCACCGCGGTTGACCGTGCGGTCGATTGAGGTTCAGGGAAAATTGGGTCTTTGCCAATTGTAGTATCCTCTTTTGGCTCATTTCCTTGGTCGCCAGCAGCCTTCTTCATTTACATCAACATTAACCCCTTCAAAGACGTAGGTTTTTCAAAACCTTCTTCAAGCCGCTTGCCATCATCAAGCAACCACCTTGGTTCTTGTTATCACCATATCCTCCCGAATAGATGGAATTGAATCAACCAACCCATCGATACTTCGACATCGTAATCATCAAGACCCAGTCACAATGGTTTGACTAACATTGACAAGTCTTGGCCTTTTCTTTGGTGAGGATTGATCATCAGTTATTTTCCTTTTCTCCCCCTGAGAAGTAGCACCAAAGAGATGATTGAAAATTTCCTGTTCTTTCAAGGCAGAGGGGTTGGAGTTGGAGAGATGATAGGAGATTTTGGCTTGGGTTCATTTGACTTGGATGGAATTGGAGAGTTTGGCTTAGTTACTTTAGGAGCCGGGGCACCGAACTTAGTGAGCTTCACAAAGCTTGGATGGTGCGGTCGACCGTGAAGTTACGGTTGACCGTGGTTTTTCAGATTGAAAAGAGGGTTTAGCAATGCTTGGCTCTTGAATCTTGATTCCACCAGGTCTTCTTGGTAGATAAATGAAGGAAGCTTTCTTCTTTGGAAGATCAATAGCTTTATCCTTTCCCTTGGCTTTTCTAGCCACCTCCCTTGAATCCTCGTGTTCCTTGACTTTCTCAACACAATCATCTTTGGTTAGTTTCTTCTGTCCTTTCAGAGGCACAAACTCTTCTTGGGGATCCTTTTTCCAAAACTGAATATACAGTTCATTGTCAAACTTTGTTCTGAAAATCTGCATTGTCTTTCTTGTGAATATCTTGGCCTTTGGAATTTCAGCTTGAAGTTCTTGATGCCTGGCAATGTATTTGCCAATCCTCTCGCCTTGAGCCGAATGAGGGAAATGAGTCCGGTATGAGTTACGTACTTGTTGTGACCAGCAAATTTCCTCATTCTTTTGATATTCAAGAATACCGATTATCGACGTTGAAAGATGATTTTGGGCCAATGGAGTTTTTTACCAAGAAAAATAGCCGCAGAGATCTTCCACCGATCATTGTTGAAGTTTGCTAGATTTCCAGCTTTGCGTAAAAGGAATGTCCAACAAGATGGCCGATATGGTACATTAGCTCATCAAAAGTTTTTCTTGGAGTTGTTGTAACAAAGCAGACTCCCAATTAATGATACGTAGAGGTCATCCAATTCATTCCGATCTAGCTCCATTGGGTCATTCCCGTTGATTGGCATGTTAAGAACAAAAGCTATGTCTTCATAGTCAATATCCAAGGGAATTCCATTAATTTGGGTGCCGATTATTTTGATCCTTCTACCCTTATCATCTTTCACGCCGTATCTCTCGGCATGATGAAAGAACCGATCCACCAAAGCAGTGGACATGGATTGGATTGTTTCATATCAAAGAAGGGCATGACTCCGCACTTCTTAAATACTTTCAAGAAACTCGCCAAGAGCATCTTGAGCCGCATCTTTGCGGTCAATAACCCACCCATGAATAAAATGACTAGTATTCTGCAATGATAGAAAAAGTTAAAAGAATATATGTAAGTGCGGTTGACTGTAGTTTCATAGAGTGCGGTCGACCGTAATATGGGGAGAAGGAGCAAGGTTCAATCGGTCGACCGTAAATCATGCGATCAACCATGAATTTTTGGGTGAAAACATGTAAGTAAAATTTTCAAGCAAAAATTTTGGATTAAACAGGGTTAAACAAGATTAATCAAAATTATAACCAAAATATATGGAATTTACCAGAAATTCATATGAACATTTGAAGAACATGAAGAACTTGAAGAACACAATTTGCAGATTTTACAGAGCATGTATAAAAAATCATTTATTCTTGCTTTTAATGTAGGGAATTTCATTTAAACCAACAAAAATGTATGATTTAACTCAAATAAAATGCAGAAATTGAGTTCAAAATCCTAAAAACTCGAAAGTTAGGTTAAACATGGTTCTTCATTTTGAGTCATCAAAACACCATCCAATCATGAAATAAACAATAGCTATGAGTTTCTAAGTAATAATCGATCAAGGATAAGCAAAACTTCAAGCAAATAGCAACACAAAATGGTATTTTATGAAACTGGGTTTCCCGTTTTTCCGCCATTGACGAGCGAGTTTTTGAAATTCAAAAATCAAAAGGTTTTTAGAAAAATGACTCACCATTATCACGAATTTGGATATACTGGATTCACTCTTTGATTCCTCTGAAGTATTTTAAGTTGAATCCGATTGAGAATGAGACATTTTATAGAGAGAATTTTTAGAGAGAGAAAGTAGAGAGAGAAAGAAGAAGACAAAGAGAAGTACCGAGGTGCAGTGTGACAGGGAAGGACGGGGAAGTGGAGAAGTGGAAACGGAGGTTATGGAGGGAGGTTAGTGCACGCAATGTCCTTTGTGTAAGAGGATAGTCTTTTTGTCTTCACTATGACAAAATTAAGGGGTCAATATGTGGCATTTTAAAAAAATATTTATCCTATAAAAATTTGATTTAAATAAATACGAGGGAAAAATAATTGCAAAAGTACCCTTGTGCAATTATCTTGTCCTAATATGGACAAGTCCCAGACAACACAAAGAGTTAGAATACTTACCTGGTGTCCTTAATAATACGGCTAAGTATGACTATTATGAGCCAAACGGTTGACCGTATTGAAGGCTTCTATAAAGCCTAGAAATGAGATGGATATGAGACACATGCATGCTAAAATATAATTTGCGGTCGACAATGTATTTGAATAGGCTTGATGCGGTCGACCGTGAATTGAATAAGCTTGGTGCGGTCAACCGTGAAATGGTTTGAGCCATTTTCATTGACCTGTCTTTGAGCATGAACATGAAACACACAATTTGTTAGTTAAAAAAATAAGGACAAGTTTTACTTGAGTTCTAACATACCCATTTCTCCTCTTAAGAACACGAATCTCTTGGAGTCTAGAGCTTTGGTAAGAATGTCTGCAATTTGATTGTCAGTACCAATATACTCTAAATGAATGTTACCTTTTTCAACATGATCCTTGAGAAAGTGATATTTGATATCGATGTGTTTGGTTTTAGAGTGCATAACAGGGTTGTTTGATACTGCAATGGCTGATGTATTGTCACAATAAATTGGACAATTTCCTTCATAAATGCCATAGTCAACTAGTTGTTGCTTCATCCACAAGATTCGACAACGCAGCCTCCCCAAATAGCCGATGTATTCAGCCTCCGTTGTTGAGACAGACACTGAAGCTTGTTTCTTGCTGGCCCATGAAACAAGTCGATTTCCAAGGAAATGACAAGTTCCACTGGTGCTCTTCCTGTCAATTTTGCAGGCTGCATAGTCTGCATCTGAGAAACCTGTAAGATTAAAAGATGGTTCTTTGGAATACCAACGTCCAAGGTTAATAGTCCCAGATAGATAACGAATAATACGTTTTACAGCTATAAGGTGTGCTTCTCTAGGGTCTGCTTGATAGCGAGCACAAACACAAACACTGAACATGATATCTAGTCTACTAGTAGTTAGATATAGTAAGGAGCCAATCATACCTCTATACAAAGTTTGATAAACTTTCTTACCTTTCAAGTCTTTGTCTAACTTGTTACCTGTAGCCATAGGAGTGTCGTATGCTTTTGCATTTTCAAGTCCAAATTTCTTGATTAAGTCTTTAGTGTATTTTGCTTGGCTAAGGAAGATGCCTTCATCACATTGTTTGATTTGGAGCCCAAGGAAGAAAGTGAGTTCTCCCATCATGCTCATCTCAAATTTGCTTTTCATGAGCTTCTCAAAACGCTTACACAAAATTTCATTAGTAGAGCCAAAAATGATATCATCAACATATATTTGAACAAGTAAAGAATGATCATTATATTTGGCAATGAAATGAGTTGTGTCGATTTTACCTCGTTTGAAACCCTTTTCTAAAAAAAAATAGATAGAGTATCATACCATGATCTTGGAGCTTGTTTGAGTCTATACAAAGCCTTTTGGAGTTTGTAGACATGATCAGGATGTTTGTTGTCTTCAAATTCAGGAGGTTGTACAACATAGACTGTCTCTTGAAGTTCACCGTTGAGAAATGCGCTCTTCACATCCATTTGATAAAGCTTGAATCTTTTGAAGGAGGCATAAGCTAAGAAAATTCTTATGGCTTCAAGTCTTGCAACGGGAGCGAAGGTTTCGTCGTAATCGATTCCTTCTTCTTGTCTATATCCTTGTGCAACCAACCTTGCTTTGTTCCTTGTGATGCTTCCATTCTCATCCATCTTGTTTCTAAACACCCATTTTGTACCAATTACTCCTTGATCCTTTGGTCTTGGAACTAAAGTCCAAACTTTACATCTTTCGAATTGGTTGAGCTCTTCTTGCATAGCCACAACCCAACTTGAATCTTGGAGTGCTTCATCAACTTTCCTTGGTTCAATTTGAGATATGAATGAAGTGTATTCATCATAGTGAGAACTTCTTGTTTGAACCCCGTAGAACAAATCACCAATGACATTGTCAATTGGGTGATCTCTAACCTCATGAATTTCTCGGAGGTAAGTCTCGGTTGAGTTGTTTGTTGTTGAAGATCTTCAATAGGTACATCATTTGAGCTATCAAAGTAAGTGAGTTGAGGAATAGGCTCAATGGAATTTATGGGGTTAGATTCAACCGCATCATCTTTCGAATGAACATCTTCGCAGGGAACTTCGATGTTGGATTTGAAAAATTTGGTGCGGTTGAAGTTGATGGATTTCCTTGAGTTGAGTGATTTTCTGATCTAGGTGTATTTTGAGGAGGGTTACCTGTCTCATTAGGCTCAAGAAAATCATCAAAGAACATTTGGAGCCAAATGTGGTTCAAGGAGAGAATGTTCATCAAAAGTAACATGAACAGATTCTACTATCTTTAAACTATTTTTATTAAAAACACGAAAAGCTTTAGAATGTTTGGCATACCCAACAAAAATACCTTCATCTCGCTTTAGGAGCGAATTTACCTCGATGCTCTTTTTCCATTATATAGAATAAAGCATTTGCATCCAAATATTTTGAAGAAGGCTATGTTGGGGTTCTTCCTCTCCAAAGTTCATATGGAGTTTTGTTGTAGGTCTTGTTGATGAGAGATCTATTTTGAGTGAAGCAAGCCGTGTTGGTAGCTTCGCCCAAAAGTATTGTGGTAGCTTGGCTTTAGCGAGCATTGTTTTACCAAATTTCGATCAACGTTCTATTCTTTCTTTCCACAACTCCATTTTGTTGTGGAACTCCAAAGCAGCAGAGAAGTTATGATCAATACCATGGTCGTCACAAGATCTTGAGCTACACCGTTATTTTTGAATTACTGTTCCATGATCTCGATCTAACACTAACGATGTCATCTTCTTTTTGTGTTTGGAGCCGTCTAAAGAGTGAGGTCAAAATATCATAACAATCATCTTTGGAGATCATCATTTCGACCCATGTATATCTTGAGTAATCATCCACCACAACTAAAGTATATTTATTTCCTGCAATGCTTGCGATAGTGACAGGTCCAAACATATCGATGTGAAGTAGTTGCAAACATCTTGAAGTTGAAGGCACGGTCTTGCTGGAGAGAGATGCCTTGGGTTGTTTGCCAAGTTGACATGCGGCACACTTCTTGTCGTGGTGATCAGCTACTTTGGGTAGACCACGAACTAGACTTTCTCTTCCAATCTTAGATAGATACTTGAAGTTCAGATGACTAAGTCTTTTGTGCCACAACCAACTATTTTCACTCACACTTTTTGCTACAAAACAAAGATTAGTAAGATTGCAAGCAGAATTAAAATCGATAATGTAAACATTATTCTTACGAATCCCTTTGAGCAAAGTGACTCCGGATGTGCCATCTTTGATAAAGCAATTTGCCGAAGTAAAGTTGCAGTGCAATCCTTTGTCACAAAATTGAGATATGGAAAGAAGATTATGCTTGAGTCCTTTGACTAGAGATACTTCTTTTATAGTTAGATTTCCTTTTCGAATGACTCCATATCCAATCATCTTTCCTTTGTTGTTATCCCCAAACGTTACTGATGGACCATTTTCTTCACGGACATCTTTCCAAAGAAGGTGATATCTCGGTCATGTGTCTTGAATGTACCCACCGTCGAGATACCATTCATTTGAATTTGCCTTGGAAGATCCAGCCATGAAGCAGAGGACCTGAAAAATAAACATTTAAGCACGAGGTCCCCTTTATTCTTTTGGGTTCTGGGGTTAGCACCTTTTAACAACCCACACCTATTTGACCGAAGGCGGATTATGTCTTCGAGCATTAGGTGTGAATCTTAAAAGGCATTCAGCAGCCGAGTGACCATAACTATCACACACAGAACAATGATGAAAGCTACAAATATCATGTGTTTTTACTAACTCTTTACTTTTCTTAAGAGTTGCATGCGGTTTGGGAGCAGTGATTTTAGCTTTGACAAAGGGAACTGGCTTTGGCTTGACTACGTATTTTCTAGGAGCATTCTTCTTGCTTTTGAAGGCAGGAGGAATGGTCGAAGAAGATGGGCGGTCAACCTTGCAGTTGCCAGCACCACCAATTCCACCAGGAGTGGTTGGAGTAGGGATGCGGCCAACTCCATAAGCCATGTTCTCCGAATCATCAATCTCAGAATCCTTTTCTTTTATCTGAGAGTCCTTCCTATACTTTGGGTAGACATAATTGAAATTATGTTGTCCTTTACCCTTAGGATTAGCATGCTTCCTCTTAGGAATTTCATTAGTTAGTTTTGAAATCTCCTCATCCTTTTCACTATCGGATGCACACTTCTCTTCTTCACCGGATCCAAAACCTATACCCTCCTTAATTCCATTGGAAATTTGGGAGTCTATGATTTGATCCGAGATGGATTTTGACTTGAGCCACCCATCAATAGTCTTTTGAAGATCGTTGATTTGGGTAACCAGGTCATCATTGCGAAGTTGAAGTGCAGCAACCTTAGTTTCAAGGATGAGGTTTTGATCTGCAAGAGGAGTCATACTTTTGATTTGGCCCTTAAGATTTGAAATTTCGGACCTCATCACAGTTTTCTCCGTCTTGAGTTGAGAAATTTCATCGGTTGATAGTGATAGAGCTTTCTTAACATTTTCAAACCTTTGGATCATCACTTCAAATTTTTAAACATCTCTTCTTGATCCATGGGGGAAATCTCATTAGCCCTTTTTGGGATTGACTTAGTTTTTGAAGGTGCTATATTTTTGGATGGAAAGATGGGGCGAGAAAATGAAAAATTTCCAATCTTGGTGCTTGGAGTGAGTTCAAAATTTCTATAGTCCACACTGCTAGCCACAAGCTTGGTTTTCTTTGAAATCACCTCATTCCTCTTTTTGAGCGACTCATCGTGAACTTCATCTTCTGAGTCACTAGAAGCATCCTCAGCAATGAGGCAGAGATTTACCTCTTCGGTACTCTCATCGCTGTCTTCATCGAATCCGCCCGATCCAAGTTGCAAGTTCTTTAGAATTCTCATCTTCTTCAAAGAACCATTCCCTTTCGTTGAGAAAACTTCGAAGGGAAATTTTTCTTTTTCAAATACTCATATTTGGGTTGAGGACACTCTGAAGCAAAATGACCTGGCTTTCTACAATTGTAGCAAACAAGGTCACTCTTTTTCTTTGAGTCACTCACCCTTGAGGATGTTGCTGGATATTTGCTTTTTGAAAACGGTTTTGAATTTTTACGAAATTTTTGAAAACGTTTTACAAACATGGCAAAGTCCTCATCATCCATATCGATGAGAGAAGAAGTTGAAATACTAGGATCTGAGGTAGGCTTTGAGGGTTTCTCCACATGATCAATAACAGACATAGAAAGTGATTTTCCCTTTCCCTCGACTTCTTCAATATGTTGTAATTTTAACTCATAAACTTTAAGGTTTGCATATAAATTACTAAGAGTCCATGTATTTAATTGTTTTGAATCTTCGAGGGAAGTTGCTTTGTGCATCCATTTGGATCCCAGAGCAGAAAGGAATGTCATGTTAATTTCTTTATCAGTTAAAACTTTACCTAGAGATAAGCAAGCATTTACTACCTCAACAGAGCGATCGTATGTTTGACGTAGAGATTCATTGGGTAGTCTGTTGAAGCTGCTGTATCTCCTTTCAATTTCAAATTTCTTGCTTTCCTTGCATTGATCATCACCTTCGAGATAGTTTTCAATAGAGTCCCACATCTCCTTTGCAGTCTTGCATTTGAGTACCTTCTGATAGGTTGAAGTGGGTAATGTTCCGGAAATGATATTTCTAGCTTTGCTATCCAATGCAACATACTTTCTTTCTTCGTCGAGTCCATTCTGTCTTCGCTTTTTTGACTTCGTGAACTTCGGTATTGGTAGTTGCATCAGTATTGGCTTTCATTGGAACAAAAGGTCCGTCGTTGATACAATCAACTAGCCTTTCATCTATTGACTCTAAATGAATTAGCATTCGAGCTTTCCAGATATCGAAGTGATCTTCATCCAACATAGGAATGTGTGAATAGTTAATCGTTGCCATAGCTTTTGAAGTTGCCATGACGAATCGGCACCCAAGCTGTTAAGCTTGAAAAACAGAGAATAGTTTTATAAAGGTGTTTGGCTCTGATACCACTTGTTGGTCCCAAAGGTGCAACAAGAGTATGAAAACAGCTAGAGGGGGGGGGGTGAATAGATGTATAAAAATTTCTACTCTTTTTGAAAATTCAACCTTGGCTTACTTGGGTTGAAAGTGTGGTCAAGTAAAAACCAACTTTCAAGCTTAGTAAAATGCACAGCGGAAGTTTCTAAGTATAAAAGCTAAGTATTAAAAGGGGAGTGTGGTCGACCGCAAAAGTGAAAGTGTGGTCGACCGCAAGGTTGAAAATAAGCTTATGCAGATTTGTACTATAAACACAATTCAATGTGGTGTTGGATAACTATGAAAATCAAACACAAGAAATAATATGAAAGATTAAGAACTTGAAATGTAAAGTGCAGAAAGTAAATGACACGATATTTGGAGAGGTTCAATCGTTAAAGATCTACGTCCTCTACCAAGATGGTTAGTCTTGGATTTTCTAAGGGAGATAGTATATTTGATTTGAGTAGTCATTCTACAAGGAATACAAAGTGAGAATCAAACAATCTCAAATCTAACTATCTTTTTCTATGAAGAAAATCCTAGACAATAACCAGTGTATGTGTGTGTGTGCAAGATTCAAGAGCTCTTTATAATATGAAGAGAGAGCTTAATGAATCTATGGTGTTACAAAGGGCTTGAGAGATTTTCTGGGTTGGATAATCTTGAAGGCTTGTAAGTGTTTGAAGATTCAAAGAAATCTGGAGATGGTAAGCTTCAACACTTTGATAATTTCGACGTCTCTCTTTTTCTCAAGCAATGTTGTTATCTTCATGCTTGAACACAAGGTATATTTATAGCCTTGGGATGAAGAAAGCCGTTGGAGTTTCGTGTTGAGCAAGCTTCAAGGACAATGTGCTGTTGATGTATAATTGGAGCACGTGTCCTTTTTGTCTCCATATTGCAGAGTTAGTGGCAAGGTGGTATGCTGGTATGTCCTTTGTACGAAATAACCCAGTTGTCACTAATTTGAATTTGAAACAAATTCTGCAACGGTAAATTTCTCTGAGTTAACTCTGAGTTGTGATCAGAGTTAAATTCTCAATCTTCAATTCAATGAAGAGCGGTCTGGCAAGCCATGCGGTCTGGAATGAATTGCGGTTGGCATGCTGAGGCGGTTGGCAAGAGGATGCGGTTTGGACATTGATGCGGTTTGGCATGCGGTCAGCCGTGAATGCGGTTTGGGAAGCTTCTTGCTTCATGGCGCGGTCCTTTCTTCGGTCCAAGATGCGGTCGGCCGCAGTTCCAGTGAAAGGCCATAGATACTTTGAGAATCATTTTAACCTAGAATGACCTACTCAAGCCAAAGTAATAAAATGGACTTAACTATATTTGAAGTTAGTAAGACTTCATACATTATGTCCTATAGTCCATATAAAGTAAAAATAGGTGATGGTATCAATCAAATTAAGTAATAGGAGGGGTTTATAATAAGCATACCCAACAATGCCCCTCTACAGTTGACGGATTATTTTGTTCCTCAGATGCCACCACTTCCTCGGCATTTACCTCCCCATGCAGTTTGAGGGGAAGGGGTTGATCACCCTGCACATTCAGCACCAAGTTACGGGCATTGGCTTCCTCCCGTCTCTCCACCAAGCCAGATTTCTTGCTTAGCTTCCTCTTTTGCTTCACCAATTCCATGGGGCTCAACCTCCTCGTAGACATTTCGGCCTCTTCCTCGGGGGTTAGATCTGCAAAGAAAAAGACGAGAGGGTTAAATACGAGCAGAAGAAGAAAGGAACATCCAAAAAATAACCAAGTACCAAGAGTTAAATATTTACATCCAACTATGTTTATCTCTTCCAGACATTGGTCCGGGGGATGGGACTTGCACCTAGTACAATCCTCATGAAATACTAGGCCGGGGTGAACTGTCCAGTCGTTAAAACGCCTCCCCCTCTTTACGGTGACGAGGGGAACCACCCCGTCCTTCGGCCCCGGCATCAATCCAGCCTGGACGTAGTAATGATCAGTAGATTCTATCACCGACCAATCAAGGACCCCCACCTCGGCAAATGTCTCTAAGCGCTGGATTAAAGCCTGAGTCCACTCATATTGTTGGACAGGAAATGACGAAGTTGGATCCTTGCAAGGAGATTGGAACTCCCAACCTTGGCGACTCTCAACCCTGATGACGTGGTTATCCCAGCCTGCAACTTTGCTAGACATGGGGAGAAGCAGCTTTGGTTTTGTGGATGCACTCCTAATGACGAGGAGCCAACTTTCCTTGACAAATTGGACATTATAGAAATGCCGAAAAGCTCCCATGGTCGGCTCATACCCTAAGCTACGGCAGAGGACAATGAAGCTAACAAGAACCCGGGCACCATTAGCTCCTAGCATGGCCGGCACTGCCCTTACATCGTCCAAAAATTCGTTGATGAAGGGGTCCAAAGGGAGACGAAGCCCCTGTTGAAATTGTTTGAAATAGAAGTGTACGTAGTCTTGATTATAGTAAAAGTTCTCCTCCTCCTTCTTCGTCTTCAGCTCAAGTTTGCCCATATAAGTTAACCTGTACTCAGCTTTATCTACCCCGTATTTGGAGTATAGCTTTTCCAGCATGGGATCCCCGGCCCTTGGGGCCCTCTCTTGTCGCTTTCCTGTACCTAGGCCTCCTCTCCCTCGGCCTCCCCTTCTTCGAACCAGGCGGCCATCAGCCTGGGCACCTTCCACGAAGGCGTCAACTATGCGGGTGGACGAGGAGGGCTCTCCTTCTCTTCCCGTCATATCTGCATAAAGACGAGGGGACAAAGTTAGTTACCTCGTCGATGGCTGATCTTAGGACGGGGAAGGGAGATTCCCCTCCTCGTCATTTCATAAGGCCGAGGAGGGAGCCTTACCACTCAGACGCTCACGCATTTCACGATCTGAGGCCGGATAGAACAGTTCGATGTGCTCCACTATCTTGGCCCTATTTTCAAGCAACACAACATTACGGGTTGACGAATCAATTCGATCAATCCTTGTGTTATCTGGGTATTGGATGAACATCCGAGTACGACCATAACCCCTCAACATCTTTCCTATGTCATCCAGGGTGAGCATCAACCATGGACCTCTCTCCCTCCGATAAACCCTCAGGTTGCCGGTGTGATATCCGTAACGAAATCGGGGGGAATGGTCCCAAGAACGAGCCATTTCTAAGGGGAATCAAAAATTAAAGGGGGAGTTCATTCAAATATTCAAAGAAGTTCAACAAAATCCGAAGAAAATCAAAGATTCAAAGTGTTGGTGAGTTGAAAACAAAAGATTCATAGAGAAAAGCTTCAACCTTCAACAATGGAAGATCATTTTCTTGGCACAATCAAGTTCCTCCTAAAAACCCTAGAAGACGCTAAAGCGTGAATAGAATTCGTGAAAAGGGAAGGAAATTCATACCTGAGTTTGAAAATGTGATCTGAATCACAACAGAAAGCAACGTCGCCGGAAGGATCGAGTTCGCCGGAAACTGGGAATGAAGAACGCTGTGTTCGCCGGAAAGTTCTCTTGCCTTCGCTCTCAAACAGTGGGGGTTTGTAAAGATTGAAATAAAAAGGGTTTTAGTTTTTATACTCCCTTAGCCGGGTCAAATCCATGGGTAAAGCGAAAATACGGGTATGACGCCCCCTAAATTAAATGCTGTCAACAGTTTTCGAGGCGTGACAAGACTGGGGGGCCCCATGTAATCATCAGAATAGCAACCGTCAGTTATATGAAACGACGCCGAGGACACGTGTCAAAATCTGTTCGTATCCCATTAGCCGAGGATGAGATAACTTTCTCCTCGTCCTAAGCCGAGCTAGAAAGTCGGGGGCCACTGAACGGTATAAACCGAGATACGAATATGGGCTTGTTCGAGCTGGGCCCAAATGGATTGGGCCATAAACATAATCCAACACACAAGTATCAGGGCCGAGGAACACTTTCCTCGTATGACGAGGATCATCCACCTCGACCTCATATCATCATGCTTGTGCCATCGTACTCCGAGATATCATCAGGTGACGAGGAGAGAAAAGTTCTTACCTCGGCATATCATAAAATGCCGAGGAGATAGATTTGTTTATCCCGGCATGTTCCTTTGCCGACCAATCACCAAATGACGAGGAAGTAGAATCATTCACCTCGGCCCACTTGTAAAGGCTGAGATAAAACATTTATGTTCCTCGGCTTTCCGACTAGCAGATTATACAGTCCTTATCAAACAAGGATTTTACAGTCATGACTCATTCTGGATTACAATCACCAACACCAATTCAAGTCAAACAATGACTCTTTAGCAGATATAATTCTCTTAGGATTATATCTTATCTCTTTACAAGTTCATTTCAACGTGGATTCTATCAATCCATCCCTATAAATACAAGGCCCATGGCTCATTATTTGGTACGTTACTTTTTACATAGCAGAAACTCTGTCAATTTAGTTTCTCACATACAAACCGTGAACTTACTCTCACGCCGGAGGGCCTTTAGCCGGATCCGCCCCGGCTTAGTTTACGTGTTTTCTCTTATTTTCAGGCATTGCAATCACCAGAGCATTCATCGCTTGGATTTGGGCTGATTTGACGATTTTTGCATCATCAGAAAATTAATTATATTGACTTTTAGCATTAAGTGATCTCTCTAATCAAGAAAACATTGTGTCAATAGAATTTTCATTGTGCAAATAGAAATTCCTAAATTATATTGTTTGGCGAAGAAGGGATAAATACCAGGCCAAAAATTTGATATTTGACACAGATTCTCTAAAAGAGAGATTATATATACTCCCTCCGTCCCACTTCAATGGATATCAAAAAAAGGGCACACATATTAAGGAAAGGTAAGAGAGAGAAAAAGTGGAGAGAGAATGTTGTGAGTGTAAAAGTAAAATAGGAGAGAGAATGAGTGGGAGAAATAGTTAGAAGAGAGAATGTTGTGAGTGAAAAAGTAAAATAGGAGAGAGAATGAGTGAGGTAAATAGTGAAGATTCCTTTCCATTTTGGGTAAGTATCAATTGATGTGGGACGGACCAAAAAGGAAATAAGTATCAATTGAAGTGGGACGGAGGGAGTATATATTAAAGCAAGATGGATAGATAGATAAATAGAAAGATATCTGTAACGACCCCAATTTTCATCAATTAAATACCATTAACAATCAAATATAAAATTCCCAAAATCAGGTTTCACAACGGCTAGTAAATCCTAACCATAATTCAAATGAGAAAATAACTGTCTTTAAACCTTAACGGCTAGTACAACCCACTAGCTCGCTAAGTCCGAAATGATTAATGCTAACCCTAACCCTAATTCCAGCCGCCATCCCTGCGACCGATCAACTTCTCCTAGCGCTTACCTGGGAGAAAAAATTAGAAGAAGGGGTGAGCGAACAATGCTCAGCAAGTTCATACGGAATCTCTCCGGGTACTAAGGAGAGATGACCGAAAGAACGAAACCAATCAATTATACTTCAACGAAAGGCTATCAACAATAATTTTAACTGTACACAATCAAAAGACAGTTATCATACTTAAAGAGAACATGGCCCTATCACAAGTCCGTCAATTCCATAGTTTCAAACACCTTTTCGTGGTGTCACACCTTTTCGTGGTGTTAAGAGAATAAGAGACCTTACACCTTTTCGTGGTGCTCCCTTATTATGATATATCATGATATTCAAACTACTTCATCAAGTAGCAATTTAAAAGTCTAAGTTCTTTTCAATCGAACTAGACTATCTTAATTAGTCCTTTTCAATCGACTAATTTAACCGCATCCGTTTCAATTAGATACGCTTATAGTTCACATAATATTCCAAGTACAAGAATACATCAAGCAATTTCAATTCACTTGGATACCCATTGAACTACATAAATCAAGGGTAAGATAATCAAAAGACGTTATATCAACATCGGAGTTCAAATGCTACCGGCCATTAGTAGCTACGCTTGAAACAATTTATGAGGAGTCCTACATTAAAGGATGAATCTCAAATATACTTAAGGAACGTAATCCCTTACCTTAAACGCTTGCGTTTCCTTGCAATCACTTCGCGCGAATCTACAATCATGTAAATGCGTCTTAGGATAGTGTACAATATTATACTAATACACTAGATCCTTCTAATTAACTCTAGGGTTAACTTCCTAACCTTTTCCGTTAAGTTTCTATTGGATTCCGTTAACTTTCTAACAGAACCGTTAACTTTTAAACTCAAGGACCGATTTGCGTAAACCGTAAATCTCTAAGATTATTCTGTAATTCTCTCTATTTTCTTTCTCTTTCTTTCTCTCCAACACTTCTTTATTTTCCTTCTTTTCTTTTCTTTTACTAGAACACACACTACACACACTAAAACACACACAAAGACACACGCATCACACACACATCGCAAACACACACAAGCAGCCACACACTTCGTTGCACACACACACACACACACACACACCAAAGACGCGTAAACACACACACACATGCTGTACACATACATACACAACATATTCACACACGCACATCACACACACACACACGCCCACACCACACACACACAATGCACCCTAACTCAATCAACATTCCTAGCATGGCCTAATTGAATCAACATCAAAATAAATTCCATGCTAACTCCTTAGTTATAATCAACTTTAATATTTCAAGATCTAAACACCAAAATCTGAAATTCCTCAATCCTAGTTCCATTCTTTTAGGGTGCGAAAGATTTCTCTAAAGTTTCTATAAGATTTTCTACCCTAGAATCCAAAACAAGATAGTGATGGTTTACCTTGGTTTTGATTTTCTCGACCTCTCGAAGAACTTCTTCTTCTTCTTCTCTAAGCCTCGAATTTCTCCTTCTCTCTCCCAGTTCCCTCACAGGAACTGCAGACCGATCCTCTCGTCCGCTACCTCTCTCTCGTTGGCGTGACTTCCTTCTCGTCCTCTCTTTCTCTCGTTTCTTACTTAGCACTAAGAAACCGCCCGACCCTCTCCTTTTATAACCCCAAGCAGCCCTTCATTCCCTCCTTGCCATTAAAACCATTCAAGAGGCTCCTAATTGCCTCCATCGCTTACTCCTGTGCCCCTAACCGCTTTCCTTCGCTATTCCCACAAAACAGCCTAGATTTAATAGGTGCATTAACTTGGGTTTTTAAATTTTCTAATCCATATAATTAATTTAAATAACCAACCTAATTAATTAAAGAAAATTATATTTTTAATAAATAAAAGCATAAATTTTCGTGGTTGTTACATTCTTACCCTTAAAAGGGTTTGGTCCACCAAACCAAACGCACTCATTCGAAAACGTGGCGGGATACGACTCTCGCATCTCGCTCTCGAGCTCCCACGTCAGCTTCTCTTTCGAGTGGTTGCTCCATTGCACTTTCACGTACGGAATTATCCGCCTTCTCAAATTTTGATCTTTCCGATCCACAATTTTCACAGTTGCTCATCATAACTCAGACGGCACGGAATCCGAGCCGTCTATACTCAATCACATGGCTCGGGTCCTGAGATGTACTTCCTCAACATCGAGACATGAAACACATTGTGTACTCCCGCAAGTACAGTGGTAGGGCCAACTTATAGGCTACCAGCCTAACTCGCTCCAAAATTTCAAATGGTCCTACATACCTCGGGCTTAACTTCCCGCGAATTCCAAACCTCATGACTCCCTTGGTTGGCGAAATCTTCAAAAATACGCGATCCCCCAACTGAAATTCCAAATCTCGCCGTCGGCGATCTGCATACGACTTCTGTCGACTCTGTGCTGTTAATAACCATTTTCTGATCTGTTGCACTTTATCTGCGGTTACCTGAACAATCTCTGGTCCTGTCAATTTTCTCTCACCCACTTCATCCCAACATGCAGGTGACCTACACTTCCGTCCATACAATGCTTCGTACGGTGCCATACCGATACTGGCGTGAAAACTATTGTTGTAGGCGAATTCTACTAACGTCAGGTGTTCGTCCCAAGTCCCTTGCCAGTCCAATGATGTGGCCTTAGCATATCCTCCCAGAGTCTGAATAGTTCTCTCCGACTGTCCATCCGTCTGCGGATGAAATGCTGTACTCATAGTTAGCTCGGTGCCTAATGCCACGCCTGGTAGACTCTTCCAGAACTTTGATGTGAATCTTGCATCTCGGCTTTCGGACACTATAGACACGTATCCCATGCAATCTTACAATCTCGTCAACATATAACTTTGCTAACCTTTCCAATGAGTCTGTCACCTTAATTGCCAAAAAGTGAGCCGACTTCGTAAGTCTGTCCACTATAACCCAAATTGCGTTGTGACCCTTCAACGTCCTTGGTAACCCTACTACCAAATCCATGGCTATATTCTCCCATTTCCACTCCGATTGGTAACGACCGCAAGAAACCCGCCGGTTTCGATGTTCGCACTCTTACTTGCCGACATACCAAACATCTTGAAACGAATTCTCGCCACATCTCCCTTCATGTCGTTCCACCAAAAAGATTCTCTTAAATTCCTATACATCTTTGTACTCCCGGGATGTACGGAAAACCTCGAACAATGAGCTTCCTTCAAAATCTCCCTTTTTATATCTTCATTACCTGGCACCCAAATTCTTGATTGATACCTCAAAATTCCATCATCTCCCATACGAAAATTTGTTGCCTTCCCTTTAACCATATTTTCACGTATCTTTTCAGCCTCACCATCGGTCCCTTGTGATTCCTTGATTCGGTCCAAAAGTGTAGGCTGAACACTCATCTCGAGCCAAGTATCCACTAACTGTTACCTCCAACCCAGTAAATTTCAATATTATTCCACGTACTTACCCTTAGAAATCAACACTGCTAGTGTTCCACGGTTCTTCCTACTCAAAGCATCTGCCACCTTATTGGCCTTTCCGGGGTGATACAAAATCGTACAATCATAATCCTTAAGTAATTCTAGCCATCTCCTTTGCCTCATATTCAATTCTTTCTGAGTGAAGATATACTTAAGACTCTTATGATCCGTATAAATCTGACAACTTACCCCATACAAATAATGTCTCCAGATTTTCAATGCAAAAATTACGGCTGCTAACTCCAAATCATGGGTGGGATAATTCTTCTCATGGTTCTTCAGTTGTCTGGACGCATAGGCTATAACCTTATCATTCTGCATTAATACACAACCCAATCCTTTCAACGAAGCATCACTATAAATCACAAATCCTTCTGATCCTGATGGTATTGTAAGAACTGGTGCGGACACCAAACGCCTCTTCAGCTCTTGAAAATTCTTTTCACATTCTTCCAACCAAACGAACTTCGCTCCTTTCTGCGTTAACTTAGTTAATGGTCCTGATAATTTTGAAAATCCTTCCACAAATCTCCTATAGTATCCTGCCAACCCCAAGAAACTTCTAATCTCGCTGACAGTAGTTGGTCTCTCCCAATTCACTATAGCCTCTATCTTTGCCGGATCTACTGCAATCCCTTCCTTAGATACCACATGCCCTAAGAATGCTACTTCCTCCAACCAAAATTCACACTTCTTAAATTTCGCATACAACTTTTGTTCCCTTAAGATTTGCAGTACCAACCTTAAATGCTCTTCATGTTCTTCCTTGGTCTTAGAATAAACCAAAATATCATCTATAAATACAATTACACACTTATCCAAAAATTTCTGAAATACCCTGTTCATTAGTTCCATAAATACTGCTGGCGCGTTCGTCAATCCAAACGGCATAACCAAAAACTCATAGTGACCGTACCTTGTCCTAAAGGCCGTCTTCGCAACATCCTCCTTTTTCACTCTCAACTGGTGATATCCCGATCTCAAATCTATCTTTGAGAAATAACACGCTCCCCGAAGTTGGTCAAACAAATCATCAATCCTCGGTAATGGATACTGATTTCTCACCGTCACTTTATTCAGTTCTCGATAGTCGATACACATCCTCATCGATCCATCCTTCTTCTTCACAAACAACACTGGCGCACCCCATGGTGAAACACTTGGCCTAATCAGACCTTTATCCAATAATTCCTGCAATTGTTCCTTCAATTCTTTAAGTTCAGCCGGCGCCATTCTATATGGTGCTTTGGATATCGGTGCGGTTTCTGGTACCAAGTCTATAGAAAACTCCACCTCCCTTTCTGGTGGTATTCCCGGCAAATCTTCTGGAAAAACATCCTTGAAATCTCTGACCACCGAAAGAGCTTCTATACTTACTTCTTTCTTGTCCGTCTCACCAATATAGGCTAAAAACCCTTCACATCCCTTTCTTAACATTTTTCGAGCCTTCATTACCGAAATAAGACCCGATCGACTTCTCGGCTTCGATCCTTGGAATCTAAACTCTTCTCCAGAGGGTAACTTAAATTTCACCTCCTTCTTAAAGCAATCCACTTTAGCATGGTAAGCAGCTAACCAATCCATCCCCAGGATAACGTCAAATTCGTTCATTTCTAACTCAATAAGATCCACCTCAAGTTCTCTATCCCCTATTCCCAGAGGACACATCTTATAACCCGATGAGATAGGGATTGACTCTCTAGTCGGAGTATCTATTACCAAAGGTATTTCTAATGCCTCGGGTTTCAGGTTCAATTTCTTAGCTAGACGAGTGCTAATGACAGAATGTGTAGCACCCGTGTCTATTAACGCATAAACGCTACGAGAATAAATTTGAAGCGTACCTGCCACAAGATCATTGGTGGCCCTCGCATCCCTGGCAGTCATGGTAAACACTCTTCCACGACCTCCTCCATTGTTCTTATCAGTTTCGGCTCCTGGAGTATTTCCAACTTTCTTAGGTTCCGGGCACTTCCATTGCGGATGTCCCATCTTGCCACAATTAAAACATTTCTTTTCCTTATACCAGCATTCCTCGGTCTTGTGCTTACCCTCGCACACTTGGCATTTGTCATCTGTTCCTGTTCCTGGAGTAACTCTTCGATCCCCACCTCTGCGGTTATCAATTCCCTTGTTCTGGTACTTGCTACTAGCAATTTCCTTTCCCCGGGCCTCATCCATAGCCTTCCTCTTGTTGTTGGTTCCGTCTCGGTTCCAACTTCCAGTATGTCCCTTGTTTCCACTCGACTCCTTTTCTGCCATCTTCTTTTTCTCATCCCGCTTACTGCGGAAACTGTCTGCCTCTTTTTCTACCACTCTAGCTCTATCCAGTACTTGGCCATAAGTTGACAACAGCAACGGAGTAATTCTGTACCTGATCCTGTCACTAAGACCAGCCTCAAATTTTCTTGCCTTCTGCTCTTCATTATCAAAGAACGTCGGGGCAAATTCCATCAACTCGGTGAACTTTGCACTGTATTCATCCACCGTTAAACTTCCTTGAGTTAGCATCATAAACTCTGCCACTTTGGCATTTCGAACGCTCGCCGGATAGTACTTTTCATTGAACACTCCTTTGAACATATCCCAAGTAAAGTTACCTTCTCCACGTGCAGTGGCTGCCCTCTTCTCGGCCTCCCACCATTTCAAAGCTTGTCCTTTCAGCATAAAGGTCGCGAACATCACCCTTTGCTCCGGAGTGCAAGTCAATGTCCCGAATATCTTCTCCATGTCTTTGATCCAGTCTTGCGGCTTCTCCTTTGGAGTGCCTGAAAATGACTCCGGGTTCCTCTTCTGGAACAACTCCAGTGGATCCCTCAATGGTACGACTTGCGGCTGTGGTTGAGCTAAGGTTGCTACTACCTGCCCAATTCCTGCCATCGTCTGATTCAGTGTCTGCAAAAGAGTTGCCATACCATTGTCGGCTTGCTCCTGATTTTGTCCGTTGACATTTACGTTGTTGCTATTGCTCTCCGACATCTGAAACAATATAATGCCCTCATTAGGGTTTACACTCTAAGCGTTCTCACTCACGCTAAAATATACAATGTTACCATTGTATACTAACTAAAACAAACAGTCTTATCAGACTAAACATTTAATTCATTGGTCCAATCATTAGACCATTGGTCATTTCAACAGACCAACACTACTTTCATGGATCGTTTCAATAGACCCAAATACAATCAGAGGCCATTTCAATAGACCTAAATTTCTTTTCACATTGGTCATTTCAATAGACCAACCATTAATCACACTTGGCCGTTTCAATAGGCCGATTTCTATTCACGTTGATCGTTTCAATAGATCAACCTTTCTCTTTTCCGGTTAACATAGTAAATTAACACTAATGGATAAGTTCAATCAAAACGTAATTCAACAAAACACAACTAACTTTAATTTCATAAAAACATAATTTGAGTCAAAACAAATAAATCCTCAAATGCAAACTTCTAACTAGATACCATTCAATATTCTAGGAAACAAAGTAAATCTTCAACTTTATTTATGGAACAGCATTCTTCCTAGGTCTTCCCCTAGGTCTTCCACTTAACATTTTCACTTTGTTCTTGGATCCTTTAGGTCTTCCCCGAGACCTACGCACAGGTGCCACTGTCACTGCCTCAACTTCATCGTCCTCTATTACGATCGGATAAGCTTCAGTTCCTTCTAAGTCCCCTACTGGATTCTCGACTGCTACCGCCTCATTGGCTTCCTTCAGGTCTTGCAGTTCATAATACCATGCCGAACTCTGCTCCAAGATCTTATCGGTCCATTCTTTCGACATGGTCAATTCCCATTGTTTTGTCATTAGCTCCAACTTTGCTTCCTCTAACTCTTCCTTCATTTGGGCCGCTTCCACTTCGGCCTTGATTCTTCGTTCCCGCTCGTTTCTAGCTACTCCTCTAAACTTCTGAATCTTCCACAGGAACTTATTAATCGGCACTAACCTTCCCCTAGCCGGTTGAACCTTAATAAGCCTGCTCCATACTCCATTTGCAGCATCCATTTCCTCTGACTCTTCTAGATCGTAGTACCAGCCAAAACTCAAAGAATATCTCCTGATCATCTCCTATAATCAAGACAGATCATCATCAGTATATTTTCAACCTCAATTACTAGAATAATAATCATAAACCAAAATTATACCATTCAAAATAAATACTCTAAATTCCCAAATAAGTTCATACTCCCGCTCCTAGAGTAATCTTATCCCTTGAAACTTTATATCCCAAGATGACTCTTGAATAAACCAAATAATAGCTAAGCACTACTTTCCTCTAATAATCCTTAACACTCTAAGTTCTCCCATGTGACCTAAAGCCATAGCTCTGATACCAACTGTAACGACCCCAATTTTCATCAATTAAATACCATTAACAATCAAATATAAAATTCCCAAAATCAGGTTTCACAACGGCTAGTAAATCCTAACCATAATTCAAATGAGAAAATAACTGTCTTTAAACCTTAACGGCTAGTACAACCCACTAGCTCGCTAAGTCCGAAATGATTAATGCTAACCCTAACCCTAATTCCAGCCGCCATCCCTGCGACCGATCAACTTCTCCTAGCGCTTACCTGGGAGAAAAAATTAGAAGAAGGGGTGAGCGAACAATGCTCAGCAAGTTCATACGGAATCTCTCCGGGTACTAAGGAGAGATGACCGAAAGAACGAAACCAATCAATTATACTTCAACGAAAGGCTATCAACAATAATTTTAACTGTACACAATCAAAAGACAGTTATCATACTTAAAGAGAACATGGCCCTATCACAAGTCCGTCAATTCCATAGTTTCAAACACCTTTTCAGGGTGTCACACCTTTTCAGGGTGTTAAGAGAATAAGAGACCTTACACCTTTTCAGGGTGCTCCCTTATTATGATATATCATGATATTCAAACTACTTCATCAAGTAGCAATTTAAAAGTCTAAGTTCTTTTCAATCGAACTAGACTATCTTAATTAGTCCTTTTCAATCAGACTAATTTAACCGCATCCGTTTCAATTAGATACAGTTATAGTTCACATAATATTCCAAGTACAAGAATACATCAAGCAATTTCAATTCACTTGGATACCCATTGAACTACATAAATCAAGGGTAAGATAATCAAAAGACGTTATATCAACATCGGAGTTCAAATGCTACCGGCCATTAGTAGCTACGCTTGAAACAATTTATGAGGAGTCCTACATTAAAGGATGAATCTCAAATATACTTAAGGAACGTAATCCCTTACCTTAAACGCTTGCGTTTCCTTGCAATCACTTCTTGCGCGAATCTACAATCATGTAAATGCGTCTTAGGATAGTGTACAATATTATACTAATACACTAGATCCTTCTAATTAACTCTAGGGTTAACTTCCTAACCTTTTCTGTTAAGTTTCTATTGGATTCCGTTAACTTTCTAACAGGAACTGTTAACTTTTAAACTCAAGGACTGATTTGCAGAAACCAGAAATCTCTAAGATTATTCTGTAATTCTCTCTATTTTCTTTCTCTTTCTTTCTCTCCAACACTTCTTTATTTTCCTTCTTTTCTTTTCTTTTACTAGAACACACACTACACACACTAAAACACACACAGCACACACGCATCACACACACATCAGTAAACACACACAGCAGCCACACACTCTGCACACACACACACACACACACCAGCACGCAGAAACACACACACACATGCTGTACACATACATACACAACATATTCACACACGCACATCACACACACACACACTGCCCACACCACACACACACACAGACCCTAACTCAATCAACATTCCTAGCATGGCCTAATTGAATCAACATCAAAATAAATTCCATGCTAACTCCTTAGTTATAATCAACTTTAATATTTCAAGATCTAAACACCAAAATCTGAAATTCCTCAATCCTAGTTCCATTCTTTTAGGGTGCGAAAGATTTCTCTAAAGTTTCTATAAGATTTTCTACCCTAGAATCCAAAACAAGATAGTGATGGTTTACCTTGGTTTTGATTTCTGACCCTCTGAAGAACTTCTTCTTCTTCTTCTCTAAGCCTCGGAATTTCTCCTTCTCTCTCCCAGTTCCCTCACAGGCTATGGCTGATCCCTCTGTCCGCTACCTCTCTCTCTCTGTTGGCGTGACTTCCTTCTGTCCTCTCTTTCTCTGTTCTTACTTAGCACTAAGAAACTGCCCTGACCCTCTCCTTTTATAACCCCAAGCAGCCCTTCATTCCCTCCTTGCCATTAAAACCATTGAAGAGGCTCCTAATTGCCTCCATCAGTTACTCCCAGGCCCCTAACTGCTTCCTTCAGTTATTCCCACAAAACAGCCTAGATTTAATAGGTGCATTAACTTGGGTTTTTAAATTTTCTAATCCATATAATTAATTTAAATAACCAACCTAATTAATTAAAGAAAATTATATTTTTAATAAATAAAAGCATAAATTTTCAGGGTTGTTACAATATCTAATACTCCCTCCCTCTCTCTGTTCCTAAATGTTTGTCCCATTTAATTTTTTAGTTGAATTTTGACCACAAATATATGACAATTTAATTATGTTCATGAAATTCTAAAAATTTCTATTGATTCACCATTAATAATATTATCAACAACAACTTTTAGAATTTCTTGAACATGATTAATCTCTCATATATTTGTGGTCAAAATTTAACAAAAAGATCAAATGAGACAAATATTTAGGGACGGAGGGAATATTTTATTTTTTGCAATCTGATTTTGACATTTTCATTTTGTTGCAATCTTCGGTAAAAATTGATGTTGAGTTAATAATTACACTTAAACATAATATCCTTAGACTGATTGATAAAAAAATAAATTATATTTTAAGCATAAGACAAAAGTTATTTGTATTTAAATATCTATTTAAAAAAAAAAGTCAATCTCACGCCATAATTGCACTATATATAAAGCTTGCCCTAATCCACAAATTTCACTTATTAATGTAACTAGATTGACCCCCGTGCGATGCACGGAAAGTTACTAACAAATAACTGATTAATATTTATTTTCTTAGACGAAGACAGTAACAGTATAAACATTAATTGTTACAAAATAATACTACTTTAGCTAAAGAAAAAAAAAATATTATTTTCGTCCCAATGAATATTTTATAAAATATTATTTAATTTGTTAAAAAAATTAATGTCATATTTTGAAACAAAGGCATTAACATTATAAAATAGTACTTAATATGTTTAAAAAGTGAATGTAAAATTTTGAAACGAAAGAAATAACATTACAAACATTAATGTATATTTAAAAAGTAAAATTATGATTATTATTATTATCATTTATAATAAAAATATATAATTCACACTTAATTAATTTGCAAAAAAAAGATATTGAAAAATAAAAAAGAAAAATTAAGATAGGATAATTAAGAAATTTATATTTAAAAAATAGTGAATTTTTTTTTTGTCCAAATTTAATGAAATTAGTCTCTAATTAAAGAGGAAAAAAAATTATGAATTTTGGTGTAAAATTTTTTTAAAAAAAATTTTTTTTATAAAATAATTGAGGTCAAAAAAATGGGAGGAAAAAAATCCGAAAATAAACCAACCCAATCGAGTGCGCCACGTGTCGAGGATTAAAAAAAAAAAAAAAACATAATCATACGCGTCACACGCGCCTTTGTCGGCGCGTGTGGCACACGCGCCCACTCCCCGGTTGCCACGTGTCCCGTCCGCCTTGATTATTGCCAAAATGCCACCGTGTGAAATTACCAAAATGCCCCTGACATTTTGGCTCCAAGACTGTGCTGGCTTTATATTACTTTAGATGACCACGATCAGGGGCGGACACACCCTTTTCCAAGGGGGTGGAGGGGAACCCCAAAGTCAAGGTAGACACTGAAAAAAAAAAAAAAAAAAAAAAAAAAATTATTACTAAGTACACCCCCCACACTTACCAATTTGCCCACCCCCCTTGATAAAAAATAGACGCTTAGTATATAACAAACAATTAATTATTTAAAGTTTTTGGTTAATGTAATGTGTGAACCTCCTCCATTTTTGTCCTGGGTCCGCCCCTGACCACGATCCGATGAGAGAGAATAATAAAAATCCAAAAAATAGAAAACAAAAATAATAATGCAAACGACAAAAAAATAATCAATCCAAATACTCCATCCGTCTCATTACAAATCCGTCTCATTACAAAAGGCACAAAAGCTTAATTATTTTAGTGTGTCATTACAAAAAGCACAAGCCAAAAAGTAAAATTTTTAATATTTGTTTATGAATGTGACTCACTTGTTATACTAACATCATTTATCTACTACTATTTACTATCTCACTTTCTCCCTCATATCTCACTTTTCATACTACTGTTAGCACTTATTTTATTATATATTTTTTTTTAATTTTTGTGCAAAATCTATTTTGTTTATTTTATAATTGGACGGAGGGAATAAGGCCTAGACTTCCTCTCCAAAACTCGAATGTGGATTTCAAATTTCATGGCATCATAACTAATAAGGCCTACACTTCCTCTCCAAAACTGGGCTTACAAGTAAAAACTACCAACAGTTGGGCCATTCTGGAGTGACCTTTTCTG
This sequence comes from Adenophora triphylla var. japonica, assembly GCA_022495995.1. Lineage (NCBI taxonomy): Eukaryota > Viridiplantae > Streptophyta > Magnoliopsida > Asterales > Campanulaceae > Adenophora > Adenophora triphylla. Next base: position 323,582 of record JAFEMH010000946.1, read on the forward strand.
AAAGAATATTCATGTACTCTATTTTTTTCCAAAATCATTATCAATGAGTTGTGATCATGAAAAATCAGTTTTTTTTCTTTATATTTAGAAAGAAACGAAATAATAAAAAATAATGTGTATATTAAAAAAAAACTGACATTTATTTAAGAACAGAAAGAGCAACATTTTAAGTTTAAACACATTAATAAGTGTCAATATATGTTGAAGAGTTTCAGTGTATATTAATAAGTGTCGGTAGTATTGTTAAAATAGTATCAGTATTACTGTTAAAAGAGTGTTTATAATAAAATTAAAATAACGTAAGTGTTAATATTAAAGAGTTTCAGTAACATTATGGATGCATGTCAATGTGTTAATAAATTTCAGTTATTTATGATAATATTTGTTAATAAGTTATGTTATTTATAATATTGCTAGAGCACGTTTTAATAAACATGTTTTTCCCAAGAAAAATATTTTTTTATCCAAAAATTTGTCTTTCTACATAGCAGATACGCTTTTATGAAAATAAAGGAGCACTTTTCAGCATTTAAGCAACTCTAAGGTAGACTCGTTATATAGTCCAGTTTCAGATCATCGAGCATTGGTTTGGTTTAAAATCGTGATCAACCAGTTGAAATTGCTAAACCGTCAAACTGGTCAAATCGTGAACCGGCGATTAAAGGTTCGAATCAAAATTTAAGGAGTCTTTGAAACATAAATTATTTATATTACTCGTACTGAACATATTAATTCAAGTAAAATATATTTCTTTCATTTTATCAAATTGTTGAACATATTAATATTAAGTAGTGAGTTTTATAACAAAAAAATATACTGATTACTGTATATCATAGTATAATTGAACAAAAACTATTTTCTTATAAAAAGTGATATTGGCTTAAAATAAAAAAAAAATACTTTCTTCATTCTTGAAAAGTTTTACGTTCGTTTTGCATGATTATTAAGAAAATAAATCAAAATTTCAAGTAGACTAAGAATATAATTATTCAAAATAATACATATTGCAACTTTGCAAGTGCAAGTGCAAGTGGGTGAAAAGTAGATTAGTTAAATACTCCCTCCGTCCCGGTCGACTTAGGATTTTTTGAAATGGCACGGGGATTAAGGAAAAAGTAAATGCTGTGAGTGTAATTTAAAAATAGGAGAGAGAATGAGTGGAGAGAATAGTAAATTATAATGGTGTTGTGAGTATTAAAATAATGTAGGAGAGAGAATGAGTGGAGAGAATAGTGATTTAAGGTTTTCATTTTGGGCCGTCCTAAGTCGGATGGGACGCCCAAAATGGCAAAAAGTCCTAAGTCGATTGGGACGGAGGGAGTATTGATTATTTTTTTATTTTTTATTTGTAATTACGTGCACAATCATTATAATAAGGACAAAGTTATGCAAGATATTATTTATCATTTGCCATTTGAGAATGGAACTCTTACTTTGAAATGTATATATATAAAAAAAAAGTATGACTCTGGTTATGGAAAGAGAAAGTTTTTTTTAATGACTTCCTAAATTAGAAGGAAACTAGTATGCCACCCGTGCCCTAAATGCACGAAAAGAATATTTTTTAAAATTTAAGTTAACTAATCAAAAAAATTTAATTTTTTGATTAACATAAAAGTAAAACAGTTTTAATTAAAGAAAGAAAACCTTATTTAAATATTTCAAACATCTATAAATATTACAAATAATAACCCTAAACCTACTTCTACACTCACCGTCCCGTGAATCTTCGTACATAATTAAATCGTTTTTCTTTGCCCACAGAAGGCTTGATACTGCAAAATCAATTGATTAATGACAAATGAGAAATTGCCGAAGATAAAATGCAACAGAAAGAAATAGCACATATTATAACCCCAGCAATCAAAATCATAGTTACTGTAAGAAAGGAGAACTGCTATCAAAATTCCTCATGCACAGTATATCAGTAAAGTGAAAGCTCATAATCTTGCATGAGATCAAACAAAATGTCCCAAGATCGCCACAAGACCAGCACAGTCAATGACTCACACTGCAGAAAACTCAAAAACTGAATAAATCTTATAAAGATGTAGAAATCTATCCACGATATGGCTGCCCACAAACCAAGCATCCACCAAAAACCGAATGTCATGACCAGTGCTAACCCCATACAGAATATGCCAATTAAATTGTCATAATATGGAATGACCAACACATAAAAGATCAAAGTTAAGTTTTTTACAAACAAACTACCCAAATTAAAGTTTTTTACAACCAAAAGGCAACAGTTGTTGAAATTAGTCTTCTGTCAAATCTATGATGCTTGTGTCAATCTTCTTAGGTTTTATCCATTGATTCCATTGAATTCTTGCAGACCTTCTAACTCTTGGACGTTGAAGTGGACTGCCTTGTGCTTCACCTTCAACAACAGTTTCATTAAGTACCTAATAAAGATACAACATTAGTGCATAAATACTAAAAGTACTGAAAATAAAATATAGTACAAGTGGAGTCTCTTTAAAACCTCATTTGCAGCCACAATTGTATTTCCCTCTTCATCATTTAAAGCATGAGATAAATCCTTTAATAACATATCACACTCAGTAATTAAAAACTCATATTCAGGAATCACTGGAATAATTTTTTTAACCAAATGACATCCCCGCTTGTTATGTCCACTTTTCTTGCACAAACTATATTTTTTTGGCCTTGTCCCATGTGATCCTTCCACTTGAACCTGCAACAACAAATAAAATAAATTATAAGTAAGAATAAAGTTAAGATACCAACACATTATAACATAAATTAAAACTGTTTACCTCAATACCATCTCGTTCTTTACCCAATGGACATCCCCTCTTGTTATGTCCACTTTTCTTGCACAAACTACATATATATGGCCTTGTCCCATGTGATCCTTCCCCTTGAACCTGCAACAAAAAATAAAAAAAAATTATAAGTATAAAGTGCTAAAAGACTCAAAATTATATATGTTCTTTTCGTGCGTTCAACACCTAGATTTCTTATGCATGCCATTTCCAACCATCCACTGAAGTCAGCATAATAGTCTACTCAAAATCAGACAAATAAAACAGCCAATACTCTTCTCCCTTTTATAGAAGCTATCTGTCATGTTTGATTTTCATAACTCCCCCTACAACTAAAGCAAGTGTAGCCCTTGGAGTATCTGGCTCAAAAATACTATATTAATGCAGCATTGGAATAAAAGTCACATCATGAAGGGCACTCCAAACCATCAAACCTCCTTTTCTTCTTTTTATCGTCATTTAGAGAAGATAAAGGAAAAGAGAGAGAGAGAGAGAGAGAGAGAGAGAGAGAGAGAGAGAGAGAGAGAGAGAGAATATGGATGAGAAGTCCGTCGAAAGACAAATAAGGAAGAAGATAAAACCAAAAGACTCAAAGTTAAGTGTTTCCAGTCCTATGGCATAACATAATGGGAACTCCTTAATAGGCACCCCTTTTGAAGGTCCATAAGATAGCCATATACACAGTTCCAACCCACAACATCTGTCTGGACTTCATCAACCATTTTAAATTTGACTGTTCCACAACCAAAACGCACAACAGACCCACATTAAGCAGGGAGATTGACCTTCGTGTACAGAACTAACTGATGAAACTCCATGATCAGTAAGCAATCTTAAAAACAAATCGAGTTCAGCCAAAAATTCCCACCAATGATTTTTATAAACGACAGTTGGTTAAACACTGGTGTATCATTTGAAAGGCCAAAGCTATTACAGGTAAGAATCTATCACAACTACATGAAATCTTATCGGTAGCATTCCTTTTCAATTGGGCACTTTACAACAATCTAATAGTAGCCATTGCGCAACAAATGTGTACAACAGGTAAAACAATACATCAAAAATTAACCCACAACATCTGTCTGGACTTCATCAACCATTTTAAATTTGACTGTTCCACAACCAAAAGGCACAACAGAACCACATTAAGGAGGGAGATTGACCTTCGTGAATAGAACTAACTGATGGAACTCCATGAGCAGTAAGCAATCTTAAAAACAAATCGAGTTCAGGCAAAAATTATAGTTGGTTAAACACTGGTGTATCGTTTTAAAGGCCAAAGCTATTACAGGTAAGAATCTATTACAACTACATGAAATCTTCTCAGTATCATTCCTTTTCAATTGGGCACTGTTCCAACAATCTAATAGTAGCCACTGTGCAACAAATGTGTACAACAGGTACAACAATACATCAAAAATTAATATTCAAGATTCAGTTTTAGTGATCTTGCAATGCCTGAAGGTGTAATTCCATCGATAATTAAACTGGATTGTAGTTGATCAATACTTCATTTAAACAGCTCGACCTAATATCTGCAACATAAACATCAAAGACAATACTAACAACGAGAGAATCAATTGAAACTGTTATATGAGCTATTGCTAGTGGAGTATTTCATATGCAACTAACTAACTAAGAACACCAGCATGATGCTTACGGGGCTACGAGCTCAAGAGAAATGCACTCAAATGAACTTCATCTATGAGCTAACAACAACTAAAACAAAGCCATAGTAAACTAACTAAAGTAAAAATAAAGCAATTTATGAGAAGAAAACTCTAAAAACAACCATCTTCATGGATTGAAAGTAGCTTCTAGTATCTAAGAAAAGGATATGCATATGGATAGGGATAACCAACAACAACTCTGATATTCATTTGGAAACAACAACTTAGAATAACCAACCTATAGCAGCAGCTCAGGGATGGCAAAAACCCGAAACCCGACCCGAACCTGAAAAGACCCAACCCTAATAGGCCGGGTTTGGGATTCGAAATTGAAAACCCGCCGGGTTTTTATAGGGTTCGGGTTTACCCCCGCCACGCCCCGATTAGCTAGGAAATTACAAAAATACCCTTACCTGATTAAAGACGCATAGGGTTAGGGTTCCCTCAGTCCCCGTTCCTTCATTTCTCTCGCATGTGTTTTGGATCCTAGGTACAAGATGAAGCTTGTTGAGTATTATTTACCACTTTTTCATGGACCCGGTGTTGAAGCTTTCATTCATATTGATAGAATTAAGAAAAGTTGTTATGATTTATTGAATGAGTATCAATCAAAGGCGTGTGTGGATGATAGTGTTACTAGTGGTGCATCCCATTTACATAACTCGGGTGGTGAACAAAATGAAAATGATCCTCTTTCAAATTTTGATAAGTATGTATCTAGTACTTCAAGTAACTTTCAAGTGAAGTCGGAGATGAATTTTTATTTAGAGGAGAATGTGCTACCAAGAACCACAAATTTTGATGTTTTGGCTTGGTGGAAGACAAATGGGGTCATATTTCCTACTTTACAAAAAATTGCTAGGGACATACTTGCTATTCCAATTTCAAGTGTAGCATCTGAGGCGGCTTTTAGTACAAGTGGTAGGTTAATTAGCCCGCATCGAAGTAGGTTGGCTCCGAACACTTTGGAAGCATTGATGTGCTCTCAAAGTTGGTTACGCAATGAAACTCAGGGTAAATTTTACAACTTTTCATTTTGTCTAATCTTTAGTTTTTAACCTTTTGTTCTCCTTTTTTATTGTCTTTCATCTAAATGTTTTTTTTTCTTTCTATTTAGCACCTTTCTTGGAGGTCGATAAGCTGGGTAAATTTTGCCAATTGCAACTATGATGCCGATGATGATTGATCTTGTAAGTTTCTAAACATCTTTGTTATCTATATGTGAAATTGCTGATGAACTGGAATACCTGATCATTTCAGCTGGGAACTTTTTTCTTATATTGGTTTATGTTGGAATTCCAGGGAGTAGTGAGTGAATTTCAGATTCCCAAAGCTGAAAATTCAACAGAAGAAAGGTTCAGACTGGAATTGCTATGGAACTGGATTGCTGATCTGATTCGGACTCTTTCTGTTATGTTCTGATCTTATTCATTTTCTTTGCTTCTGTTCTGTTCTTTTCCTGTTTTGTTTCTGTTCTGATTCAGACTGTAATATTTAGGATTCTCATTGTGGACCTTATTAATTAGGATTCTCATTGTGGACCAAAAATCTGTAAACTCAATTGCATTTCTTGCTTTGTTTCTGTTCTGACTGTAATATGTTGTCATTTTCATTTGCATTAAGAGTTGTAACCAAACAATGTTTATGTTCTGACTGTAATATCTCCAAATATGTTCAAACTTTCATTTTGGTTGTTTTCCTGCTTTGTTTCTGTTCTGTTTAAATTTTTGGTTTAAATTTTTGGGTTGTTCAAACTTTCATTTTGGTTAACTCGGGGCGGAGCGGGGCGGGGCGGGCTCGGGTAGTGCAAGTAACGGGGCGGGGCGGGTTAGGGAAAGGGTAGATGACTATAGGGGCGGGTTTGGGAAATGAAAAACCCATCCCGAACCCGCTCCGTTGCCATCCCTACAGCAGCTTTTAGTCTCCTGTAGCTTCCACCTGCACAAATGTAATGACAAAACGGGATGAACAAATAAAAAAATAAACAAAGTTTCAATGTGGAGGATTGAAATTGAGGAATGAGTGATTCAATTGGATATGCAAATCTCAGACTAATGGTTAGGGTTTACATAAAATTGAGTTTGAATTAGTGATTTTGATGTAGAAAATATGCATTGCATAGTTTTAGAACCCCATTCTCAGTTCAGTAATAAACCCTCCAAAGGGTTTTTTTATGAATAAAGAGATAAGAAGAAATCAAAGAGATGGAATAGTAAATCAAACGAAATAAGAAGAAATTAGTAGAGGAAGTTGCGTTTACCTGGAGGTTTGGAAAAAAACGGTAGACACTGCAGCGAGAAACAAACGATCGGAAAATGAAAGAGGGGGCGGCGACCATGAATGGGGGAGGTGAGCCGGAGGTAAGGGAAGTTTTAGGGAAGAAAGGGTTTTGGGATTAATAGCTGATGATGAAAGGGAGTAGTGAGAGAGAGAGAGAAGAAGATGAGCGGGCGGAATATGAAAGGCTTGGCTTATCGCGTACGCTAGGGCAGGGTAAATTTTCAGAATGTTCCAATTTTGAGCGGAAAAATGAAAGTCCTTATTCACTTCAGCCATTATATAATTATTGATAAGTGGGGTCGAACTCAAGACCTCATATAATGTGTAAGACTCAACTTTCACCACTGAACTAATCAATTTGAAAAAAGGAAGTATTTATTTAAGACGAATAAAAGACAAGATAATTATTATACTTCCTGCGTCTCAGATAATGCACAATTTTACTTAACATAAGAATTAAGGAGAAAAGTGTAAAAGGTAATGTGTTGTAAGTATAAATGATTGGATAAGAGAGAGAAAGTGAAGTACTCCCTCTGTTTCATAGAAATACGCACAGTTTGACTTTTTATGAAGTTTGACCATACAATAACAAGAAATTAGAATATTTTAATGAAATTTTAAAAGTTGTTATTGATTTATTACTAACAACACTAACAATTAAAAGTTTTAAAATTTAATTATAATATATCAATTTCTCGTAGTTGTATGGTCAAACTTCATTAAAAATCAAATTGTGCGTAATTCTATGGGACGGAGGGAATATTTGAGTAATTTTTGTGAGTGTGAGTCTCATATTATTTTTGGGGCTTTACTACTGATTACTTTGAAACAACAAAAAGAGATTTTTTTATTGAGTAGGTCTGTTGAGAAACGTGTTTCTCCATAACTATGGAGAAACGCGTTTTTAATAGTCAGAAGCTATACGTTTGATAACCAGAAGAAAATTTCTGGATATATCGCCTCAAAGGGTTCCTCGGATATCCAGAAGCTTTGGAACGGATATCCAGAAGCCTTTGAGCGGATATCCAGAAAAAATAGATTTGAAGCCAAATCCAAGGCCAAAATCAGAAATTGCTTATTGAAGGTTTCTGGATATCCAGAAACCTTCAAATGTATATCCAGAAATCATCAAATGAATATCCAGAAACATTTTGAAAATTTCTGGATATCATTTTGAAGGTTTCTGGATATCACTTTCATAAGCTTCTGGATATCCTTTCAAAGGGTTCTGGATATCCGTAACCTTCGGCATCGATATCCCAAACCACTGGACAGGTCATGGCCAATACAAAAAGTTTCTGGATATCCTTTCAAAAGGTTCTGGATACCCGTAACCCGTTTCTCCATAACTTATGGAGAAACGCGTTTCTCCCTAGATTTTACGTTTTTTATTTATTAATATGGGACGGATGAAGTATTAAGTAGGGAATACGAAAATATAAGCCACACGTACTAGTGCTCAACGTATATAAGACCCTAAAGATGCCATTACTATCAAACTCCTTTTCCAAATCATGTCAATAAGCTTGCATTGCATATGATGGACCTATTTATAAACCAAAATGCCATTTAATTATCAACCTACATATTACCCAACATGAAAATGTGCCTATATCAATGGCAAATGAAACCCACTAAGTTGTGCACGTGCAAGTGGGTCATCAATAATATAGAGTTCGCTAAAGGAAAAAAAAAAGGGCGGGGGGGGGGGTGGGGGAGGGGGGGAGAGAGAGAGAGAGAGAGAGAAGGAAATTTGGGACAAATATAGCATTTTGCAGTAAAAATATTATATTTTTCATATACAAAACATTTATATTAAAATTAAGTTACAAAGAATAATATTTATCAAGTTTATAAAAGTTGTTAGGCAGCCATTAGGCGCTGAGTACGTCTGCTGAAAAACGCGTTTCTCCATAACTATGGAGAAACGTGTTTTTAATAAAATGTGTTTATGTGTTTGATAACCGTAAAAAATTCCTGGATATCGGGCCTCAAAGGGTTCTCGATATCCGAAGCTTTGGAATCCGGATATCCGTAAGCCTTTGGGCGGATATCCGTAAAATAGATTTGAAGCCAAATCCAAGGCCAAGACCAGAAATTGCTTATTGAAGGTTTCTGGATATCCAGAAACCTTCAAATGTATATCCAGAAACCATCAAATGAATATCCAGAAACATTTTGAAAGTTTCTGGATATTCATTTTGAAGGTTTCTGGATATCCAGAAACCTTCAAATGTATATCCAGAAACCTTCAAATGTATATCCAGAAACCATCAAATGAATATCCAGAAACATTTTGAAAGTTTCTGGATATCATTTTGAAGGTTTCTGGATATCACTTTCATAAGCTTCTGGATATCCAGAAGCCTTGGCCTGCATTGTCGCGCGACAAGTCGGGTCCCGTTTCTCCATAAGTTACGGAGAAACGCATTTCTCCCCAGATTTTGTGTTAGGCGCTGGAGCAGGGCCTAACGCCTATAAGCCTATGCGAGGTATAGTCAGGGTCTAGACGAGGCCTAGAGTTAAACATAATTTATAACATTTCGGTGAAATATCATATAAAATGTCACATTAACACGCAAATGAAATAATTTAAATGTATATAATAATAACTTTAATACAATTTTCAACTGAAAATATTAATGTTAAAATTTGCAGGTGGGGTAATAGACGGATTTAAAGTTAAACGCAACATTTTAATGAATTTTTGGTACATTTTTTTTAGTATTTGAAATATGCGAATTTGAAGTTAATCGCAGAATTTTATTACTGTCTAGCGCCTGAACGAGATATAGGCTGTATAAGCGAACGTTTTTTATTTTTTAGAACACATATATTTATTATGACACTAATAATTGTTTGGAAATGTGGTCCATGACTAAGAATTTGATGTTTATCTATTTTGTAATAGCTTTTGATTGACTAGATAAATATGTGAAGCTCCACATCTATAGCAAGCTACCCAAATATAAAAGTATCTCCAAACAATTATTTACACACATGAATAAAGGTTAGTCTTTATATGCCTTCAATTATTGATTCTCAATCCATATATAGCTTCTAATAAACGTTCACATAACAAATGTTATTATGGACAATCTCACTTTATTGTCACTAACAATCTGAAAACAAAAAATCTTAATCTTAATTGTTGTCGAGCCTGGAGAAACGCTGCTTTCTCAAGTTTACAGAACGGGCTTTGTTTTGTCGCGCGACATAATAAGCAGCTTCTGATATACTTTCATCGGCCTTTCGATATCCGTGTTTTGGAAAAGATATCCGTAAGCTTTTGAATGATATCCAAAACCAAATATTTTTTCTGATATCCTTTCCAAAGCTTCCTGATATCCGCAACATTGAATATGGATATCCGTAAGCTTTGGAAAGGATAGCCGTAAAAATATTTGGTTTCTGGATATCCTTTCCAAAGCTTCCTGATATCCTTTTCCAAAGCTTCCTGATATCCAAGCTTCTAAAGGATATCCAAGTGGCTAAGCAAGATGTCATGACACAAAACAAGCCCCGTTTCTCCGTAGTCGACTTTTAAAACGCGTTTCTTCCCAGATTTTGTGATTGTTGTCATGGACCGTGTTTTTGAGATGATATATAGCACACAAGGAGTGGACCAGGGGTGAACCTACCCATTAAATTTTTAAAAAATTGATTTTTATTATTAAAAATTGTATTTTGTCCTCAATTTAATTAAGAAAAAATAGCAATATATTATAATTTTGCCCTCATTTAAATTAAATTCAAATATTATATTAAATATCTTAAAATAAAATAATTTTGCTTCCCGGATATCCCGATTCCGCCACTAGAGAGGACAAAAGTTTGAGGGAATAGTCTTAGTTATGAGATAAAGGGGATGGGAAATTGTGGAGGGGGAAATAATTAAGAGACACCAATAAGAGAGAAATTATTCATATAGTTATTGGTGGAGGTCATGTAGTCATCAATTGTCATGTAGTATGTCTTTAGCAAGTTTAATTTCAGTATATGCTTAATTTTTATATGCCATGGAGTTTTTTTTTCCTTTTCAAGATTGGTTGTTTAGTAGTGATCATTTTTATGAAACTCGTTAAATGGTGTAGCGAGTGTATAATTTTGTCTGAAATTTGCTCAATTTTATTTAATATTTGTGAATGTTAAAAAAAAAAACTAAAATTTAAACTCGCTAATTAAATAAAGTATCGAGTTAAATTTCTCAAGTTCTTACCAAAAGACCTTCATTCTCAAGTTTTTACAAGAACTTTTAGTTTCACCCCAAAATACTACTTCTCCGTATAACTTTAAATTTCAAAATAATGATACAAAAAATATGTTTTCATAAAGGAAACTAGAAGCGAGTATTATTTTTTCTGTCAAAAATAAATACTTTGAGAAAAATGTACTTCTTTAAAAAAAATCCTGCATTTCAAAAAATGAATATTACTTTCAATCAAAAATGAATAACCAAAAAATAATATTATATTTTTTCTCCCAAAAAATGAACATTACTTCCTTCATCCCAATGAATATTTTAAAAAATAATACTACTTCATTCGCCTCAAAAATTAATGTTTATAATGTTAGTGTCTTCGTCTCAAAATATGACAATAATTTATTAGACGAATAAAATAGTATTATTTTCTAAAATATTCATTGGGAGGTAGTAATGTTCATTTTTTTAGATGAAGTAGTATTCTTTTGTTTATAATGTTAGTGTCTTTGTCTTAAAAAATAAACTTAATTTTTTGAGACGAATGAAATAGTATTCTTTTATAAAATGTTCATTGAGATGTAGGAATCAATGTTCTTTTTTTTTCTTGGACAAAGAAAGTAGTATTATTTTTTTGGTTATTTATTTTGGGACGAAAGTAATATTTATTTTTGAAATGAAGAAAATAATTTTTTTAAATAAGTAGAATTTTTCTCCAAATATTTATTTGAGATAGAAAAAATAATAACTCCCTCTTAATTTCTTTTATTAAAACATAATTTTTATATCATTGTTTTGCAATTTAAATTGATATGAAAAAGTAGTATTTTGGGGTAAAAGGAAAAGTTCTTCGTGTAAAAACTTGAGAATGAATCTTCTTCTAAAAACTTGAGATTTGAACTCACCGCTACTACTTCAACTTCGCGAGCTTAAATTTTAGTTTTTTTTTTAATAGTCATAAATATTAAATAAAATTGAGCAAACTTAAACTTGCTATATCGTGTATCGAGTTTAAACGGACAAAATTATAAACTCGCTACACCGTATAGCAAGATTAACAAAAATGATTATTCTGAACAATAGTTTGAAATATTCGTCATTTTGATATTTATTAATTTTAAAAAGAATTATTTGAGAAAGTTTCCTTGAAACATTAATTAACTCTTGGGCATTTCCTTGAAACATATATGCATTTGGCCTGCTGGCTTGAGCTTATGATTTTCAACTTGGAGGTCATGGGTTCGATTCCCCCAAAAGTTAGAGGAAAGACTTTCTCTCCCTAAGATTTATCTCTTAGGCGCTTCTGTGCGTGCATGTGTATGTGAGTAGTGAAAAAAAAAAACAAACGTACACTAGAATATGATATTTTTTAAAATCTAAAGCTAAGCCCAATTCAAAAAAAAAAAAAAAGAAGAAGGTGAATCTAAGTAAATTCATTATAATATCAAGGACTAATGATCTTCATCTCTTTCTCGATTGTAATCTTTTTGCATAATATAGCGGTCAAATTTCCCTTCATCAATTCATCTTTTGATCATCCTTTTAAGGGATATGCAATTCTCTGTATCATATTCGTGATCCTTGTGGAAGGCACATCATTTGAAATTGTCCTGAACATGTTTCGACCTATCATTTAGTGGTTGGGGATCAGGTAGGTTTACCAACTTCATGATCTCCGTGATAGGTTTAGTGAGGGGAGTGAAGACCTCGGCTTTTTCTGTAGCCCGAGTCCTATTCTTCCCCTTGTAATTACTTCTATTGTAAGCCTGATTGGTGTCAGTTGCATTCGTTTCCACTTTCTCAGATCTCTTCTTGCTTTCTTCTTCTACCATGGCTATGGTATAAGCTACGTTATACAAATCAGACTTCATTTTCGGCTCCCGGACAGAGAGTTTGTATATCAATTTTTCGGATCTTAGTCCGGAGTTGAAGCAGACAATCACCTCCCGATCAGTTAGGCTTTCATCTACCTGGTCAGCCATGGTTATGAATCGCTTGTAATAACTTAGAGTGATTTCATTTTTTCCTTGCTCAATTTGGCAAGATCTGTCAATCTTTTCTTTCTCTTGCCAGCTGTTGCAAAGTGATACAGGAACCTCCTCCTCATGATTTTCCAGCTATCTATGCTTCCCTTCTTTTGCTCACGGAACCAGGACAGGGCTGTTTCGGAGAAGGTACTCGCAAAAGTCTTGCAGAGGATGTCATCTACCTTGGTGAGGAGGGCCATGGTAGATTCAAAACTCTGCACATGGTCTCGTGCATCCGTTGTTCCCATGTACTTTTCAAAGGTGGGGATCTTGAGAGACCGATTGGGAGGTAGGTCATTAATACGTTGAGAGAACGGACGAGTGACACAAGTATCATCTTCTTTGATTTCCTTTCGTCCCAACTCCATCTCATCAATTCTCTTTTTTAGGAGGAGAAGATCCCTTGCATCGATTCCCGTGCAGCAGTGGGAACTGCGATAGGTCCTCTCATTTTCGCTGTGTACATTCACTTGACTCTGTTCCTCATGTTGTTGGTGATTATCTCCATGTACAGATGGTGCTCTTCTATTCAATGGCATGTAATGACGAGGAGGGGTTCTGTCTCTCCTAAGAGTTATCTCTGGATGAGGAGGACTCATACGACGACGAGAGCTCCTATGTCTAGGAAGGCTCCTAGGTCGAGAAGGAGTCTGATGTAAAGTAACGCTGCGGAATAGTAACAAGGCCTGATCGAAATCAAAATCTTCTGCAAGGAATCGCAATTCCTTAGATAACAAGAAATTCTAAGGAAGATCTTCTGAAGCCAATAAAATTGACCGAGGGTTTTGCAAAGAAGCAAAGTAATTAATTTTATTAATAAAAAAAATAGTCTAAATTCGAATTACAACTTTAGGCCTATTTTATAGTGCCCATAAAACTTAAAAAATACTCCTAAACCATCTAGAATTACTTCTAACCTATATGGTAACTTAATAGGACTTAAAAACTAGTAAATCAACTCAAAATCTACTCTAAAACCATCTCTAATCAACCTATTAAAAATACTGACGAAAATAAGAAATAAAATATGAACTAAAACAAATTAAATCCTAAAATACTTATTAGAATACAAAAATAAATACTATATTTGACTTCGTCAAATATCCTTCCTACATCATTCACCCACTCTTCAAAAGAACTCGACCCCGAGTTCTCATCCGATGTTTGGAAAGTGTCGTCCCACTTAAAAAACTTTATGCAAAACATTATGGGGATAAATATTTTAGGTGTAACCAAACAGGGCATATTTCAAATAATTGTCCGCAACGGAAGGGAGTTAATATGGTAGAGCGTGATGAGTATGATCATGGGGAGAATGAAGAGTATTGCGAGATAGTCTATATAGATCCTAATGGAGATGCTGACGAGGGGGACGAGCACGAGTCTTATGTGGTCCGGAAGCTTATGTTGACTATTCCTACGGAGGAGGCTAATCCAGAGCGACACAACATTTTTCGCACAAAGAGGAAGGTCAATGATTTTGCGGCTATGATAATCATTGATAGTGGTAGCAATGAAAACCTAGTGGCTCGTGGATTGGTAGAGAAATTGAAGCTCGTGGTGCGCAAGCATCCTACTCCTTACATTGTGGGGTGGATTAACAACGTCGGCACTATCAAGGTTGAAATTGTCTATGGCTTAAAAAAAGTGAGACGAAACTCACAAGTGTTGTCCTTAGTGTTGGCAACACTAACAACAACACACACCAATTCGAAAACAACAAATAAATAGAAATAAATCTAATTTGCAGCGGAAGTAAATAACAATACACAAGAAATATATTTTTATCAAGTTATATAAATATATAACTTGATGGTGTCAGGAGGGCAAGACCTTTCTATTTATATTATGAATTCAATACAAGGTCAATGAAGTTCCCTTAATGATAAATAATCATTAACTCAAGGAACAATAACTAAAGAACTCTCTCTGAATACTAACACTCAAAATCTCACGAAAATACAAAAATATATGTGAAACTCTCGAGTGTTGGATCAAGTGTTGCCAACACTGAATGGTGACACTTGAAGGACAGAATTCTTTCTTGTGCAGATTTGTGTCTTCTGAATTGGATGATCTCAAATGTAGATCGACTGCACTATTCATAGGCCTCCAAAACTTGGAGCCTACTCAAAATGATCATCTAATAGCCTTGAATTTGTTTTCTCCCTTTTAGCTCTTCTCGCCTCATTTGTAGAAGACTTGGTCTTCATTGCTTCTCTTGCTTGTACACCTCTGCTATAGATACCTTTTACTTTATCCTAATCTCCCCCTGAATAGCTAAATAATAGCTCTTTTACTTGGTCATTAATTAATCATATAAACAACATGTTTATATTTAATTTTCTCATCTCCTTCGTGAATCACGCCTGGGCACTTTCTGTTGACCTATCCAAGCTCACAAACAGCAGACTAACAACTGATATTTAAACATTAATTTACACATTATTATTTGTGAAAAACACAGTAACTATTCTGGTGTTGTCAAATCCAAATGGCAACACTAGTTTGCAACACTAGGGACAACATACATAGCAACACATGTTCTAACATTAACAATCTCCCCCTTAGTTACTGATTTCTTCACAGAATACCAACGTGATGTTCTTTACAAACAGTTAGTCATACTTAACCAAAAATTTCAAAAAATGCCACATCCTCATTAGTGACAACATCAACCTACAGGCAATGTTTAACATATTTTTCAACCAAAGTATCACACTCACACAAGTGGCAACATCAACCTATTGGCAAACATAGTCACATATATATATCTCCCTTAAACTATTAAAACTCCCCCTTAATAACAAAATTAATAACTAAACAAACTAATTATTAATAACTTCAACCAACCACCCAAATGTTTAGCAAAACCACCCAACTAAGTTTGAAGAAAATTTTAGCCGAAACAAAGAAAAAAATAGAATTAAAATTGTTTAAACATCACAAACCAAATTAAAACAAATAAAATTATTTTTGAAACCAACCACCAAATCAAACAACCTTTCAACCTTCTGCATTTCCAGCTCCATCTTCACCTCCCTCAGCTTCATTCGTGCCACTAGGTCCAGCTCCATCACGATCATGCCTTGGCCTTGATTGATCTCCCCCTATTTTGGAAGAAATCAATTCCACCATGTTCATCATGTCTGTCCGCATATCCAACCACCCCTGCATAACTAAGTCGATGTGCTTCACCTGCCTATTGAAAAAATTCAGTACCATAGCAGCGTCTATCATAACAGGTACAGTGTTGCCTGGAATGTTGTCAATCTCAGGGGCAACACTGGTAGCATGGACAGCCGTTGGAGGAGTTGTTGTAACCAAAACCCAGGGCAAATCTCTGTGCCTATCTCCTTCAGTAAAATGTCTACTAATCTTATAAAAAAATAGGCTTCTCAGAGATGTTGTCCGCATTCCATGGTTTGAGATTTTGGAACAAAAGGACATTAAAAATGAGGGAAGGGAAAATGAAAGAGGAGGTTTTCTTCTTTTTGGCCCATGCAGCAAGGTGAGAAAACACCAACCTTTCGAAGTTGACTCTCTGTTTCGTACCCAATTTGTACAACAAAGTGGCTTGCTCAAATGTAACCGTGTTTTCATTGGCCGTAGAGAGCTAATTTGTAATACAAATCTTGTGAAGCACACTAAACAGAGAAGAAAGATGGGTTGGTTTGAAATGGTCACTCCACACAGAAATTCTCCCTCCAGTCAGAAAGCTAGCTAGGGTATTAGGTTCGACATTCAAAGACTCATCTTCGATACTAGGGAGGCCAAAAGATTTTTTGATGATAGAGGGATTAAAATCATAAATTTTATCCCTAACAAAAAAATTTCCATATTGAGGAGAGTTTCTATCATCTATGTCCTCCCTAAGATGAGCAAAAAAGTTCCTAACCACACTTTCGACATAAACAGAAACCTTAGTAACCATAGGCAGAAAATTTATATCCTCAAGAAATTGGTATACCCCTAGACTCTTAAACTGATTCACATTAATGTTCCTTTCATTCAGAATTCTTTTATCCGAGTCTTCAACCCACTTATCCAAATTTGATTCACAATAAAATTCATCTGAGAGAAATGGACGTTCATAGTAACCAAATGATTCATAATCTGATTTGGACTCTTGAGAGTGAGTAGGGGTAGTTACCTCAGGCCATGAGATAGGAGAATAAGATGGAGAGCTTGATTGTGGCTTGGACTTGGCTGCTGCCTGCTGGTGTTGTCTCAGGTGTTGCCATTGGATTGGCAACACTTGGGGCAACACTGGTCGGAACTTTCTGTCTCTTTGCAATTTTGTACTGTGCTTGAGCTAGGGTTTCTTCATCCTCAAGCCATGCTTCCTCATCATCATCTGAAGTAGACGAAGGCTCCTTGGTTTCTTTGAACATTGGGTCCGAACCTTCTTCGGACGAAATATTGAGCGAGTCGCTTGAGCTATCTTCCACATTGACAGGATCATCAGCTGTGTTTGATGGGATTTTAGACCTAAACAAGGTCTTAATCCTCTCGAATTGACGACGAACTCCACCTCTAAATGACGAAGAAGCATCAAGAGCTTTTCGTTTCTTGGTTTTCTTTTGGGTTGCAAAGGTGAGCTCTATGGAAGGGGTAGCTTCAGGAAGGCTTATAGGAATGGGAATTTGAAGAGGGTTGTAGACAATAATGTCCAAGCTTAGAGAGGTTGAGGGTGTTGCTGAGAATGTCGCCGGTGATGTCTCCATTGGATTGGCGACATTCGAAGCGACACTAGAAGGGGCAAGAGGAGAAATTTCCATGGGGAATGAAATTTGGGGTGATTTGCTTGGGCTTGCCATGGATTTTTGTTGGAAGAAGACGAAGAACAGAGGAGAGAGAGAGGGAGGGTTTAACGAGAGAGAGAGAGACACCTAGAGAGAGAGAGAGAGAGAGGATTTAGGAAGAGGGGTAATTAAATGGTGAATAGTGGAGAGAAAATATGAATTATTTGACATATTAAAATGCACTTAAACACCCTTATCCCAAACAAATTCAGACACTGTTATCCGGCCATAATTTTTAAAAAATGTAATTTTTTTTTTAATTTTTTAATCTATAAAAACTAAAAATAATTTAGAAATATTCATAAAATTTTGTTTTTCAAAATACAAAAGAAAATAAATTTTAAAAAAATAGACATTTCGAAATTACATTTAGTTAGACAAAAATTAAATATTTTTGCTAAAAACCTTTTAAATTTCACAAACTCTAAATATAAAAAAATAGAATTTTGAAAATTCAAAATTTAATTAACAAAAATAAGAAATAAAAAAATAAAAAATTAATGTAGCATCTACTAATGTGTTACTAGCAATGTTGCGTAATACACAAAGCAACATTTTAAATAAAATCCCCTTGATATTTTTTTTCAACATATATAACTTATCATTTCTTAGGCAATTTTAAGCAAACTTTACACTTTCTTTATTTACAAGGAACCATCGTAGTAGCGAGCTCCGTGTCCCGGGTTTTTTATTAAAGTGTAAAGCTATAAGTAGTAAATTTTATACCTTTCAAGTAGGGTACACTGTAGTAGTGAGCTCCATGTCCCTAATACTTAGTATAAAACAACTACAATATACTCCTGTTTTGACAAGAAAGCATCATCGCAGCGAAAGTCGTGCCCCGAGTTACTTTGGGAGTATTCTAATAAGCTTTGCCTTTTTAAATATCAACAACAACATAAGTGACTTTGTCACTTTAAGCACAAAGAGGTATTTTATCAAAATTGTTAACCTTAAGTATATACACATACTAGAACAAAAAGGTTAGTAAATTCCCCCATTTGGGATTAAACTAAATACATATATATATTTTTTTTATTTTTTTTAAATATAAAATATACAACAATTACACAGTGTTGCTGTCAGTGTTGGCAACACATACGGCAACACTTGAAACAGCAGATTTATAGAAAACACAAATCAAGAGATTTTTTCAAACTTGATTAAAAATCTCTCATGGTCCAGGGCTTTGGTCAAAATATCAGCAAGTTGATGTTTAGTATCAATATGCTCTACTAGGATTAAGTCCTTTTCTACTAAATCTTTCAAAAAGTGATGGCGGATATCTATATGTTTAGTACGTGAGTGTTGTACAGGGTTTTTAGAAATGTTTTTGGCACTCAAATTGTCACAATACATGGTCAAGATATTACTATCAAGACCATAGTCGTCAAGCATATGTTTCAACCATATCAATTGTGAACAACAACTCCCGGCTGCTACATACTCAGATTCAGCAGTCGAGAGAGAGACACAGTTTTGCTTGCGACTGTACCACGACACAAGATTATTACCCAAGAAAAAATAACCCCCACTAGTGCTCTTTCTATCATCTATATCTCCTACCCAATCAGAGTCACTAAAACCAACCAAGTTGGTATTAGTGTCTTTGGTGAACCAGATTCCTAATTCACTAGTCCCGAACACATACTTAATAATTTTCTTGACAGCATTTAGGTGAGAAATTTTAGGAGCAGACTGATATCTAGCACACACACCTACACTGAACATAATATCGGGATGACTGGCAGTAAGATAAAGAAGACTACCTATCATGGATCTATACAGAGTTGGGTCAACATCCTCCCCTGCCTGATCTTTGGTTACCTTAAGAGATGATTCCATTGGTATTTTTGAGCACTTTGCACTCTTCAATCCAAACCTTTTCACCAGACTTTTAGCATACTTACTCTGAGAGATAAAGATTCCATCATCTGACTGTTTTACCTGCAATCCTAGGAAATAATTAAGTTCACCTATCATGCTCATCTCGATAGTTGATGTCATAGCTTTCACAAAATTTTGTAAACAATTTTTAGATGTGGATCCATAAACTATATCATCAACATAGATCTGAGCAATGACAAGGTCTTTATTTTCCCTAAGAATAAATAATGTCCTATCGGCTTCTCCTCTAACAAATCCATATTCTAGAAGGAAACTTGTTAGACACCCATACCATGCACGAGGAGCTTGTTTCAAGTCATATAAGGCTTTATCAAGTCTGTATACATGATCTGGGTGGAATGGGTCTTCAAACCCTTTAGGTTGCTCAACATAGATTTCTTTATCTAACTACCCATTTAAGAAAGCCGCATTAACATTCATTTGGTGCAATGTTATTTTAAGGTAGCAGGCTATAGCAAGAAGAAGTCTTATTGACTCAATTCTAGCCACAGGTGCAAAGGTCTCGTCAAAGTCGATTCCTTCCACTTGTGTATAGCCTTGAGCCAAGAGACAAGCTTTATTACGAACAATATTTCCCAATTCATCAGATTTGTTTTTGTAAATCCATTTAGTTCCAATTATATATGTATGTAAAGGATGTGGAACTAAACACCAAACCTCGTTACGGGTAAATTGTTCAAGCTCTTCTTGCATAGCTTGTATCCAGAAATTATTATTTAAAGCCTCAATCACATTCTTAGGTTCAAGAGTAGAAACGAAATAGGAGTGTTTTACCTTGGAGTATGTGGAGGACATACACATATACTTTACCATATCTCTATAGTCAACTGGCTCCTTATTTCTTGTTCGAACCCCTTCATTAACATCATCAATTACCTGAGTAATGGGATGATAATTTCTAATTCGTGCTGGGGGATCTCTACTGCCTTGATGGTACATCAATCCATCTTCTTCTTCTGAGTCACCACTCTCAGAATTTTCAGCCACTGTTATGTTCTCCTGTGTTGTCTCATGTGTTGCCGTTTCAAGGGCAACACTCGGGGCAACACTTGAATCTGTGGCTGTACTGGTTGAACCAGTTTCTGTTCCAACCCTTTGTTCAACTTCTTCCAGCAAAGTCAGAGGTATATCTTCGGCTGTTTCTCCTGTGGCACTCAAGTAATCGTTAAATTCAATATTTACCGATTCTTGAATCACTTTTAACCTCAAATTATAGACTCGATGAGCATGACTGTTTTGAGAGTAACCAAGAAAGATAGCTTTGTCACTCTTAGAATCTAGTTTTTCTAAGTATTCCTGGTCATTTAAAATGTAGCACAAACACCCAAACACGTGAAAATAGTGAATCGTAGGTTTCTTTCCATTTAAAATCTCATAGGGTGTCATAGTTGTACCGGGTCTTAAGAAAACTCTATTCGTAGTGTGGCATGCTGTGTTTAATGCTTGGGCCCAAAAACCTTTAGAAATATTTTTAGCAATTAGCATAACACGAGCCATCTCTAACAAAGTCCTATTTTTCCTTTCAGCAATACCATTTTATTGTGGTGTTTTGGGTGCTGAAAATTCATGGTGTATCCCCTTTTTACTACAAAAAGTAGAAAAGGAACTATTTTCAAACTCTCTACCATGATCTGATCTTATTCGAAAAACAGGAGAACAAAACATGTTTTTGATTTTAGAAACTAAGTGAGTAAATTTATCAAAAGTTTCAGATTTTTCTCTTAAAAAATAGACTCATGTAAATCTAGAAAAATCATCAACTATAACATAAACATACTTCTTACCTCCCAAGCTTTCTACCTCAATAGGACCCATCAAGTCCATATGTAAAAGCTGAAAACAATGTGTTGTTCCTGAGTGTTGCTCATTGTGTTGTTCAACACTGTGAGCAACACGAGTCTGCTTACCCTTTTGACAGTCACCACACAACATAGTGTCTTTCAGGTTTAATTTAGGAACACCTTTGACGGCATTGTGTTTGATAATCTTCTCAAGATTTCTATAATGAGAATGACCTAATTTTTGATGCCATAACTTTATGTCATCAAGTTTTGTCAAATTGCACACTTGTTTATTACCAACAAGGTAGCAATTATCACTCGATTGTGTTCCAGTCATGATACAAAAGTTAGTATTATCAAACACTTCACAGGTATTTTTATTGAATTTTACCTCCAAATTGTCATCACATAATTGGCTAATGCTAATTAAATTAGCAAGTAGACCATCTACATGCAAGACATTTTTAATGGAGGAAAACCAACAATATCTAGTGTTCTTTTTCCTATTATTTCACTCTTGCCTCCACCTCCATAGGTTACTGAGCCACCTTGAATAGGTTGGTACTCCGTTAGGAATGATCTTGATCCCGTCATATGACGTGAACAACCACTATCAAAGTACCAAGCACCTGAAACGTTAGTCCTTAAAGCAGTGTACACAACATAGCATTTCAGTTTTTTTTTTGGGTAAGAAAGCCTTTTTTTAAAATCTGAACTTCTGTCCACCAGTGTTGTCACGAGTGTTGTCCTGAGATTTTGGCGACACTTGAGGCAACACTTGCAAACTGGACATTTTCTTTTGAAGAATAAAGCAATCTGATTTTTTATGTCCAGGTCTGTGACAGTATTCACACTCAATAGATTGATCAGAAGTATCACTAGAAGTACTACCCTTTTCCTTGAGTTGTTCTTTTACAAAACAATTTTTAGTTTCAACATCAAACAAGGAAGAAGTAATATTTTCTAGTGATTCTTGAAATCCATGACCAGCTTTAAGAGGCTTACTCAAGTTGAGTATCTCATCCAATTTGGATGAACTCATGTTGAGTTTTTTGAAGGTGGATTCGGCTAGGTTGAGTTTGGCCTTAAGTTTATCAAGATCCAAATCTCTCCTACTGAGTTGAACCTCTAGTCGAGTCAAGGAGTTTTTAAGATCATGATTTTCCTTTTTCAAGAATATCACCATCTTGTTCTCCTTTTTCCATTCTACGAGGAGATACTTATAGAGATTTTTTAATTCATGAATGAGCTCATCTCTATCAAGTTCATCCTCTATAGACTCATCTGGATTTAGATCTACAGAACCATGTAAGAAAATATCATTTAAAGAATCATACCTGCTGAGTGTTGTGTCAAGTGTTTCCATTTCCTGGACGACACTTGAGGCAACACTTTCTGAAGAAGTTACAAGTGTTGTGTCAGGTGTTGTCATATCTGGGACAACACTTGAGGCAACACCTTCTGTCGAAGGCAGCTTCTCTACCGTGGCCAACATAACCACTTGCTCGACCTTTTCATCTTTCTCCGTTCCTTCCTCCTCTCCATCACTAAGAGACACCCACATATTTTTCCCCGCCTTTCTCAAGGTATTAGCACATTCATTGGCATAATGACCCCAATCGTAACAAGCGTGACATTGAATAGATTCAATGTGTTTGGGGTCAGATCGAGACTTTTATGAGAAAGCTCGTCTAGATAAGGTGTCTTTTTGGTTCGGAGGAGGATTTCTTCTTGGCACAAAACTAGACGTTTTGGACGGTTTGTCTTTAGCTTTTACCAGCACATTGTTAAATTTCCTAAGCATGGAGTTATATTTCTTTGCAAGTAAAGCTACACTAGTATTCTCATCTAACTCCTCGAAGGCTTCATCTTCATTATTCACACATGTGTCCGAAGATTCGACTTTTAAGGCAATATTTTTGCCTTTTGAAGCCTCAGTTTGTTCATTGAGATTCATTTCGAAATTTTTCAAAATGCTCATCAAGGAGTTAATATCCATTGTTGAAAGATTATGGGCCTCTTCAATGGCCGAAACTTTAATATTAAAACGTTCGGGAAGAGTACGAATGGCTTTTGAAACAAGTTGTTTATTTGTAAAAGGTTCTCCTAATACTTGACTAGCATTTGAAATATCAATCAAATTTTCAAAATAAGAAGTAATATCTTCGTTTTCACCCATTCTTAATCTTTCAAATTTACTAGTAAGACCTCTAAGCTTTGTTTCTCAGACACTACCATCTCCTTCACAAAATCTTTGTAAAGTATCCCAAGCATCTTTTGCAGTGGGACTATTTTGAATGAGTTTGAACATACGCATGTCAGCCCATTCATAGATAGCATTTAGTGCCTTTTCATTGAAACTAGCAAGATTATTTTCTTCAACTGTCCATTCAGATTCAGTTTTGACTTGAACGTTACCATCTTCATCTGAAAGAAGTAATTGAAGAGAATAACCATTTAAAACATATCGCCAAGCTCGAAGATTAATTGATTTAATATGCGAGCGAAGACGAATCTTTCAATAAGCATAATTTGATCCATCTAAAGCCGGTAATCTTTTCTGATTAGGACTAGAAGGATCATAAGCCATGACAAAAGGATCAAAAAACACTTAGTATATCAAGTGATAGGCTCTGATACCAATTTAAATTGTCTATGGCTTATAAAAAGTGAGACGAGACTCACAAAGTGAGACGAAACTCACAAGTGTTGTCCTTAGTGTTGGCAACACTAACAACAACACACACCAATTCGAAAACAACAAATAAATAGAAATAAATCTAATTTGCAGCGGAAGTAAATAACAATACACAAGAAATATATTTTTATCAAGTTATATAAATATATAACTTGATGGGTGCCAGAAGGGCAAGACCTTTCTATATATATATTATGAATTCAATACAAGGTCAATGAAGTTCCCTTAATGATAAATAATCATTAACTCAAGTAACAATAAATAAAGAACTTTCTCTGAATATTAACACTCAAAACCTCACGAAAATACAAAAATATATGTGAAACTCTCGAGTGTTGGATCAAGTGTTGCCAACACTAAATGGCGACACTTGAAGGACAAAATTCATTCTTGTGCAGATTTGTGTCTTCTGAATTGGATGATCTCAAATGTAGATCGACTGCACTATTTATAGGCCTCCAAAACTTGAAGCCTACTCAAAATGATCAGCTAACAGCCTTGAAGTTGTTTCCTCCCTTTTAGCTCTTCTCGCCTCATTTGTAGAAGACTTGGTCTTCATTGCTTCACTTGTTTGTACACCTCTGCTATAGATATCTTGTACTTTATCCTAGTCTCCCCCTGAATAGCTAAATAATAGCTCTTTTACTTGGTCATTAATTAATCATATAAACAAACATGTTTATATTTAATTTTCTCATCTCCTTCGTGAATCACGCCTGGGCACTTCCTGTTGACCTATTCAAGCTCACAAACAGCAGACTAACAACTGATATTTAAATATTAATTTACACATTATTATTTGTGAAAAATACAGTAACTATTCTGGTGTTGCCAAATCCAAATGGCAACAGCTGTGGCAACACCAGTGGCAACACTGGTTTGCAACACTAGAGACAACATACATGGCAACACATATTCTAACATTAACGAAGGTACATTAGCAATGCCTTCTTCCTTTCTCTATTGGTAGTTATAAGGATGAAGTTTTATGTGATATAGTTGATATGACTGCATGCCATTTATTATTGGGTAGACCTTGGCAATATGATCTTGGTGTTGTGCATAGTGGGCAGGAGAATTTTATTCGTTTTACGAAAGATGGGGTTTGTTTTCATTTACATGCTTTGAAAAGTGGTTCTAGTAGAAAACCGAAAGTGAAGCCTATTGTTTCTTTATGTACTGCCAATGAATTTGTTGAGGATATTGTGGATGCTCCTTTTGTGTTTGCGGTGGTGCAAAAAGGGGTATTGGGACAGGTTAGTTTGGTCCCTAAATCTTTGCAGTCACTGTTGGATGAATATCGTGATGTTATGCCTGATGAGCTTCCTGCAGGGTTACCACCCTTGCGTAATATACAGCATAATATTGATTTGGTGCCAGGTTGTTCTTTGCCTAATTGCCCACATTACAGGATGAGTCCCGCGGAACATGATATTTTGCGAGAACAGGTGAAAGATTTGTTGAAGAAAGGATATATACCGGAAAGTATGAGTCTATGTGCAGTTCCAGCTCTACTTGTTCCTAAGAAGGATGGTACTTGGCGGATGTGCGTGGATAGTAGGGCGATCAACAAAATTACTGTTAAATACAGGTTTCCTATTCCTCGTTTGGATGACATGTTGGATATGCTTAGGGGTTCCAAGGTGTTCTCTAAAATTGATTTGAAGAGTGGTTATCATCAGGTTCGTGTTAGATCAGGGGATGAGTGGAAGACCGCTTTCAAGACTAAAGAGGGGTTGATGAGTGGTTGGTTATGCCATTCAGGTTGTCGAATGCTCCTAGTACTTTTATGAGACTGATGCACCAAGTGTTGAAACCTTACAATGGTACATTTTTGGTGGTATATTTTGATGATATCTTGATTTATAGTAGGTCGGAGGAGGACCATATTGAGCATCTTCGGGCAGTTCTGCGAACTCTGAAGGATAATGAATTGTATGTGAATCTCAAGAAGTGCAGTTTTATGCTTGATTATTTATTGTTTCTGGATTATATTGTGTCTACAGATGGTATTCAGGTGGACGAGGACAAAGTTCGTGCTATTCGTGATTGGCCTACACCAACGACGGTCAGTGAGGTTCGTAGTTTTCGGCCTTGCAACTTTTTATCGTCGTTTTATATGGAATTTTAGTACTATTATGGCTCCAATTACTGAATGTATGAAGAAAGGGAAGTTTCTTTGGAATGATGAGGTTACATCTAGCTTTGCTTTGATTAAAGAAAAGTTATCTAGTGCACCTTTGCTAGTTTTAACTGATTTTTCTAAACCTTTTGAATTGGAGACGAATGCTTCTGTGGTTGGTATAGGGACTGTTTTGCTTCAAGGAAAGAAACCGGTTTCTTTCATGAGTCAGAAGTTGGAGGAGGCTAAGCGAAAGTGGACTGTTTATGAGCTTGAATTCTACGCGGTGGTCCAGGCTATCAAGCATTGGGAACAGTATTTATTGCAGCGTGAGTTCATTCTTCATACTGATCATGAGGCCTTGAAGTACATGAATGGTAAGAAGCCTCTTAATCGAATGCATGCTCGTTGGGTTGCTTATCTGCAGCAGTTCACTTTTGTTATTAAACACAAGAGTGGACAACATAATAAGGTTGCGGATGCCTTAAGTTGTCGGGTCAATTTATTGGTGACAATGGAGAATGTAGTTGTGGGTTTTGATTGTTTGAAGGATTTGTATGCGACTGATGAAGATTTTGCTGATGAGTGGGCAAAGTGTAGAGATGGGAATCCTGTTGGATTGTTTTTCTTGCAAGATGATTTCTTGTTCCATATGGATAAATTGTGTATTCCGCAGGGTTCTGTTCGTGAAAGTCTTATTGCGGAGATACACAAGAATGGGCATTATGGGAGAGACAAGACAGTGGAGCTCGTTGCGAAGAAGTATTATTGGCCACATCTTCGACGGGAGACGCACAGATTTGTTCAGAAGTATATGGTCTGTCAGATCAACAAGGGGCAGTCTCAAAATACGGGTTTGTATACTCCTCTGCCAATTTCGGATGGTCCTTGAGAGGATATTTTTATGGATTTTGTGCTTGGGCTTCCGAGGATGCAGCGTGCTAATGATTCAGTTTTTGTGGTGGTGGATCGTTTCTCTAAGATGGCTCACTTTATTCCATGTAGAAAGACTCATGATGATTCTCACATTGTGGGTTTGTTCTTTAAGGAGGTTGTTCGTCTACATGGGATCCCAAAGACTATTACTTGCGACAGAGATACTAAGTTTCTTAGTCATTTTTGGCATACTTTGTGGCGTATTTTCCAGACCGATTTGCAGTTTAGTAGTTCATTTCACCCGCAGACAGATGGCCAGACGAAGGTGGTGAATAGGAATATGGGTTCTATGATTCGCTGTTTATGTGGGAATATCCGAAGAAGTGGGATTTATCCTTATCAATGGCTGAATTTGCTTTTAATAATATGACGAACAGGACGACGAAGAAGACTCCTTTTGAGATTGTGTATCAATGTGGGGACCCCGACCCGGAACCTACACGTGTCCCGAGTTGGTGCGTCCCCAAACTAACCCAAAAACACTAAACTTTTAAAACTTTACTTTGACTTTCAAACATGAACATGAATAACATAACATTTCAAAAGAACTCCACTCTACTCCACATCGGAGGAGGAGATAACTAACTTTGAAAATAGTTAACTGTTTAGTTACAAAAGATTTAAGGTTATGACGTAGAGTTTAAGGTTTATAATTACAAACTCCAAGAATGGAATTACCAAAATACAATTTATACGTCACCCTAAACATACCCTGACAATACCCCAAAAGATTACTCCAAACTCCTCTCCGTCCTTACTTGGGCGGTCCTCCTGTCTCGGGATCTAAAACAGTAAAGGGAGAGGGGTGAGAATAAATCTCAGCAAGCTATTATGGATGCAGCAATATGCCAAATAAATGCAACATATAACAAGTCACACATAACACATTGGGAAAGCTATAAACACATTCCATTACCTTGGTTTACCTTTTCCCGTCTGAACAGTAGTCGTACAACATTGGGTATAATAATACTCCAATTACAGTGAGCTGCTTAAGCAATACTCACGTCTTATAAGACCCATTTTCCAGGGAACCATATAAGACAGTAGCAACTCTGTAAGGCTTTTGGCTCAATACAGACGCTATACCCCAACCCGTGGCCACAGGAGGGGACGGTCACAGATATAACATAATCCGGTCACATTAGGTCACACTTCCATAATTGACCGTATTATGTTATACCCCCAACGTCAGCTGACTCACACATAATCAAGCACATAATAGTTACTTGAATAAAATCCACAAAAAGGGATAACAACATATCAACATGGTAAACTATACCCATGTCCAACTAATATCATAGTGTAACATTTATTCAATACACTATGCAATAGAAACAATGTATATGAACTCAATGTAAGGCAAGGAAGTAGCATAAATCCATCCTACAAAGTCATTATACAATAATACATAGCCTCTTGAAAGGTCTAAGGGAAATCTACCAAGTTGGGATCATAATTGTTTAGTTACTAAACTAGTTTATCTAACGTTTTCCAAGCAACATTTAAGGTACTTCCACTATTCCATT
This sequence comes from Adenophora triphylla var. japonica, assembly GCA_022495995.1. Taxonomy (NCBI): domain Eukaryota; kingdom Viridiplantae; phylum Streptophyta; class Magnoliopsida; order Asterales; family Campanulaceae; genus Adenophora; species Adenophora triphylla. The sequence goes on from JAFEMH010000946.1 coordinate 352,328, forward strand.
TTAATCACTTAGAACGTCATTGTGAAGCCAAAGTATTCTACTTTAATCTAGGTTAAAAGGATTTCATTATGGTTCGAGTTTGATTAGGTTTGAATAGCTATAAAGTTGAGGTGAGAAAATCTGGCCAGGGGACGACTCGTCCCCGGGGCACGACTTCGTCCCCAATTTACCCCACCGAACCTCGGCGTCCCCCTTAGGTCACGACTTCCCTTCGACCAAGGGACGACTCGTCCCTCGGCCCAGAATTTGCACAAACAGCAGAAATCAACACAAAAATCCCAAGAAACCAAATGTACAACCAAATGCATTCTAAGTTATGAACCTAAAGGGCAATTCCAACTTGGGTAACTTTAATCTACTCCTTTAACTCCATGAAATCAAGTCTTAAACCTAGATCCATTCAACTTCCATAACTCACAATATTTCTACAAACCCAACAAGGTTCTAAATCAACACATTCAACTCCCAATAGTTTTCCCAAGCAAGAAATCACCAACATAAGAACAAGAACCACAAGAAATATTCATGAACATTCATGAGAAGAGAAGTCATAACAACTTACTTGGATATTAGAAGGAAATGTGAATCTTTCTAGTTAGATGAGTTCCCCAAGATGATCAATCTTCAAATGTGCTCCTAGACTTGGATTTTGATGAAGAATGCCTTGACTTCAAAGCTTGGCAAGGAGGGCTTCAATGGAGGTCTCTCTCTCTCTAAGCTTTCCCTAGGTTGATTGTGTAGTGAATGAGGAGATGAGGGAGAAGGAGGGGAAGTGTGGGGCAAAAGTGAAGGAAGTAAGAGGAAGTATAAGGAGGAGACACTTGGCAAGGCATGAGGGAAGTAAGAGATTTTGGCCCCTCCCCCCATTAATTAATAACCAAGGCTTTCACTCATCCTACCCAAATTAATTTAAAACAAATCTTATCCCATTAATTCTTCCTACTTATTTTAATTCTCCTCACACTATTTCTCATATTTCCAATTTTATTATTTTCCAAGTTTATTTATTTAATGTCCAATAAATTCTCATAAGGTCCTACAATTACTTTTCACCCAATTTATCCTAATTTAAGAATTTAAAGATATAATTGAACACATAAAGCTAGCATGAATATTAAAAGCATATAATTAAATATTAAAAATGAGTGCCTAGGGTTGGGGTCGTCACACTCACTCCCCTTAAAGAAAATTCGACCCGAATTTTAAAAAGGAAACTTACTTGGATTTTCAAACAACCACGGTATTTCGCTCTCATCTCCGACTCTAGTTCCACAGTCGCTTCCTCTACGGTGTGATTCTTCCAAAGTACTTTTACTATCGGGATACTCTTGGTTCTCAACTCTTTAACTTGGAATTCTAAGACTCTTAATGGCTCTTCAACATACGACATGTCCGCTTGGACATCATCGGGAGGAGAGCTCAAAACATGGGAGGGGTCATGACAATACTTCCTAAGCATAGAAACGTGGAACACATCATGAAGCAAAGAGAAAGACGGAGGCAACGCTAACCGGTAAGCCAATTCCTATCTTCTCTAGAATCTCAAACGGTCCCACAAACCTCGGAGCCAACTTACCCTTATTACCAAACCTTTTAATCCCCGTCCTCGGAGAAACCTTCAAGAACACAAAGTCACCAACCCGAAAAGATAAATCCCGTCTTCTATTGTCGGCGTAGCTTTTCTGTCGACTCTGAGCCGTCTTCAATCTATCCCGAATCACCTTGATCTTCTTCGTAGAATCTCGAACCAAATCCGGCCCCAAAGTCTTGCTTCACCAACCTCGTCCCAACACATCGGAGATCGACACTTCCTACCATACAAAGCTTCATACGGAGCCATCTCAATCTTGGGTCGATAAGCGTTGTTGTAAGCAAACTCCACTAAAGGTAGATGATCCTCCCAAGACAATTGGAAATCCATCACACAAGCTCGTAACATATCCTCAAGTATACGAATAGTTCTCTCTCGATCGACCATCGGTTTGAGGATGAAACGCGGTACTAAAACACAACTTAGAACCCAAAGCTTCATGCAATGCTCTCCAAAATCTAGATGTAAACCTCGGATCTCTATCGGAAACAATACTAACCGGAACCCCGTGAAGTCTCACAATCTCCTTCAAATACAACTGGGCTAACTTCTCTAACGAAAACTTAGTTGATACCGGAAGAAAATGAGCCGACTTTGTCAACCGATCCACAATAACCCATATAGCATCCATCTTCTTCACGGTGAGAGGCAAACCCGAAACAAAATCCATCGAAATTCCTTCCCATTTCCATTCCGGAATATCCAATGGTTGAAGTAGTCCCGCCGGTCTTTGATGTTACGTTTAATACGTTGACACGTCAAACACTTAGATACATAATCCGCTATTTCCTTTTCATTCCATTCCACCAATATCCACGCTTCAAGTCTTGATACATTTTGGTACTCCCGGATGAATCGCAAACTTGGACTTATGGCCATCCTCTAAAACACGCTTCTTGATTTCCGGCGATGACGGAACGCAAATTCTCCCTTGGAAAGTTAAAATCCCATCTCGATTCAAAGCAAAATCCCCGGCTTTCCCATCTTGCACTTGATCACAAATTTTCTTCAATTCCGGATCTTCTTGTTGAGCTTCCTTCAAATCACCATACAATGTCGGAACGGCTCGAACATTCGCAACTATCACTTCACTCTTCAATTCCCGAGAACTCAAAGCTGTCAAATACGCCTTTCGGCTAATCGCATCGGCCACCACATTGGCCTTCCCCGGATGATAAGAAATCACACAATCAAAATCCTTCAAGAACTCTAGCCATCTCCTTTGTCGGTTGTTCAACTCCTTTTGGGTGAATAAGTACTTCAAACTCTTATGATCGGTGAAAATCTCAAACTTCGCCCCATAAAGGTAGTGCTTCCACTTATGTAACGCAAACACAATCGCCGCCAATTCCATATCATGAGTAGGGTAATTCTGTTCCGCCGGTGATAACTTCCTAGAGGCATACGCAATAACCTTCCCATTCTGCATCAACACACATCCCAAACCCGCCTTCGAGGCATCACTATAAATAACAAAATTCTCGCAACCACTCGGAAGGGTAAGAACCGGAGCCGTCGTCAACCTCTTCTTCAATTCATCAAAACTTGCTTCACACTTGGAATCCCACACAAACAATACATCTTTCCGAGTCAACCTAGTCAACGGAGTAGCAATCCGAGAAAACCCCTCAATGAACCTCCGATAGTACCCCGCCAAACCAAGAAAACTACGGACTTCGGTCACGGTCGAAGGTTGCTTCCAATTAATCACGGCTTCAATCTTCGAAGGATCCACGGAAATCCCCGAACTCGACACAACATGCCCCAAGAAAGAAATCTGCTCAAGCCAAAACTCGCACTTACTGAACTTAGCATACAACTGCTTCTCACGAAGAACGGACAAGACAATCCTCAAATGATTCTCATGCTCTTCCCGGGACTTAGAATACACAAGAATATCATCAATAAAGACCACCACAAAACTATCGAGATAAGGCTTGAAGACACGGTTCATCATATCCATAAACACGGCTGGAGCATTAGTCAACCCAAACGGCATCACCACAAACTCATAATGACCATACCTAGTTCGGAAAGCTGTCTTAGCAATATCATCCGGTCTAATCTTCAAGCGATGGTATCCGCTTCTCAAATCCAGCTTTGAGTAGATAACGGAACCTTGGAGTTGGTCAAACAAATCGTCTATATGCGGAAGAGGATACTTATTCTTAATGGTGGCTTGGTTCAACAAACGATAGTCAATACACAATCGTAAGGTACCATCCTTCTTCCTAACAAACAAGACCGGTGCTCCCCACGGAGACACACTAGGGCGAATAAAACCTCGGTCTAACAATTCTTGCAATTGGACCTTCAACTCTTTTAACTCGTAGGAGCCATTCTATAGGGTGCTTTAGAGATAGGAGCGGTGCAGGGTACTAAGTCAATACAAAACTCTATCTCACGGTCCGGAGGCATAGAGTACTCACTAGAGAACACATCACTAAATTCATTCACAACCGGAACATGAGCTAACTCGGGAGGCTTCTTATTGGAATCTACCACATAAGCTAAGTAACCCGTACACCCCTTAGATAGCATCTTTCTAGCTTTTAAGGCAGAAATAACATGTAACCCGAACATAGATTTATCGGCATCAAATATAAATGTAGGCACATCAGGCATAGCAAATGAGACTCGCTTCCTACGACAGTCTACCAAAGCATGGCAATCGACTCAACCAATCCATACCAAGGATCACATCAAAATCACGGATTGGTAGCTCGACCAAATCCACCGGCAATACATGCCCACATATAGTCACATCACATCCACGATATATCAAAGAAGATTCAAGGCTCTCTCCCATAGGAGTAGAGACCTCTAACACATAAGGCATAGATTCAGGCAAGATATGCAATGAGAATGCAAAATGAGACGCCACAAATGAATGGGAAGACCCGGGATCTATAAGAATGCGGGCCTTAACTCCTGAGACAGGAACTATACCTCTAATGACGGCATTAGGATCGACCTCTCCTCGACCCAAAGCAAACACACGACCTTGGACTCTATCCTTAGGTTTCCCATCAACATCTCTCTTCACACCACTTCCTTGACCCCCGAATCCGGTACCCGTCGCTTGCTTATTCTGTAACTTGGGGCAATTCCTCCTAAAATGGCCTGCCGACCCACACTCCAAACACTTTCCTTGTTTGCTCCAACACTTGTCCTCCGAATGCCCTATCCTCTTGCAAAACCCACATGTTGTCCCAAGCTGACCGGAAGTCGCACGATTTGCCGGAGCCGCCACATGACCTCCTCGATTCGCTCCCGGGGTGAAAGTCCTCGGCTGCACTCTATTCTGCCCCGATCCTTGACCCTGAAATCTGTTCCTGTTTCCTCCTTCATTCTTACCACGATGCTCCTCTATGTCGTTCTCAATCCGGTACGCCATATTCACTTCTTGCTTGGAAATTGGCGAAGTTATGCGTCAACAAGCGCTTCCGAAACTCAACTCTTAAACCTTTCACAAACCGGTAAACTCGCCTCTCCTCATCGGCACCAAATGGGGACAATATCGGGCCAACTACGTGAACTTTGCCGAATACTTGCGCTATCGTCATGGTCCCTTGCTCCGGCTTCAGAACTCGCCTTCTTTCTTGTCCCTAGTAACCATCGGCACAAAGTGATCTCGGAACTTGAGCGTGAAGTTCTCCCACGTCTGCGGTGTCAAATCTCGGTCCCAACCATCCTTTACCACTTGCCACCAATGCTCCGCCGGTCCTTCCAATTTGAAAACGGCGCATCTCACTTTCTCCGCATCCGTACTCTCCATCGCCGCGACAATCTTGTTCATAGCCTCAAGCCACCTCTCAGCCTTCACCGGATCCGGATCTCCGTTGAAGCTAGGAGGAGACATCTTCACAAACTTCTCCAAACCATGTTGCCCTTGTCCTAGATTCGATTCAAATTCGATTACGAGTTGCCATATCTTTGAAGGAACCCTCGGAACATGTCCATCATCTCGGCGTTCGGATTACCAACACCACCCAAACCGAGATTCGGATCACCTTCATTTCCCGCCATTACAACAAACTCCTGCATTAAACACTCGACGTCGGTTACCACACACTCTCACTCGGCTAGACTCTACCCAAGAATTCTAACCGAGCTCGATACCAGCGTGGGGACCCAGGCCGGAACCTACACGTGTCCCGAGTTGGTGCGTCCCCAAACTAACCCAAAACACTAAACTTTTAAAACTTTACTTTGACTTTCAAACATGAACATGAATAACATAACATTTCAAAAGAACTCCACTCTACTCCACATCGGAGGAGGAGATAACTAACTTTGAAAATAGTTAAGCTGTTTAGTTACAAAAGATTTAAGGTTATGACGTAGAGTTTAAGGTTTATAATTACAAACTCCAAGAATGGAATTACCAAAATACAATTTATACGTCACCCTAAACATACCACGACAATACCCCAAAAGATTACTCCAAACTCCTCTCCGTCCTTACTTGGGCGGTCCTCCTGTCTCGGGATCTAAAACAAGTAAAGGGAGAGGGGTGAGAATAAATCTCGGCAAGCTATTATGGATGCAAAGAATATGCCAAATAAATGCAACATATAACAAGTCACACATAACACATTGGGAAAGCTATAAACACATTCCATTACCTTGGTTTACCTTTTCCCGTCGAACATGTAGTCGTACAACATTGGGTATAATAATACTCCAATTACGGTGAGGCTGCAAAGCAATACTCACGTCTTATAAGACCCATTTTCCAGGAACCATATAAGACGTAGCAACTCTGTAAGGCTTTTGGCTCAATACGGACGCTATACCCCAACCCGTGGCCACAGAGGGGACGGTCACGAGATATAACATAATCCGGTCACATTAGGTCACACTTCCATAATTGACCGTATTATGTTATACCCCAACGTCGGTGACTCACACATAATCAAGCACATAATAGTTACTTGAATAAAATCCACAAAAAGGGATAACAACATATCAACATGGTAAACTATACCCATGTCCAACTAATATCATAGTGTAACATTTATTCAATACACTATGCAATAGAAACAATGTATATGAACTCAATGTAAGGCAAGGAAGTAGCATAAATCCATCCTACAAAGTCATTATACAATAATACATAGCCTCTTGAAAGGTCTAAGGGAAATCTACCAAGTTGGGATCATAATTGTTTAGTTACTAAACTAGTTTATCTAACGTTTTCCAAGCAACATTTAAGGTACTTCCACTATTCCATTTTAATCACTTAGAACGTCATTGTGAAGCCAAAGTATTCTACTTTAATCTAGGTTAAAAGGATTTCATTATGGTTCGAGTTTGATTAGGTTTGAATAGCTATAAAGTTGAGGTGAGAAAATCTGGCCAGGGGACGACTCGTCCCCCAGGGCACGACTCGTCCCCAATTTACCCCCCACTGAACCTGGCGTCCCCCCTTAGGTCACGACTTCCCTTCGACCAAGGGACGACTCGTCCCTCGGCCCAGAATTTGCACAAACAGCAGAAATCAACACAAAAATCCCAAGAAACCAAATGTACAACCAAATGCATTCTAAGTTATGAACCTAAAGGGCAATTCCAACTTGGGTAACTTTAATCTACTCCTTTAACTCCATGAAATCAAGTCTTAAACCTAGATCCATTCAACTTCCATAACTCACAATATTTCTACAAACCCAACAAGGTTCTAAATCAACACATTCAACTCCCAATAGTTTTCCCAAGCAAGAAATCACCAACATAAGAACAAGAACCACAAGAAATATTCATGAACATTCATGAGAAGAGAAGTCATAACAACTTACTTGGATATTAGAAGGAAATGTGAATCTTTCTAGTTAGATGAGTTCCCCAAGATGATCAATCTTCAAATGTGCTCCTAGACTTGGATTTTGATGAAGAATGCCTTGACTTCAAAGCTTGGCAAGGAGGGCTTCAATGGAGGTCTCTCTCTCTCTAAGCTTTCCCTAGGTTGATTGTGTAGTGAATGAGGAGATGAGGGAGAAGGAGGGGAAGTGTGGGGCAAAAGTGAAGGAAGTAAGAGGAAGTATAAGGAGGAGACACTTGGCAAGGCATGAGGGAAGTAAGAGATTTTGGCCCCTCCCCCCATTAATTAATAACCAAGGCTTTCACTCATCCTACCCAAATTAATTTAAAACAAATCTTATCCCATTAATTCTTCCTACTTATTTTAATTCTCCTCACACTATTTCTCATATTTCCAATTTTATTATTTTCCAAGTTTATTTATTTAATGTCCAATAAATTCTCATAAGGTCCTACAATTACTTTTCACCCAATTTATCCTAATTTAAGAATTTAAAGATATAATTGAACACATAAAGCTAGCATGAATATTAAAAGCATATAATTAAATATTAAAAATGAGTGCTTAGGGTTGGGGTCGTCACAATCAACGTCCTCCAAAGTATACTCTTGACTTGATTCCTTTGCCTAGAGTTTTGGGGTATAGCATTGCGGCTGAAAACATGGCAGAGATGATTGATGAGGTTCAGACAGAAGTCAAGAAGAACATTGAAGCATCGAATACCAAATATAAGGAGATAGCGGATAAGCGGCGTCGTTTGAAGGTATTTCATGTTGATGACTTGGTGATGGTTCATTTGTGTAAGGAACAGATTCCTCAAGGAATGTATCACAAGCTTCATCCCAAGAAGATTGGTCCTTGTTGGATATTGAAGAAGATCAATAACAACGCGTATGTTGTAGATTTGCCCGAGGGGTGGAATATTTCTAACACTTTTAATGTTTCGGATTTAGTGGAATTCCACCCAGATGTTCCTCTTTATTTGGATATGGATTCGGGGACGAATCCTTTTGAAGTGGAGGCGAATGATGTCGTGCATGTGGGGTTGTTTCAAAGCAGGATGGGATGGGACAGCAGCCAAGGGGTTGATTCTGGAAAATGTGAAGCTGATTAGAAGAGGCACGACTCGTGCTTGGGAGCACGACTCGTGCCTAAAAGCAGCATGAGTGATTTTATTAGCATGAATCGTACCACAAATGTTAATGACGGGCACGACTCGTGATGGCAAGCACGACTCGTGCTAAAGGCGGTCCCTGAGATTACGATGGATTTTTATTTCCTGTTTTGACGATTTAATTTTGGGTTTTTTGTCTTTTCCTTTTCCAAGTTGTTTTAGGGTTGTGTGGGAGTATTTATATTTGTTTGAGAGTCTTGAAAACATTAGACCTTTTATCAATTGAATTTCAGTTTGCATCTTGCAAAACCCTTGGTCAATTTTATTGGCTTGCAGAAGATCTTCTTTGGAAGTTCTTGTTATCTAAGGAATTGCGATTCCTTGCAGAAGGTTTTTTTGATTTCGATCAAGCCTTTGTTACTATTCCGCTGAGTTTTACATAAGTTGGTATCAGAAATCGGACGATCTTAGGGTTATCTGACGATAAGATGGCTAACAATGGGGGAAACGACAGAGATATCATTCTTACCACAATCCTTGAAACTTTGGAACGTCAACATAGAGAGTTGATTGAAGAGTTGAGAGGATTGCAAGTCGGTCAAGGTGGTCAACCCACAAAATCGGGCTGGTCCTCACGGGGAAAATCTCCACCGTGGTGATCCGATAGGCGGGGATGCTTTGGATAATGATGAAGGTGAGGCCAAGGCAGTGCCTCCTCAAGATCAACGATCCATGGAGAAGATGACCAACAATGGTGGAAAAGACCATTATGCTATTCTTGAAGACATCAATGTTCGTCTAACACATGCTCGACAACAAGAAGAATATTTCTTTGCAATTGAGGCAAAATTTGCAAAGAAGGGCTACAATCATGATCAACAGCTGCATATATCTAATGCAGAGGAAAATCGGATTGCTAGGGATAAATATTGGGCGAAATCTGATTTGTATTATTTAAAGCATGTTTTTATTCCAGGCAAATTCGACGATTGGAGGCGAAATTATCCGCTGAGATTAGGCGTGTGATGAAGCCAAATCAACTCCAGACCCAAAAACTTTGAACGAAGATTTCAAGGGAGAGAAAGTTATTTGTGAGTTCAAAAAAGATTTGAGCATTGTTCATGTTTGTGGTGATATTATTACTTCAAATATTATAATACCTGATAATGTCCTTGTTGAATTCAAGGAGACAGAATTTCCTACTCAAGAAGAAGCTTTTAATGAGGAAGTTATTTTTGAAGATTTATTGATCATTGTTGATCAAGGGGCGGAAGATCAACACAAGGAGGATGGGATGGATGGAATAATTTTATATCTGGAAGAGATCATCTTACGTCAATGTGTGCTTAAAAAGAAAATTTATTCGAAATATATTTTTAAGTGGGACGGCACTTTTCAAACATCGGATGAGAACTCGGGGTCGAGTTCTTTTAAAGAGTGGGTGAATGATGTAGGAAGGATATTTGACGAAGTCAAATATAGTAATTATTTTTGTATTTTAATTAGTATTTTAGGATTTAATTTGTTTTAGTTTATATTTTATTTCTTATTTTCGTCAGTATTTTTAATAGGTTGATTAGAGATGATTTTAGTGTAGATTTTGAGTTGATTTACTAGTTTTTGAGTCCTATTAAATTACCATATAGGTTAAGAGTAATTCTAGAAGGTTTAGGAGTGTTTTTCAAGTTTTATGGGCACTATAAAATAGACCTAAAGTTGTAATCCGAATTTAGACTATTTTTTATTAATAAAATTAATTACTTTGCTTCTTTGCAAAACTGACATATATGGTAACTTAATAGGACTCAAAATCTAGTAAATCAACTCAAAATCTACTCTAAAATCATCTCTAATCAACCTATTAAAAATACTGACGAAAATAAGAAATAAAATATATACTAAAACAAATTAAATCCTAAAATACTAATTAAAATACAAAAATAATTACTATATTTAACTTCGTCAAATATCCTTCCTACATTATTCACCCACTCTTCAAAAGAACTCGACCCCGAGTTCTCATCCGATGTTTGAAAAGTGCCGTCCCACTTAAAAATATATTTCGAATAAATCATCTTTTTAAGCACACATTAACGTAAGATGATCTCTTCCAGATATAAAATTATTTCATCCATCCCATCCTCCTTGTGTTGATCTTCCGCCCCTTCCTCCCCTTGATCAATAATGATCAATAAATCTTCAAAAATAACTTCATCATTAAAAGCTTCTTCTTGAGTAGGAAATTCTGTCTCCTTGAATTCAACAAGGACATTATCAGAATATCAGGTATTGATGCTGCAAGAATCGTGCTTATCAATCTCCGTCCACGCGGCAAGACTAATCACTTGGCTCCTTGACCTGAAACACAGAACCCACGACTAGTCGGAATGGTCTCCGGCGAAGACCCTCGGGCGTGAGAGTAAGTATGGTATATGAGAGCTCAAATATTATAATGAACAGATGTATTCAAAATAACAAAGAGCAATTACCTTGGAATGGTTGATGTTTCCTTGCATTTATAGTTGTTTATGAGAGTCGTATTTGTGGTAGGATTGCATGAAATCCCTTAATTTGAGGAACAGATTCGTGATAGAGATCTTATCCATAAATAACTCCTGATTTGTAGGGAGTCTCGGCACGCGAAGAATTGTAGGTACGCCAGGACTCTGTAGGTCGACGTAACGATGTAGGTCGAGGTCGCCTGTTGGGTCTAGGTCGACCTGACTGATAGGTAGGGCCGGACCGTACCTGAATAGCATATGGATCGTAGAGTCGGACCAAGCTTGGTCGGGACCCTGTAGGTCGGACAATGAGCTTAGGTCGACTGATCATGTTGATGGGCCTTGGGCCTAGTAATAATTTGGGCCTAACCCACTGAGAATGTGGTGGCAATAATAGATAAATGAGTGGGCTTTACTCGCTGGGCCTAACTCGTAACTTTTATTCTGTTCAGTGGCCCCCGACTTTCTGAGTTGACTTTGTCAATCAGGAAGTTAAAGAAATTTTGATGAAGCTTGAAGTGTCTCGCAAGTCGACGCTTGAGTTGATGTTTACTCGACTAATAGTGACGTGGCTCAATCCTGGTTGTTGGCTGTTGAATGGTTGGATCATTGAAAGCGCCATATTTTTGTAATCATTACTGCCTCGAAAACCACCTGGGATTTAATTGTGAGTTAACCGTTCGAAGACCCTTCACTTTCCGTTTCAAGAAAGGATTTTGAAAAAGAAAAACCATTTTCCTCCTAGGATTTTACGAAGCTTCCGAATTCAGGCGTATAATTTCCCCAGAAAAGGCGGAGCTCTTGATTTCCGGTGCCCTTTATTTCGTTTGTGCAACCTTCGTCACAGACGCAATTTGAGGTATTCCTTGATTTCCTTGATTTTCCGTCTGTCTTTGAATTTTTCTTTTTATTTCTGCCATGGCTAGAACCTTTAGCTGTGAACCTGGAGCTTGGTATGGCTACTGCAATGTCAATCGTAGAGTATATAAGCACATGAACGGAGTATGGAGAGAGATGACTGTCGAGGAGTGTTCCTCGATTTTGACCCGGTGGGGTTTACGTTTTAACGAATTAGGTTTGCCTGTAGGAGAAACCCTCGGTGCTTTAGAGACGAATGACCCAAGAGTTGTTTCCTTTAACCTTTTACATGAGCTGCTCGACCATATAGCTCTGTTTTATGTCTGAGATTCCAACAAACCTTCCTTCCTTAGGAATAGAAAAGGATTTCCGGGGGAATCTAGGTCGCCCCTTAGTACGTCCATTAGGTCCCTTGAAGCTGCATATAGGACTGATTCCCCTGTTTCCTCTTCTTCTTGTACAGATATGGCAGCTCAAGGAGGAGCTACAGCTTCAACTTCTTCAAGTCCTGGAATTGTGGATGCCTTCGAGTCCTCCGTTGTACCCGGGAGGAATGAAAGGGGATACGTGCCTCCCAGGAGGCGTCGAGGGAAGCAGAAATTTCAATCCTAAATAGACATGGTATACGATTTTTGTTAGGTGGATAGGAGGGAGTTCACTGTGACTATCTACAGCAAGAAAGAGTTCATGTCTCGGTTCCGTAGTACTTTCACTAAAGATCCCACCAGGGTGGCATTCTTCTATGGCCAATTCGAGGCTGGCCTGAGGTTGCCATTGGATCCCTTCATCAATGAATTTTTGGAGTGTATGGATGCCTTTCCTCTCCAACTGGGAGCAAATACTTGTAGAGTTCTGGTGTGTTTTATCATGGTGTGTAGGTTTTTAGGCTATGAGCCTTGTATGAGAGTCTTTAGGGAGTTCTTCAGTGTTAAGGTTGATAAGACCGACCTGGGAATTAGCACCCCCTCTAAACCCAATGCACCTAAACTGTTTGTCAACCTTCCCAGCAAGGTGAGTGGTTGGAATTCCCACGTGATAGTGGTGGAGAGTAGGAGAGGATGGGAGTTCCCCTTGCCTAACCCCGAGTCCAAGGTTGTGAGAGAGGATGACTATTGGGAGCCATACTGGCATGCCGAGCTATATAAGAAATTGGTCGAGGTTGCTGATAAGGGACCCATCAGTTGGGACATTCTGGGGACCACCAAAAACAATTGCATCCAGGCTGGGATGATGATTGGTGATGGGGATGTGGTGCCTCTGGTTCCCATTGTTAGATGCATAAGGTACCCTGATTGGGTCACCCATGAGGGGAATCGATTTAGGTTTGAAAGAGAATGCCACTCTTACAAGGGGGAGGCAGGCTACTGTAGGTTCAAGATGGACCATTTTGGTGGTAAGTTTATACTTGTCTTTATCTCTTAACTCGTCTATTGATTGCTCGTATGTAGAACTTTTATCTCGTACATAGAACATGTTTGAATTGTATGTAGAACATGCAGCTCGTACATATCTTGCTCGTACATAGAACTCGTAGCTCGTATGTAGAACTTATATTTGTCGAACTAACCCTTTGTTAGCTTGGTCTTGTGTAGTTCTGACTCCTGAACATGAGGCTAATATGGGCCGAGCTATTGACATAAGAAAAAGCAAGAAGAGCTGCGGGGCTGCCAATGCCCGAGCAAGCCGGGAGAGAGAGAGGGCTCTGAGCGCCAAGAGATTTTGAAACTGGTTGACCAGGAGACTGCCAACTTCATTCCTGTTGAAGACGAGCTCGAGCAATTGGAGGAAGAGAGTGCTGGGGATGATGCCCAAGAGGCACAAGGGGCCAATGTTGCTGAGGCCGAGACAACTGACCACACTTAGGAGCCAAGGAAGTAAGTTCTTTATCCCCATCTCTTCAAGTCTCCTACTCCGATCTTGTCCAAGCTCGAGTGGATAAGCTAAGAGATGTCCCGCTGCTTACTGGAGTGGAAAGCTCCGTTAGAGAATACCCTGAGCTCGAGTATGGCCAAGTGATTGTGAGGAGATCTGCTGACCAATATTTGGTCAAGAAATTCATTTATAAGGGCTTGACTGCTGAAACCTTCCGAGCTAGGTCTGGCCTGGTTCACTCCGAGGTAACACTTGTAATTTTTTATATCATTATTGCTTCTATCTTTTACTCGTCCGATCCCCTTAACTCGATCTTTGGTCGACCTGATACCTTTTGTTTAATCGGTGCTGCAGTCTCTTGCCATAATTGAAGCAGCTATGAGTTATTGGAAGGCTGCTGAACAGCAAGAAAAGCTGGCCAAGTCCATGCTGGCTTGTAAAAATGATGAGCTGAAGAAGCTGGAGGAGGATCATGCCAAACTGAATGAGGAGCACTCCGACCTAGACTCGGCCTATGAGTCTCTGAAGCTGGTGAAGGATGCTGCCTTGAAGGATAAGGAAGAGACTTGGGGTAAACTTGGAAAGGCCCAGAAGGAGCTAGCTGCCCTCAAGGTGGACAAGGAGAAGGTCGATCGAGACCTGGAGGTGGCGACCCAAACTATGGAAGAGAACACTCAGATGCTGAATAAGCAAATTGACGACCTAAAAGCTGCTCACCAATAATGGGAGGTGGAGCTATCCGTTGTTGTGAGTGCTGCCAAGGAAGCTGCTGGCAAGGAGGCAGTAAAGGCCTATAAAGAGAGTGACGAGTGCCACGACTACGTCACTGAGAAGGCAAGATCATTCTTTGATGTGGGTCAGAGCCATATGGCTCGACGTATTGTAGTGGATCCCTCCTTTAATATTTCAATCGAACAATTGGCCAAGTGGGCCTCTGAGGATCCATACAATGTGTCAGCTCGCCAAGGTCATCATCTGGTGCTAATGAGAACGACTTGGCCACCATTGCCCAAGATGATGCAGAGATGGCAGCCGAACCTTGGGTTCCTCCTCTCGTTGATAATGTCAATTTTAATACTCTTCTGGAGGAGCTGGAGGACCCAGACGAGTTGGCGTTTGAAGGTGATACTCCCCGGAACGGTTTCTCCGAGTCGGGTAAACCCATTGATCTCCAATGGCAGGTAGGAAGTGTGGAAGATCGAGCTACCACAAGTGGACAAGTTGAAGCCGATCCTGCCACTTGATTTTAATGTGAATGGTTATGTAATGAACAAGTCCCAAACAATCTTTGTTATTGCTTCGTAAATGTTGATGTCTTGGCCCAATTTTTGGGAGGCACTCTAACTTATAATTTTTGCTAGCTCTAGTCCTGGCCCGTTTTGGGGGATTGAGCCTTTATTTAATCATAGCTGACCTTTAACGCTTTGAGTTCTATGCTTTTGATTTCAGCATGAATGTATGTCGAACTATATTTAATAGGACAGATAAGTCGCTATAAGCTTTTGGTCCGACTGGTTTTTTGATAACACAGTCGACCTTATACTTGTATAGTTTTTGAAAACGAGATTGACTAAGAGTCAAATCTGTTTAAGGGAACGAAGCTGACCAAAGGTAGAGCTTGTTAGAACGAAGTCGACTTAGATGTCGGACCTGTTTAAAGGAATGAAGCTGACTAGGAGTCGAGCTTGTTAGAACGAGGTCGACTTAGATGTCGGACCTGTTTTAAGGAATGAAGCTGACTAGGAGTCGAGCTTGTAAGAACGAGGTCGACTTAGATGTCGGACCTGTTTAGAGGAACGAAGCTGACTAAGAGTCTAGCTTGTTAGAACGAGGTCGACTTAGATGTTGGACCTGTATAAAGGAACGAAGCTGACTAAGAGTCGAGCTTGTTAGAACGAGGTCGACTTAGATGTCAGGCCTGTTTAAAGGAACGAAGCTGACTAAGAGTCGAGCTTGTTAGAATCGATATAAAAACATAATATAATGTTGAACAGAACTGCAACTTTTATTGACGTAGAAACACGCTTACATCGAAAATGGAGAGCTAGAACTATAACAAACTCAAACTTGAAAACTGAACTAACTTTATAGCTGAAAAACTGAACTAGAAGTAATATTTGATAAGGTAGGTAGCATGCCATGGGTGCTTTAACTCTTCACCACCTGGATGGGCGATCATGTAAGTTCCTTCCTTTATAATTCGAGTGAAAATGTAGGGACCTTCCCAGTTTGGAGATAACTTGTTCTGCTAAGTTCTCCTTTCGTTTGCCTCGACTTTCCTTAGCACGTGGTCGCCTACTTGGAAGGATCTCGTCTTTAACTTCTTGTCATGATAACTCATGGTCCTCTGTTTGTAGTTGACCATTCGCAGATAAGTCGTATCTCGCTTCTCGTCAATCAGATCCAAGTCGATCAATCTGTAGGTATCGTTCTGCTCTTGGTCAAAGAAAACTACTCTGGCAGTAGGAAACCGCAGCTCGGCCGGTGCCATAGCTTCTGATCCATACGTAAGAGAGAATGGGGTTTCCCCCGTAGGCCCCCGAATGGTTATGCGAACTGCCCAAAGAGCAAGGGGGAGTTCGTCCAACCAGTTGCTACGCCGACCAACCAATCCCGTCTTAAGTGCAGATAGGACGAGCTTATTCGCAGCTTCAGCTTTCCCATTACCTTGAGGATAGGCGACAGATGATTGCCAATGCTTTACCCCTACTAGATTCATTTCTTCTTCGAAAGCTCGGGAGAACTGCAGCCCGTTATCCGACACAATAGCTCGCGGCACCAAATGAAGTCATGAATGAAGTTGATGGCATTTTCCTCTGTAATTCGAGCTAGTGGCTTTGCTTCGACCCATTTCGTAAAGTAATCTATAGCAACGATCACATACTTACAATTTCCACGGGCGGGTGGGAAGGGTCCAATCAAATCGACACCCCACATATCAAATGGCCAAGTAGCGATCACCAGAGTTTGCTCAGTCATAGGCAAATGAGGTAGGTTGGCAAATCTTTGACACTGGTCGCATTGCTGAACGAAGTCGCGAGCGTCAGCTCTCATGTGTGGCCAGTAATAACCCAATGTGATCAACTTGTCAGCCAAAGTTCTGGCCCCCGGGTGTCCTCCACAAACCCTCCCCCCCACTATTCACCTCGTGCATTAATTGAGTGATTTCTTGGGGGTGAATGCATCTCAACAACGGCTTAGTATATGACCTCCTGAATAGCATGTCTCCTGGAATAACGTATCTCGGAGCCTTCTTCTTGATGGCTCGAGCTGCTTTCTCGTCTTCAGGGAGCTCGCCCGTCTCCAGGTATGCTCTCATTTCCTCGATCCAGCACTTGTCGTAAACCCAATTTCTCAACGTATCTTCTACGCACTGAATTTGAACCCTTTCATATGTTGGATGCTCGAGGTAGGAGATTGGTTCCTCATGTGGTTCATCTGAAGTAGCCAGCTTCGAGAGTAGGTCGGCCAATTCGTTGTCCTCTCGACCAATCCTCTGAATTTCCCAGAACTCCAAGTCTTTTATCAGCTCTTTCACCAGGTCGCAGTATTTGATCAAAGTAAGATTCAGCACCTCGTACTCTCCTCTGACCTGGTTGACTATCAGTTGGGAATCATAATATGCCATAATCTTGGTCGCCCCAAAACATTTGGCGTATTCTATGGCTGTGACCAAAGCTTCGTACTCTGTCTGGTTGTTAGAGGCTTCGAACTTGAACCTCAATGCTTCCTCGTAGATCGTCCCTGATTCTGGCTCTATCAACACAATCCCAGCTCCACTAACACTCTTTGTCGCCGACCCATCTGAGTACACTTTCCAGCAATCGTCGGGTAAGTTTGTGACAGCTTGAGCCTCTGGCTCCTTTCCCTTAACTTTCTCCTTCTGAGCTCGCACCTTGCTATCTTCCTTGGTGAACGTTAGCTCGACCAAGAAATCTGCCAAGGCTTGAGCCTTCAATGCCTTTCGAGGTCGATACTCGATGTCGAATTCTGTGAGAGCAATTGACCAGTTGAGTAAGCGACCTGAACTTTCCGGCTTATGTAGGATCTTTCTCAGGGGTGCATTAGTGAGCACAACAATAGGGTGAGCTAGAAAATAAGCTCGTAGCTTCCTGGAGGCTACGACCAAGGCATATGCGACTTTCTCCACATTGTAGTATCTGCCTTCAACATTAGATAATGCCTTGCTAACATAATACACGGGCTTCTGAAGCCCCTCTTCCTCACAAACCAGAACAGCAGCCACAGATTGGTCGCCCAAAGATAAATATATGAACAGAGTCTCCCCAACAGTCGGGCTGCTCAACAAAGGTGAAGTAGCGAGATACTCCTTAAGCTGTTGGAACGACGAATGACATTCGGACGTCCACTCAAAATTCTTCGTCCCCCTCAATGATTTGAAGAAGGGGAGAGATCTTTCCGCCGACTTGGCTATAAAGCGACCTAGGGCTGCCACCCTACCATTAAGTCGCTGCATCTCCTTGATACTTGTGGGCTCTTGCATGTCGACCAAAGCCTTAATCTTCTCAGGATTTGCCTCAATGCCTCGCTGTGACACCATAAAACCAAGGAATTTGCCAGCTGCTACTCCAAATACACATTTGCTCGGGTTAAGCTTCATGTCGTTTGCTCGTAAATTGGCGAACGTTTCCTTTAGGTCGACCACGTGACGTCCGGCCTTTGTTTTGATGACCATATCATCGACGTAGGCCTCCATGTTTCGGCCAATTTGTGAAGCAAATACCTTGTTCACCATCCTTTGGTAGGTCGCTCCTGCATTCTTCAACCCGAACGGCATCATGTTGTAGCAGTAAATACCCCCAGCAGCTTGAAAAGCCGTTTTCACAACATCATCCTCGTGCATCTTGATCTGATGATAACCTGAATAGGCATCGAGGAAACTTAGAGTGGTGTGCCCAGCTATAGAGTCGACGAGCTTGTCAATACGAGGCAGGGGGTAGCTATCTTTGGGGCAGGCCAGATTTAAGTTGGTGAAGTCGACACACATCCTCCACTTGCCATTAGATTTCTTCACCATAACTACATTAGCCAGCCAGGTGGTATGTGTAGCTTCCTTGATGATACCTGCACTCAAAAGCTTTTGTACCTCAAGTTTTATCGCCTCCTCCTTGTCACGAGCGAAGCTTCTCAGTTTCTGTGCTTTGTACTTCATGGTCGGGTTAACCTCCAACCTGTGGACATCGACCTCTTCCTTTATACCCCTCATATCCTCTAATCGCCAAGCAAAGACATCATTTCTCTCCTTTAGTAGATCGATGATCTCTGCTCTTTCCTCAGATGACAACTGCTTTCCAATCTGAATTTTTTGCTCGGGATAAGAAGGATTTGTCATTACTGCTCCCATCTAGTCCACATCTTCCAGCTTCGGACCATCTCTAAACTGCAGGGTCTCGATAATGATCTCTCGAATCCTCTGTCTTTCCTCGGCCCCCAAGTGTGGAGCTTCTTCAACGATCATGTCATCTAGCTCAGCTGCGATCTCACTGGTGGTGGCCCCCGAGTTATTGTCGATCTGGAGGCATAGCTCGCCTATGAAGACTTGGTCGACCATAACTGCATCTGAATCGACCATGGTGATTTCGGAGTGACGTGTCGACTCAGTCATGACCTCGTCATGTGAGCGATAGGTCGACTCTTCCACGCAGGTGATCGTAGATAGTCGAGAAGTTGTGGTGACTGATTTTGACATCTTCAGGTACCCCTCAGCAGTTTCAATTTCCAATTCCCTCTTCTTCCTCATTCGAAGGACGTGGTCAAGATATTCTCGGGCTGTACTTCGTACACAGCCGACTCCAGCTAGAGTGGGGAACTTAACTCGTTGATGGGGAATTGAGGCCACCATTCCAAGTGCGACCTGGTCAGGTATACCCAAAATAGCAGCATAATCACTATTCACATCAATGACAATAAATTTTACCTTGGAGACGACTCTGTAAGGATGTTGGCCTATATCGACGTCCAACTCGATCTGTCCATTGGCATCGACCCTGTGGTTGGTGAAGCCTTCCAATCTACCATCATAACGTTCGAGCTGCTCCTTCGAGAGTCCCATCTCTTTGAACGTCTTGTAAAACAGAATATTCTTGCAGGCCCCCGTGTCTATTAAGAGTCTGCTCGTCGTATACCCATCAATTAATCCTGGGATAACGAGAACTTGCTCTCTGGCCACTGCATTAGTTGCCAGCCCGTCCGGATAAAAGCTGATCATCTCGTCTCAGATGTAGCTTCTAGGGGGCACATGAGGAGCCTTGTTGAGCTGGAATATCTTGTGTTTCAGGGCGGTATTGCTAGCTTGCTCAGTAATAACGCCCATTTTCAACCTAAGCTGTCTCGGCTCTTGTGGTCCACCAGCAGCTCGCTCACCACCACCAGCCTGAGGTCTTTTCACATACATGTCGAGCCTTCCCTGATCGACCCACCTCTGAATGATGCATTTCAAGCTCATACAATCTTCCGTAGTGTGGCCCGTATCTTTGTGATAGTCGCAGTACTTGTTGTTATCCCGTCTGAACTTATTTGTTGGGTTTATAGGGGCAGGTGGGCCTAGCTCGACGGTGTTGAGGATCTCAGTTCGACTCGCTGTCAAAGGAGTGAAAGCTTCGGGCACCTTCTCAGTCGCCCTAGTTCTGTTCTTACCATTCTTGTTATTACCCCCATTTTTGGCTGAGTCCTTCTTGTCAGTATCAGCGACCTCAGCCTTGGGGCCTTTCCCACTCTTCTTCTCCTTTCTCTCTTCGGCCCGGCGCTACATTGTAGGCCTTCTCGAGCAGTTCTTGTCGGGTAGTCACGGTCCGGACTTCGGCTCGTAGTCTAAATTTGCAGATGCTTTCCCATTTCTGAAACAATTGATTACCTCCCTATCCGTAAGGTCCTCCTCAATCTTGTTGACCATCTCCTTAAATTTGGTATAATAGCTCATCGAGCTTTCGTTCTTTCCCTGTACCAAGTTATTCAAGTCGGTGACTGTCATCTTTCGAGCTCCAGCTGTTGAGAAGCGATCCCAAAATTTCTTCCTCGTATAATACCACGTCGAGATGCAACCTGGTGCCAAGCCATTAAACCAAGTAAGAGCTGCCCCGGTGAGAGTGCTAGTGAGTGCCTTACACATCATGTCGTCCTCGTTGGAGACAAAGCACATAGTAGCCTCCAAATGCTGTATATGACTCTTGGCATTGGTTGCACTCGAATATTTTTCTAGGACAGGTAATCTGAAATCTTGAGGAGGTCGACGGTCGAGCAACTCCTTAGACAAGGGACGAAGAGCAAAATCGTTTCGTTCGCCCTTTCCAGCATCCTCTTTCTTATCTGCCTCCCATTGCTCAAACTTTTTCTTCCACTGCAGCCATTCCCTGGCATCTGGCCTATCGTCCTTAGCCTGGGGGACATCGTTGGATCTTTGCCTTTCCTCATGGTGAGGTTCCATCCTTGAGTTGGCTCTGTGCTTGTCACTCTTAGGGGGAGTTATCTGTCTGCTCCTTCTATCTCTGTGAGAGGGCGACCTCAGATTAGCGCGACTGCGCCTTTCCTCTCGACCAGGCGACCTACGCCTATCCACTACGATTGGCGACTGCGCCCATTTTCTCTCGGCGCGACTGCGCCCATTCCTTTCTCTGTGAGACTGCGACCTCTCCGTCCTGGTAGGCGACCTAGGCCTGTTCCACTCGGCTTCCCTTTGCCTCCTCAGTTCCGACTCCGCCTCATGTTCTCTGTTTGTAATCAGATGACTTCTCAAGTCGTCAGGTGGAACTGGTATGTGGGTGCGAATATGAGGTACAATCTGTCGTTCGTCATTTTGTTGGGCACTTCCTCCTTGCCTAACGCTTCTCTTGGGCTACCTGTTAGAAACCTGGGAGGGGGCTGCCCTCTCTGACCTTCTGTCGGCCTGCTCTGTCTCCTCCTCCATTGCTATTAGCTCCGCCAGTATTCTAGCTCGCTCCAAAAGCATCTCCTTTTTGCTAAGGGGATCGGTTGAGGGACCCGGTCTGTCGCCTGCAGCCATTCGCCCTGCTTGGGGACGCTTTGGAGGAGGTTGTACTCCTTGGTCGGCCATAGGTCGCTTCTCCCTCCTACCATCTGGCAAACCCCTGCCATCAGCAATACTATTAGAACGCGTCGCCCTAGCGTGATGATGAGGCGGAGGAGGAGGAGGCATATTGACGTTGCGGTCTCCAGCATTAGCATTAGCATTAGTATTTCCCTCGTTGGGTTCGTCTGAGGCATCAGAAACATGTCCATCCGCAGTCACCATGATTGTGGGTTGTAAAGATTTTCGAGGTCAAGCACGCACGATTCCCGGCAATGGAACCAAACTGATGCTGCAAGAATCGTGCTTATCAATCTCCGTCCACGTGGCAAGACTAATCACTTGGCTCCTTGACCTGAAACACAGAACCCACGACTAGCCGGAATGGTCTCCGGCGAAGACCCTCGGGCGTGAGAGTAAGTATGGTGTATGAGAGCTCAAATATTATAATGAACAGATGTATTCAAAATAACAAAGAGCAATTACCTTGGAACGGTTGATGTTGCCTTGTATTTATAGTTGTTGATGAGAGTCATATTTGTGGTAGGATTGCATGAAATCTCTTAATTTGAGGAACATATTCGTGATAGAGATCTTATCCATAAATAACTCCTGATTTGTAGAGAGTCTCGTCACGCGAAGAATTGTAGGTACGCTAGGACTCTGTAGGTCGACGTAACGATGTAGGTCGAGGTCGCCTGTTGGGTCTAGGTCGACCTGACTGATAGGTAGGGTCGGACCGTACCTGAATAGCATATGGATCGTAGAGTCGGACCAAGCTAGGTCGGGACCTTGTAGGTCGGACAATGAGCTTAGGTCGACTGATCATGTTGATGGGACTTGGGCTTAGTAATAATTTGGGCCTAACCCACTGAGAACGTGGTGGCAATAATAGAAAAATGAGTGGGATTTACTCGCTGGGCCTAACTCGTCACTTTTATTCTGTTCAGGTATTATAATATTTGAAGTAATAATATCACCACAAACCTAAACAATGCTCAAATCTTCTTTGAACTCTTAAATAACTTCCTCTCCCTTGAAATCTCCATTCAAAGTTTTTGGGTCTGCAGTTGATTTGGCTTCATCCACACGCCTAATCTCAGCGGATAATTTCTCCTCCAATCGTCGAATTCGCTTGGAATAAAAACATGCTTTAGAATAATACAAATCAGATTTCGCCCAATATTTATCCCTAGCAATCCGATTTTCCTCTGCATTGGATATCTGCAGCTGTTGATCATGATTGTAGCCCTTCTCTGCGAATTTTGCCTCAATTGCAAAGAAATATTCTTCTTGTTGTCGAGCATGTGTTAGACGAACATTGATGTCTTCAAGAATAGCATAATGGTCTTTTCCACCATTGTTGGTCATCTTCTCCATAGATCGTTGATCTTGAGGAGGCACTGCTCTGGCCTCATCTTCATCATTATTCGAAGCATCCCCGCTTATCGGATCACCACGGTGGAGATTTTCCCCGTGAGGACCAACCCAATTTCGTGGGTTGACACCACCTTGACCGACTTGCAATCCTCTCAACTCTTCAATCAACTCCCTATGTTGACGTTCCAAAGTTTCAAGGATTGTGGTAAGAATGATATCTCCGTCGTTTCCCCCATTGTTAGCCATCTTCTCGTCAGAGAACCCTAGGATCGTCCGATTTTTGATACCATGACTGATGTAAAGTAACGCAGCGGAATAGTAACAAGTCCTGATCGAAATCAAAACCTTCTGCAAGGAATCGCGATTCCTTGGATAACAAGAACTTTCAAGGAAGATCTTCTGCAAGCCAATAAAATTGACCAAGGGTTTTGCAAAGAAGCAAAGTAATTAATTTTATTAATCAAAAAATAGTCTAAATTCGGATTACAACTTTAGGCCTATTTTATAGTGCCCATAAAACTTGAAAAACACTCCTAAACCTTCTAGAATTACTCCTAACCTATATGGTAAGTTAATAGGACTCAAAAACTAGTAAATAAACTCAAAATCTACTCTAAAACCATCTCTAATCAACCTATTAAAACTACTGACGAAAATAAGAAATAAATTTAAATTAAAACAAATTAAATCCTAAAATACTAATTAAAATACAAAAATAATTACTATATTTGACTTCGTCAAATATCCTTCCTACATTATACCAATTGATGTAAAGTAACGCAGCAGAATAGTAACAAGGCCTGATCGAAATCAAAACCTTCTGCAAGGAATCGCAATTCCTTAGATAACAAGAACTTCCAAGGAAGATCTTCTGCAAGTCAATAAAATTGATCAAGGGTTTTGCAAAGAAGCAAAGTAATTAATTTTATTAATCAAAAAAATAGTCTAAATTCGGATTACAACTTTAGGCCTATTTTATAGTGCCCATAAAACTTGAAAAACACTCCTAAAGCTTCTAAAATTACTCCTAACCTATATGGTAACTTAATAGGACTCAAAAACTAGTAAATCAACTCAAAATCTACTCTAAAACCATCTCTAATCAACCTATTAAAAATACTAACGAAAATAAAAAATAAAATATAAACTAAAACAAATTAAATCCTAAAATACTAATTAAAATACAAAAATAATTACTATATTTGATTTCGTGAAATATCCTTCCTACATCAGAGTCCTAGGCCGAGGAGAAGAATTTTGACGGGGAGGAGTCATTTGCCTAGCATGAATTAGCCTTGTTCTCAAGTCTGCTGAATTGACCTCCTGGTATTTTTGATTATTCAACTGGTTTCTCAAATCTCCATCTCGGACATTCCCGTGTCCAGGAGCTCCATGTCGAGGATAAACGTTATGGATGGGGATTTTCTTGGATCTACCAGCAATGTCGCAATGTGGGGAATTTTGGCAAGGGGGAAGATTTTTTCTATTCCCCCGACTATTACGCCTATCAAATCGACTCTCCACTCCAAGGGAATTTTTCGTCCTTGTGGGTCTTATAAATTCAGCCAGAGAATGTTCCAGGTCTAACTGTATCAAGGCATTTTTTGTTTAATAAATGCGTTGAAGAGTATCCATCTAGCGGTGCAAAAAAGTTCTGCGATCAATTGGTGGTAAAGATGCTTATGTGCCTCCCTGGGCGGCATTACTATCTCTCTGACTAGCAGCTGGTCGTCCTCGTCGTCGACGACGAGGAGGGTTTAAGGGGACCTCAGTTACTGGTTGTCCACTAAAACACAAGGTCATACCTAGTGGTGCCAGTCCATCGTTCAGGGGTGGAGTAGGTGGTAGTCCCCCATTGGAAAGAGGAATAGTAGTCTCAGCGTTGCCATGAGTCTCCTGCACAAGAGGGTTATCCTGATCAGGAGTGATGCTAGCAATGTGTCCTTGTTCCATTAGGATTAGGAGAACGAAGCATGATTTTTTTGACTATTCAAAGAATAATTCAATCGTTTCCCGGCAATGAAACCAAATTGATAATGTCAAAAACATCGGATCAGCCCAAAACCATCGGTAAGATTGTATCCTGGATGTTTGAATAGCCTGAAAAAGATGAACAAACACGTAAACTGAGCTGGGGCTTCACCGAGGATTGCCTTCCGGCATGAGAGTAAATATTTGTATTGTAGATAGCAAATCAATTGACAAGAGTTTAGAGTCAAAAAATGCGTTTTCATTAATTATGTGATTTATGGTTGTATTTATAGGTGTAAGATATAGTATCCTGCTTGGTATAGAAAGTTAGGAGATATAAAAAGTCAAATCCTACTCGGATACTAATTCTCCATAGTACTTATTGTAATATAGGATTAGAAGAGCCTTATGTACATATGTCTATAAGGCCTGCTCATCGACATAGAATATTGGTCGACATTTGGTTATGCCGGGCAAGAGAGGTAATGGTGGTCGGGTAGGCTCTGGTCGTCATTTGAATATGCCATGATCGACATATAGGCAGGGGCGTATCTACTATGGCGCAAGGGTGGGCAATTGCACACCCTGGATTTGCAAAAAAAAATTACCGAGTAGTTATAAAAAAAAAAAACTATAGGTGTAAATTGTGATTTTTGAAAGAAGAGGGGTGCAGAGTGTAAAAAAAACCCATTACTAAGATAGTAAACCAAACATTGTTCGTGAAATCAGAACACACCATCTACTTTTGTTTTCTACGCCGCACTCCGGTTCTTTCGCCTCTGCAGACGGAAATCGACGGAGTCGGAGACTACGCCTGTGCGACACTCGAACAGACCACCGGCGGCGGCCACGGCAACTCGGAAAGACGCCATCTGCACCTGTTTTCCTTCCTCAATGTCTCAATCTCAAAAAGGTATTTTTTGAAATTCAATTTTAGGGCTTTAAAATCTGAGCAATCGGCTTCGGCTTGATGGATTTGGGGATTTATTGAGCAATTTTTGTTATCATTTTTGATAGGTAAGCAATCTAAGCTTGATGGATTCTTCTACAAACGCCCTCTGTTAGACTAAGTGTTGGGTTTTATGGGTCCATGCGCAGCGGAATTAAGCATCAAATTAACACAAAACCCAAGCCCTAAGATCCGTTCTATACGATTAAATTGAATTCCTATGAGATAGAATTTACCAACCTTAATTGCTTTCCGGTCTTGAGCTATCGAACGGATAATTATGTGATTCGTAATCACAAACTTTTTGATCTTCAAATCTTCGAATCTTCAACTTCTTTGGATCTTCAGATTTGAACTCTAGGCCTTTGCTTTGTTAGAACAAATTAAGACCCTCTTTTGGTAATCCACACAAATATGAATGTCGAGAACGATTCTCGGGTTGGGAATTGCTAGATTCCAAAAACCTATGGAAGAATATTGAGAGAACTTTTTATTGAGAATTTATTGAAAAATTCGGCTTGCTAATTAGGTATGACAGACCCCTGTATTTATACTACAATAGTAAGAATACGTCTCCTAATCGTATTAGGAGAGACAGGCTGTCAAACCGCGTACGGGCTTATTATGTCGCGCGGTATATTAAGCCATTGGCTTAATATGTCGCACGACATATGTAGCCAAATACTGAGACTCTCAATCATTCTTCCCCCGGTTCAACCAATTTATTCTATTTGTGTGTGACCCAATAGGATTGTATTATGTTGGCAATGAGTCCGATCATATCGACCCTCATAAGACATAAGCGGACTCTAGCAAGCCATTATGTCTACCCAAATAACACAACGTAAGAGTTCACGTTTCCAATGGTACACTTCCATTTCTCCCTTTGTCTCACGATGTTATATTGAACACAAGTCATGGTTCACGTCAACTTGTATTTGTTCAATGCTTTCTCGATCTTGAGTATAATGATAATCCAATCACATTGGGGTGTGGCCACACTCTTTCATCATTATCACTCATCGAAGGGCCCAAGCAAAACATCTCTCTTTCGAGGGACAAATTCCATCTTGACTTATCATCCTTCCCATCATGAATCCGATCATGCCAAAGATAGCCTTTATAGATATCGTGTTAAGATACCGTTTGACTAAAATCAAACATGACTTTCATCATATGTAAGGTCATGATAATCTCAGGTCTAGGGACTAAATGAAGTAACCATATGAGATTTAATTATGACATTTGACCATGACATAAATCTCATACGGGTCAAGTCCAGTAACTTGTTCTCTAACAAGTACCCATAATTTCAATGTGCATCTCTATGCATATAATCATCATATGATTATCCATTGACAATTATACTAGTTATTTACAAGTTTGTAATGTGCATCTCTATGCATATGATCATCTCTATGATCATCCATTACCAACTTATACTAAATAACTAGGGACACAGATTAATATAATAAACATGCAAAACATATATTAATCAAAATAAAATTTCTCCTTTATTAATGATAAAGATGATACAACAAGGTTTATAGAAACTATAAGCCTAGGGCACACACACACTAACAGCTCCCACTTGCACTAGGCTCCATTTATGTATCGAATACTCATGGATCTAACATGACCATCATGCTTCTGCCTGTGCGAGGGTCTTTGTAAGTGAATCCCTTATGTCATCATCGGTTGATACTTTGTATATTTTAACGTCTTCTCATTCTTTATGAATTCCTCAAAGAACGTCTAAGTGAGTGTTTGGATCGTTGTTGTGACCTTGGTTCCATTGTTGGCACAAGTGGTACCACTATAGTCATAACAAGAGTTTCACCGATTAGTGATACTTGGAACATTTCCAAAACACTAATGAACTTTTGATCCAAACTGCCTCTTTTAGCCACATCATATGTTGCTAAAATTTGGCCTTAGTAGTAGAATTGGCTACAATTTCTGCTTGGAACTCTTCCAATCAAAACTGCACCTCTAATAAGCATAAACATAAATTTTAATTGCGATTTTAAAATAACTTTGTCAGTTTGGAAGCTAGCATCTTTGTAACCATTACAACAAGATTAACTTCCATATGTCAAGAACGTATCCTTAGTTCTTCTTAAGTACTTAAGGATCATCTTGATCGCCATCCTATGGTTCTCAACAGGATCAAATTGGTATCGACTCGTCATGCTTAGAGCATATGAAACGTCGAGTCTAGTACAAATCATGGCATACATGACAGATCCAAATGCCGAAGCATATGGAACTTCATTCATTTCCCTTTTGCTCATCAGTTGTCATAAGACAATGAGTGTTGCTAAGAGAAGTACCATGATCCATTGACAAGTTACTCTTCTTAGACTCTTCTAAGAATCTTGTCAATGTGAACACTTTGACTCAAACCAATTTATCCTTCTAGATCTATCTCTATAGATCTTGATGCCAAGGATGTAAGCGGCTTCACCCATATCTTTCATTGAGAAACCTTTCCTTGACCAAGACTTGACAGTCTTAAGTGTCGGAACTTGTTTTTCCAATGAGTAAGATATCATTGTAATAAAACAATAGAAATAATACTACGCTCCCACTGAATTTCATGCATACACAAGATTCATCTTTGTCCTTTGATGAAGTCAAACTCTTTGACCAATCCATCAAAACGAAGATTCTAATTCCTTGAAGCTTGCTTTAACCCATCTTATGGATCTTTGCAACATGCATACTTTATTAGAGTTTCTTGGATCGACAAACTATTCGGGTTGTGTACTCTACACATCCTTAATAATCTTTCCATTTAAAGAAAGTCGTTTGACATCCATTTGTCATATCACATAGTCACAATATGTGATAATTTTGAAATTCTAATAGACTTTGTCATTGTAACTGGTGGAAAAAGGGTTCCATCATAGTTAATACTATGAATTTGCCTAAATCCCTTTGTTACAATCCTTAGTCATGAAAGTATACATCTTCCCATCCATGTCGGTCTTGAAGACCTACTTGCACCCTTTAGTTTTTACACTTTCAGATAGCCCAATCAGGTTCCAAACTTGATTGTCAAACATGGATTGTAATTCGGATTCCATGGTTCCTAACCATTTATCCAAATTAGGAGTGGACATCGCCTCAAGATAGTAAGTAGGATCGTCATTCTCAATGACTTCCACTTCATCACTTTCCGCAACAAGAAATCACTATTCCTTTAGTTCGGATCGTGACCTATCCAATCTACGATGGACTTGTGCATCTCGAACCGTTTCCACAACTCTTTGTGAACTTGGTTCCGTCTCTACTCTTGGTTCCATATTATTTTCGGGTTCTTGAACTCTTTTCAAGATTGATTTTACTCCCACTAGATTCTTTATTGAGAAACTATTTCTCAAGAAACAAATCGTATAGAGCAACAAACGTTTTGTTCTCTTTGTGGTTGTAAGATTAATTTTCCGAAAATAACTTTGTCAGATTTGGTGCTAACTTATAAGAGACAAGTCTCTTTACATAAGACTCGCAACCCCAAATCTTCATGAAAGACAAACTAAGTTTTCTTCCATGCCACATCTCATGTGGGCCCTTAGGAACTGATTTAGTAAGGACTCAATTCAGTGTAACCGCATTATTTCTAATGCATATCCTCAAAAGAGATTTAGGAAAGTCAACTTGACACATCATCGAATGAACCATGTCTAACAAGGTTCAATTCCTCCTCTCAAACACACCATACAATGTGATGTTCCGGGTGGAGTCAACTCTGAAACGATTTCATAGTTTTGAGATGATTGTCAAACTCTTGGCTCAAACATCCATCACTTTGATCTAATCAAAGTGCTTAATAATTTTACCAAGTTGTTTTGTATTTCATCTTGAAATGTTCGAAACATCTCAACCGATTCACCTTTGGACTTCATCAGATAGACATAGTCATATCTAGATAAGTCTTTAGTGAAATATGATGAAATACCGAAATCCTCCCCTAGCAATGCTGCTTAATAGTCCACATACATCTCATGTATAATGACCAATAAGTCACTAGCCCTCCCACTACTTTAGTGTAGGGTGGTTTGGTCAATAATCCCAATAAACAAGATCCACATTCCTCAAATGATTCATGGTCATATGAGTCTAAAAGTCCATGTTAATGGAGTTTAGATATGTGTTTCTTATTTATTTGACCAAGCCGGCAATGCCATATGAACGCGTTGTTCATATTATTCGGTTTAGATTTCCCATTGATATTATAGATATCTTCAATATTATTTTGTTTCTCATCATCAAGGATATGAAGACTATTTAATGACATATGCAGTACAATAAGGCATATCATTAAATAAATATAAAACTTCTTATTGAAAATAAGAGAATTATATCCTTCATCATCCATTTAAGAAACGAAAATAATACTCCTACTCAAATCCGGAACGTTGTCATACTTGTTCAAAACAAGTACTACTTCACAAGGTAAAGTGACTTCATAAGTCCCTATGCCTAATGTAGCAACCATTGCTCCATTCTACACATAGGTTTAATTTACCTTCTTTGAGTAGCTTTCTATTCTCTGTTCCTTGCACATTTAAACAAATGTGGGATTCCATGTCCGGTATCATATACCCAAGAACAAGAAGTCGAAAGGAAAATATCTATCATATAGATACTTGAAGTTGTAGCAATCATATTGCCCTTCTTCACTTTTTAGGCCTTCCTAATAAGCCTTGCAACTTTGCTTCCAATGACAATCTCATTGCAATGACAGCAAACTGCATCCTTTTGAGACACTTTGGGTTTAGCCTCTTCGGCTCTGACAACTTTTGTCTTAGGTTTAGCAACCTTTGCTTTACCTACTTTGTTTTCCTTTATGAACCCCTTTCTTGTGTTAACCATTAACACTTTTGCGGATTGCTCCTTGTTGCATCTCATGCATTAAGGGTCTTCACCACAACATACATCTTTTGCCTAGCTCGCACTTGGAACGTTTCCTTTTGCGTTATTCTAGAACAAAAGTGACTCCCATATGTTCAAGGTTCTTCATAAGAGCCTTTAAACATGGTGGCAATTACAAGGCAAGCAATATTGTCAGAATCATCAATATGTTTCTAATGTTGCTTCCTTATTTGCCCTTTGCAACATTTGCAATGGGTTCAGTAGGAACGGATTCGTCAAGAACGTACAAATTTACCTAAGAACCATTCTTTAGGCTTTTTTGATCCAATCAAAATTATTTGTATCATTCCTTTCGAACTTTGTCCTTCATAAGGACGAATCGCAATTATCATTATATAATGCTACTTCTACAACAAAATATACAAATTATATGAACACATATCAATATCAACACATTTATCATTTAAGAGCAAATAATGTATTTCACAAATACTCCCATTAAATTATACACCTTCAAATACAAGCATGTATCATATAATTATAATGGGCTAAGATCCATATTTCACTTCAATTTTGGTTTAAGCTGAGTCAATGCCTAAAATTAAGTTATTTAGGTAGATAACATTTATCAATCACATCATATGTGACTCTTAGATCCTTTATGAGATTTTATACATCATATGTCAAAACATGTTTTAATCTCATCTTATGCCTTGGGTCAAAACTCTTTTGAAAGCACCAATTAAGTCTAACCAATTTCAAACGTATGAGATACATGGAACGATGCACCCAACTGAGTCGAAACTACATCAACCATTATCTCATCTTGCTCCATACTTAGAATAGAATGATGCACCCAACTGAGTCGAAACTACATCAACCTATCCCAATACTTCTCAAGTGTTTTACTTTCGGGGTGGCATAAAACTTAAACATGAAATGAAGGTTCTTTAAAATAGATCATAAGCATGTCAACAAAGATAAGCAGTAAAGTACACCGGGTAAGTTCCCGGGAAGCTGGTGAGCCACAAGGACTACTTAAGTACCCAATCCTTAGACAGAACTCTCCTAGACATGTACAACTACAATATCAGTTTGATTGCATCATAATCTTACTTGTAAAACTGACTTGTTTCATAAACAATCAGACACTAACTTGTTTCACATAAACAATTAGTGAACTATAATTCAATGTTCAAAAACATTCTAGAATTATAACAGTTCTTCATGCAACGCAATAATTAATAAAATCACTTTTTAAACAATTAAGCAAACATAAGAACACTCAATAATTATGCAACGCAACAATTAAATAAACACCTTTTAATTAATTAAGCAAGCATAATTATTATACAATTCTCGACATAGATTTATAAAACGATTTGTTTCTCATAAACAATCAAATTCCTTCAAATTTTGCGTAAACCGACTTGTTTCTCATAAACAATCAAAACCAAAATTTTATGTTTCAATCAAACATTTAGGAATTCTCAATTCAATGTTTCAACTAAACATCTAATAAAATTCTTAACACTTAAGAACAAATAATTCATGCATCGCAATAATTAATAAAAACACATTTAAATTAATTAAGCATGCATAAATAATGAATTAATCTATCATAGACCTATAAACTTAATCTCCGTAAATTTATAGCATCCAGATTAAGACATAAAACTTCTCGGATTGTAAACACAATCACGTATTAGCAGAAAAATTAAACAAACTAACTCTGCCCGTATTTGGCTTATTATGTCGCGTGACATAACTAGCCGATGGCTAAGTATGTCGCGTGACATAACTAGCCAGATTACCGAATTTTCTCCTCGTGGCCAACTATGTCGCACGACATAAGTTGCCGCTTTGGCATTTTCGAATTTCAATCAATTCCAATCATAGAGCAATCAAATCAAATAAACAGCTTTTACGGATTTAATTCAACATGATCAAAAAACGATTTTCGCAGATTAGCAAATTGTTTCTCATAAACAATTAAATCTAACTCATACAAAGCAAGCCTAGAACATTTATAAACAATTTATAACAACTTTCTAGCATGCCAATTCGAATCTAACCATATGAACGGGGCTCTGATACCACTGTTGGGTTTTATGGGTCCATGCGCAGCGGAATTAAGCATCAAATTAACACAAAACCCAAGCCCTAAGATCCGTTCTATACGATTAAATTGAATTCCTATGAGATAGAATTTACCAACCTTAATTGCTTTCCGGTCTTGAGCTATCGAACGGATAATTATGTGATTCGTAATCACAAACTTTTTGATCTTCAAATCTTCGAATCTTCAACTTCTTTGGATCTTCAGATTTGAACTCTAGGCCTTTGCTTTGTTAGAACAAATTAAGACCCTCTTTTGGTAATCCACACAAATATGAATGTCGAGAACGATTCTCGGGTTGGGAATTGCTAGATTCCAAAAACCTATGGAAGAATATTGAGAGAACTTTTTATTGAGAATTTATTGAAAAATTCGGCTTGCTAATTAGGTATGACAGACCCCTGTATTTATACTACAATAGTAAGAATACGTCTCCTAATCGTATTAGGAGAGACAGTGTCAAACCGCGTACGGAGCTTATTATGTCGCGCGGTATATTAAGCCATTGGCTTAATATGTCGCACGACATATGTAGCCAAATCTTTGAGACTCTCAATCATTCTTCCCGGTTCAACCAATTTATTCTATTTGTGTGTGTGACCCCAATAGGATTGTATTATGTTGGCAATGAGTCCGATCATATCGACCCTCATAAGACATAAGCGGACTCTAGCAAGCCATTATGTCTACCCAAATAACACAACGTAAGAGTTCACGTTTCCAATGGTACACTTCCATTTCTCCCTTTGTCTCACGATGTTATATTGAACACAAGTCATGGTTCACGTCAACTTGTATTTGTTCAATGCTTTCTCGATCTTGAGTATAATGATAATCCAATCACATTGGGGTGTGGCCACACTCTTTCATCATTATCACTCATCGAAGGGGCCCAAGCAAAACATCTCTCTTTCGAGGGACAAATTCCATCTTGACTTATCATCCTTCCCATCATGAATCCGATCATGCCAAAGATAGCCTTTATAGATATCGTGTTAAGATACCGTTTGACTAAAATCAAACATGACTTTCATCATATGTAAGGTCATGATAATCTCAGGTCTAGGGACTAAATGAAGTAACCATATGAGATTTAATTATGACATTTGACCATGACATAAATCTCATACGGGTCAAGTCCAGTAACTTGTTCTCTAACAAGTACCCATAATTTCAATGTGCATCTCTATGCATATAATCATCATATGATTATCCATTGACAATTATACTAGTTATTTACAAGTTTGTAATGTGCATCTCTATGCATATGATCATCTCTATGATCATCCATTACCAACTTATACTAAATAACTAGGGACACAGATTAATATAATAAACATGCAAAACATATATTAATCAAAATAAAATTTCTCCTTTATTAATGATAAAGATGATACAACAAGGTTTATAGAAACTATAAGCCTAGGGCACACACACTAACACTAAGACACTGCTATTTTTTCTTTTACTATATTTAAGGGCGCCCTTACTGAGCAATTATTCTCTATGTAGAGTAAGACACTCGTTGAATGGCATTTTTTTGTTTCCAATTATTTCGAATGGGATTATTGTTAAATGCATTTTATGTTACAGAAAAAACAGATAATTCTTTTTGAGGACCATTCAAGCTTTACTTTCTTCCTGAGGTTACACACATGAGATGACATTGGTTTTTCTGCTGATATCTGATTATGGTTTTCTTCTTTCTTGCTTTTCCAGACAATTTCAGTTGGACGGAGAAAATTCAGTGCAGATTTTCAACTCGTCTTCTGGCTAATCAAAGGGCTGATCTTCGTTACATTTGTCTCTATTCTGGTTGTTTTAATTGCGTTGCCCCATATGACAATGCAGGACATCGTAGTGTGCATTCTTGCATTCATGCCAACTGGTTGGGGCTTACTCCTGGTCAGTATCGCTTTTCAGTCTCTTCTCATCATTTATGTTATATTGATTGTGTTTTGGATCTATTTCACATTTCAGAACTTTTAATTCATATATTATGGGACCATAAGTCTTTGCTAATTCATATATTGCATAAGATTTTGCACACCCTCACGAGAAATCCTAGATACGCCACTGCATATAGGTGTGCATTGGTCGACATAGATCAGTTCTCTGATCGTTCTAGTAATAGGAATGGATACCTTGTTTACAGGTCGATATAGGTCAGCTCTCTGGTTGTCCTATTCATATGAATGGATACTTATATACAGGTCGACATAAGGAATAGGATGAGGTGGAAGTGACGGTAATAGGTAGGGAAGCACATTCCCTACATCGTATTTAAGATTTATGTAAATTTTCCATTGTACTCAAAACATTGGGCTTTGCCCATTTTATGGACAATGATCGTACTCGATTTATACCGCTCAAGGAAAAATAAAAATAAAATAAGAAATTAGTATTTGTTTTGAGAAAACGGGAGTAATAATTTATTGAGTAACATATTTTTTCTTTTTTAAGGGAACGCAAATAAAAGTCTACATTTACATTTAACAAATATCATATTGAAAAGCATACTTTTCATTTTACAAGTCTACCTATAATATTTTTTGACTTAACGAATTTCAGGGAATTTATTGTTAAAACTTGGTAATAACCAAGGTTCTAAAAAGCGTTAGGCGGATGCTAGGCGGCGGAGCCGGACCTAGCGCCTAGGCGGGAACTAGTCGGAATTAGTCGGGATTAATCGAGATCTAGGCGGGGCTTAGAACTAGGCGTTGGAGAGGGGCCTAGACGCCCTTAGACGGGGTCTTTTAGAACACTGGTAATAACACTAGAAGAGGTCTTCGGGTGAGTCTGTGTTTTGAAATCAATTCATAATTTTGTGGGTCCAACCGAAATTGTCGGTTAAGCAGAAAAATAGCAAAAAGGTGACAAAATTGGAATTTGCTGGAACAAAGGTTTAATCATGAAGCGGTTCGAAATTCAGAAAAAGTAAGCTGACCATGGGAATCACAATTGTTGCCGCTAGTGATCAGTTTGTGCGTAGTAGTGTAATTCACAAATGTAGTGTTGTATGTGGCACGCTTAACATAAATATAGTTATATTTTTTTTAATTGATTTTTTTATTAATTAATGACTTGATTTATTTATTATAAGAGGCCAAAATCTTATAAAAAAACACGTTTTTTCTTAAGCTATGAAAAAACGTGTTTTGTTTTTTCCGCTAGTGTCAGTGTTAGTGTAAAAAAGTGTCAGTGTAACAAAGTGCCAGTATTAGTGTAACAAAGTGTCAGTGTAAAAAAGTGTTAGTGTTAGTGTAACAAAGTACCAGTGTAAAGGGTGTCAGTACATGTATATTAAGTGTCAGTGTAAAAAAGTGACAGTGTTAGTGTAATAAAATGTCAGTGCATGTATATTAAGTGTCAGTATAAAGAGTGTCTGGTAAAAAAGTGTCAGTATTAATATAAAAAGGTGTCAGTGTGAAGAGTGTCAGTGCATGTATTATTAAGTGTCAGTGTAAAAATGATTTTTCCTTAAATTTAAAAAAAAAAACGTATTTTTTATAAGACCAACTCTTATAAGAGTGACATTTGAAAATGTTAAAAATTGCATTTGTTGTGTTTCGAACCCTTGAGCTCTCGCATGAAAAAGACAATCGAATGTTTGTTGAGCTAGATCTCTCTCTGACACATAAAATTATATGATTTTTACCAATAAGCCCCTGTTAGAAGGTGAAATTTATCAAAAAAAAAAAACACCACATTTCATATTCTACCTTAGAGTCCATAGTTTGAAATTCATTTTATCAATAAACCCCTGGCTCCTTTTAAAATATTTCATAAGCATTTAAATGACGAAACTGCCCTCTCTCATTCTCTTTCTCTCTATATGCGCAATTGCGTTTCTCTCTCTATACTCAATTCTCTTTCTCTGCAATTGACGATGCTTTCTCTACAATTGACGATGCGCAATTGACGAGCTCCGGCGGGTGTTCCAGCGTAATCCGTAGATCGAAACAGAAATTTTCAACAGCAGCTTCTATCACGAACTCACGAAGGTTGCTGAAATCAATTTGGGCGGAAGGAGCTGAATCTCTAATCCATGGAGGTTCTTCTTTCTAGATATTTACAGCTCAGTATACTTCTCTTTGGTGGGGGATACATGCAATAAAGAGAAATAGATGCGGGAGAGAAATTGCGAAGAAAAATTGTTGATTTCTCTGGTTCAACAATGGCGCAACAGTAACTTCTATGAAACTCCTTTCTATTCGCTATTATTGAATTTGATTTGAAGTATAAACAAGAAATTTTTTAGAAATTTTCGGCCCTAAACCCTAATCCCCAATTCTGCACCTTCCTGTTACTTTTTATTTCCCCTGTTTAGCAAATAGTGTAATTTTTAATTTTTTTTAATTGGAAATAAAATTTGATCGGGTGCACGTGCACCCCCACCTGCTACGCTAAATTCGCCCCTGCATTCGCGCTATCTTGCACTATCAACTTGCATTGGTTGACTTTGCTCTCCACTTTGTTATTTTGAATCTACTCCCATTATGTTGAAGCAGAATCTGATATTAGTTCTCAGTAGTTTTGGCATAAAGAGACAGATTAAACATGCTGATATCTATCTAATGTAAACACCATCAATAATAACATGGATCTGGGCTGTATTTATTGTCGGTTGTGGGATAAATTGATACACTTCTTTGTTTCGTTGATGCTGATTCTCTTACACATTTGATAGAGATCTCAGGTTTAATGATCACTGCTTCTAACTCTTGAATCTACTTTCCAGCGAATGTTGCTGAGACAAAAGCTATTTGTGCAACTGAACCACTTTTGCTTAATACCGTTCGAGGTGTAGAAGTAGAGAGGCCCCCCGTTTGGCTCATGAGGCAGTCAGGGAGGTACATGAAGGCAGGTTAATTGATTGACATTGTTAGATTGTTCCACTTATTCTATGTTTTGCATTTGGTGAACTAACATGTAAAGTTTTTCCTCTTCAGATTACCAACCAATTAATTTACATGTTCCAGTCAAATTTATTTACCTTTTAGCTCTCAGAAACCATTAATATGGCTCTGTTCAACCTCAATCTCATATATTATGCACAACTGTACGACCCAATTGCTATGGTGGTTAAATTGGCACGTGCAATGTGGTGTAAAAAACAAGTTCTTAAAAAAGCGATAGGCGTTTGCTAGGCGTCGGAGGACGACCTAACGCTTATAAATATGTGATATATTTCACTGTTTTATGTCATTCTTTTATAGAACAACAGTGAGGTCTATTTTACAGTTGTTGGTTGTGATGTGAATAACTGTGAAATGTTTTTCACACTTCTACAACTGTGAGGTCAGTTTCACAGTTATTTATTATGAATGTGAAATGGTTTGGTTTTTGACCTTTCTAAACTGAGAACTGTGAGGACAACTGTAGAACACGTTTCACGGTTGTTGGGTTTGATGTAAATAACTATGTAATGATTTTCACAGTTATTGTGCATAGCTGTGAATTCCATTTCACAGTTATTTTTATGTCATTCCTTTAGGACAACTGTAGAACAAGTTTCACGGTTGTTGGGTTTGATGTAAATAACTGTGTAATGATTTTCACAGTTATTGTTCATAACTGTGAATTCCATTTCACAGTTATTTTTATGTCATTCCTTTAGGACAACTGTAGAACAAGTTTCACGGTTGTTGGTTTTGATGTAAATAGCTGTGTAATGAGTTTCACAGTTATTGTGCATAACTGTGTTAATTTTCACAGTTATTGTGCATAACTGTGGATTCCATTTCACAGTTATTTTTATGTCATTCATTTAGGACAACTGTAAAACAAGTTTCACGGTTGTTGGGTTTGATGTAAATAACTGTGTAATGATTTTCACAGTTATTGTACATAATTGTGTGATAGATTTCACTGTTTTATGTCATTCTTTTGTAGAACAATTGTGAAATCTATTTCACATTTGTTGAAAAATAATTTTATTTTATTTATAAAATTTGAAATATATGATGAATAAACTTGTTTGATTCGTCTTGGCGATGCGATTAAAATAATGGTTTCGGATAATTTTTTCGACTTTTAGATTTTGAGATATTGCATTTTAAAAATTTAAGAGAAAAAAAAAAGGAAGAGGGAGAAAAGGAGAGAGAAAGAAAGCAGGCAAGGCGCTGGACTCTCAGCGTCCGTCACGGTCACGCGAGAGAGAGGGGTATACAAGGGGCAATTTGGTCCAGAAAAAATTGAGGGACTTTTTGGTTGTTTTGATAATGTTAGTCCTTAAAAATAGTTTTTATTTGAATGAGGGACTAATTGGTCAAAGCCTCAAATTATATTTTATTATCTTCTAGTTTAAGAAATAAAAATGTTGATTTTATTATTTTTGACCCTTCATTATTTTTAGAGAAAAATATCGCTATATCATAATTTTGAATTCATTCTATAAAAATTTTGACTTCGCCGCAGCCGATAAACAAGCTTAGCTTTGGAATTTCACACACAAAAAAAAAAAAAAAAACAAGAATGGCATCATGAAAAACAATAATGTGGGTTGGATCAAAGGGAGACAACATGTTTTTTTTCGTGCTACATATTTTGTTTTACTTTGGCAAAGACCATATTATATTATAGCCACTAAGCTTTCAATCTTTTTTCAAAATATACTCATTAGATTTACATTTTTCAAAATTTACTAACTCCATCAACATCCTTCTCAAAAACCTAACAAAAATTAATCACATGACCTCACATGACTAACTTTCATTAATTTATATTATTTTTCATTAACTATGAACTAATGAGTTGTTATAACAACTGGCTTGTAGTCTTTAACATTTAGGTTAAAAATATAACGAATTTAGTCATGTGAGGTTAAATGGCTAACATTTGTTAAGAATTTAGTGAATTTATTGATTAAATAAGCATATTTTGAAAAATATAAAAGTTCAATGAGAATGTTTTAAGAAATAAAAGTTTAGTAACCATATTTTAAAAAGAATTAAAATTCAATGACTAAAATATGAGTTTTGCCTTTTATTTATACTAATTGAGATATGCCAAGAACATGAGTATATGCTTACCGCCCTAGGAAATCAAATCCTGCAACACCACGTACGTTAATTATTTGCAAATTTCTTTGTTTATATCATGACAAACAATACTCCATTGTTACGGAAAGTCTTACCCATTTATTTCCTGTCGGACACAAAAAGGTGTTAGCGAGCAGATCGAATAGAGAAAGTGAGTAGCAAATAGTAAGTAAATAGTTAATGTGAATATAATAATTTAGTCACATTAATAAAGAAATATTATTAAAAAAAAAATATGAATTATCAATGAAATGCACTAAATGTTAAAGTGAGTC
The DNA here is from genome assembly GCA_022495995.1 of Adenophora triphylla var. japonica. Lineage (NCBI taxonomy): Eukaryota > Viridiplantae > Streptophyta > Magnoliopsida > Asterales > Campanulaceae > Adenophora > Adenophora triphylla. Next base: position 392,747 of record JAFEMH010000946.1, read on the forward strand.
GGGACGAAGGGAATACGTACATAAGTGTGCTAGTCAAGCACGCTTCTCTTTACCCAAGAGATTATAATCTATTAAGATTAACACATTTCAACATTGAACGAATCTTTTTATTCCGTATGGAAAAAAGCAAAATGTTATTCATTTTCTATGTCAATATTTTTTTCTTCTTACTGCAGCCTAGGAATTTTCTTGGTTCTTTCCTTAGCTCCAGAAAATGTTGCCATTTTCCTATGTCGAGTCCCCAAATAAAAATTAAAAAAATAAATATTATATAATAGATAAATTAACATAAACTTTATATTAATCAAAATGATCTCTGAAAAATGAGGACTAACTTATTATGAAACAGAAATAGTATATAATATACAATTTCATATAGTTTCCAATTCACGAGTCCGGAACAAGGCATTGGAATCTCTCGGCCGTCATGTGCTTTTATACCATATTATAACTACAACTAATTAAATACAGTGCTGGTTATCATCATCCGCATTGATATCGTATTATAATTAGAACAGCTAGATGATAAGATGTTGATCGAGTACTAATGATGGGGTCTATAATATCAAGATAGTTACAAAACTAGCTTAATTTAGTAATCACAATTGAGATATACATTTGTGTGTAAGTAACGCATGTGAGAGATGCAGAAAAAGAAACACTACTCCAAGGTTTTGTTGCAGTGCTGAGATGCAGTTAAAATTTACACGTGAAATAGATGACAAAATATAATTTTGACAATAAAACCGGTCCCACCAAACATTCAAAATTCATATGAGAATCCATTTTACAAATAGGAAATTCAGTCAAATATTGCCCCATTAAAAATAATGCTGCAGCAAAACCTAGAGTAATGGTTCCATCACCAAGGGATGGGCATGACCCAAGAGTGTGGCACCTAATTTGAAGCCACCTAAAACTTCTAGATGAACCATCTTTCACATTTTTGTTTTAATAGTACATTATATCTGGTCCTTATCAAAACAAAAATAAATGATGAAAAAAAAAAGTATTTACCCCTTTTCTTTCCTTTTTTAACTTTATTAAAACAAAACCTTCTTGCCATCTATAAATCTCTTCCTAGGTTTAGATTACATTCACACTCTCATTATACAATTACAAAACCAATTCACTTAAACTCTCTCTCTCTCTCTCTCTCTCTCTCTCTCTCACACACACCTACAAGGACATGACAAATTCAAGTGAAGAAGAGTTAGAGTTAAGAAGAGGGCCATGGACACTTGAGGAAGATACTCTCCTTATCCATTACATTGCTTCTCATGGCGAAGGCAGATGGAATTTCTTAGCCAATTCTTCTGGTAATTTACTAACCAAAATTCATCATATCCATACATACCATGATTTTCAACAATTCTTCACTTTTTTAATGATCATGTTTTTTTTTTTTTTTTCAATTTTCGCAGGATTAAAGAGAACCGGAAAAAGTTGTAGATTAAGGTGGCTTAATTATCTTAAACCCGATATTAAACGTGGCAATATAACCCCACAAGAGCAACTCTCAATTCTTGAGCTTCATTCTAAATGGGGTAATAGGTGAGTGACTTTCCACTATTACAACTACAATTTTGAATTGAACTCTATAAATAATTATTTTGTTTTTGTAATTTTGTCTTGATTATTATTTGAAAAAATAAAGCTTGCATGTGCAAAATATTGAGTGTAACAGTGATACTGATGACGGTTGATCATCTTTTCTTAATGAAGATGGTCCAAAATTGCACAACATCTACCGGGGAGAACAGATAATGAAATCAAGAACTATTGGAGAACGAGGGTGCAAAAACAAGCGCGACAACTGAATATTGATTCTAATAGCAACAAGTTTTTAGAGACACTTAGGCATTTTTGGATGCCAAGATTGCTTGAAAAAGTGGAGCAAAATTCGCCATCACCTTCACCATCATCCTCTTCGGTTTCCTCTACCTCAACCATAGAAACTCAAAAAAATCAAAGCCCTTTTCCAGAAACCAAACAGCCCCTTATGACTACACAAACTTTGGATTATTACAACAAAAAGTCAATTTCAAGTCTTTCAAAGCTACATGCTGGAAATTCTGAACGCCAAACAAGGCCTATAGATGATCAGGCTCATGGAAACATTGCCTACAACAACTCAGTTTCTGAAGACTGTTACACTGTGGACATCGGTAGCTTTGACATGGAGGGTTTCAATCAAGACATGTCATCAATTGGTTCCCACTCGGTTTTAACGTCGGATTGCCAGATGGCGGAAGCTGATTGGATGGGTGATGACTTAGGAGGTACATTTTGGGACATTGATGAACTGTGGCAATTTAGGAAGTAGAAAGAAGTGGCCAAGTTTAGAGGTTGATGGTTTATGACAAGGGTCTGCTCTTCTTTCTTTGTACATGGTGAAACTACTCTTGTATAGCATCCTAGTAATTTAAGCTTGTAAAGAACTTTGGTCACTAACTTATCTCTTTTCTTCTCTATATATTTGGGGGTAATTAATTAATCTTTATCGGTACATAAATATAAAATAATTTTTATAGGAAAAGTTCGTACAAACGTGTTAGTGTTACACCAGTGTTGTCATTGGTGTTGTCTCCTGTGTTGCTACACTAGTGTTGTCTCATGTGTTGCCGTCGTGCTGCTGACAGTTTAAAATGAGGATAGTTACTACATGTTTTTCATAAATTACAAAGTAATATTTAATTGTTTTCATGTCTGCTATTACTTTGTTGGAAACGTGGCTGAATAGGTCATGGTGGTTGTTCAAGGCGTGACAAATATGTTAGAAAAGGAAGTTACACATAAATTCTCATTTATGTGTAAAAGTAGAGACCAAGTAAATATTGTTAGGTACTTATCTACTTAGGGGGTCTGGAGATAAGGCGTACAAGGTTGAAGAAGTTGGACGGTGCAAGTGTTGAAGCATAGAAAGACCTAGTCTCCTACAAACATGGAAGGTGGAGCTTAAATGTAGTCTTCTCTCTCATGGTTGTTTTTCTGTTGAGATTGAGTAGGCTCCAAGTTCTAGAAGCCTATATAAGTGCAAGGAGACGACAGCTTCAAATCACCCAATCCAGAAGTTGAGATTTGCACAAGATAGAAGACGCCTCTTCTATGTTGTCCCATGTGTTGGCAACACACTATCAAACACCAATGAGTTATAGTTAATAGCTCTCATTCCTAGAGTGTTTCTGTGTGTGAGATAGTGAGTTCTTGTAAAGAGTGTGTTCTAGAATAGTTGTTCCTCTGTGCTATTGATTGAAAATCATTATGGAACTTTTGAACCTATACCAAAAGTTTATACGTAAGAAATGTCTTGTCCTTCTGGGCACCCCTCAAGTTATATATATATATATATATACTCCCTCCGTCCCACGATAATCTGCACAGTTTGACTTTTTATGAAGTTTGACCATACAATAACGAGAAATTAGAACATTTTAATGAAATTTTAAAAGTTGTTATTGATTTATTACTAACAACACTAACAATTAAAACTTTTAAAATTTAATTATAATATATCAATTTCTCGTAGTTGTATGGTCAAACTTCATAAAAAGTCAAACTGTGCTCATGATGGGACGGAGGGAGTATATATATATATATATATATATATATATATATACTCCCTCCGTCCCATTACAAGGAGGAAAATTACTGTAGACGCGTAGAATAAGGAAAAAAATAATGATATAAATGTTGTGAGTGTAAAAGTAAAATAGGAGAGAGAATGAGTGGAGGGAATAGTGAATTATAATGGTGTTGTGAGTATTAAAATAATGTAGGAGAGAGAATGAGTGGAGGGAATAGTAAAGATTTCTTTCCATTTTAGAAAGTTTGTGGTTTGTAATGGGACGCCCAAAAAGGAAAGTTTGTTGCTTGTAATGGGACGGAGGGAGTATATATATACTCCCTCCGTCCCACCAAAACTGATACTTATTTCCTTTTTGGTCCGTCCCACCAAAACTGATACTGCCCAAAATAGCAAAGGAATCTTCACTATTTACCCCACTCATTCTCTCTCCTATTTCACTTTTACACTCACAACATTCTCTCTCCTAACTATTCCTCCCACTCATTCTCTCTCCTATTTAATTCTTCATACTCACAACATTTTCTTTCACTTTTTTTCTCACTTACTTTTCCTTAATCCCCGTGCCCAGAAATTTGGTATCAATGTTGGTGGGACGGAGGGAGTATATATGTATATACATATGTATATACATATATACTCCCTCCGTCCCACTATAGTTGACACCCAAGGGGTGGGTTCAAAAACTAAGAAAAAAGAATAAAATAAAAAAAATGTGTGGTAGAAAATGAAGAGAGAGAATGAGTGGGGTAAATAGTAGTGTTGGTTGAATAAATTGAGTGGTGGAAAATGAAGAGAGAGAATGAGTGGTGGGGTAGAGTGAATATAAAAATATAAAAACTTGGTTATTTTTGGAAGGTGTCAAGTATAGTGGGACGGCCCAAAATGAAAAGAAGTGTCAAGTATAGTGGGATGGAGGGAGTATATACATATAGGGTTTTGTTAGGATACCCACCATAAGAGTATCTAACATATATATATACATATAGGGTTTTGTTAGGATACCCACCATAGGAGTATCCTAACAAGTGGCCCATTATTTTTAGGACAAAAATGTCCCTCATTCCTCAAAGCAACCATATATATGATGGGGGTAAAATTGTAATCATCAAAGAGAGAGAAAGAGATAGAGAGAGTTAGTATTAAATAAGAGAGAGAGAGTGAGTTAGTATTAAATAAGAGAGAGAGAGAGAGAGAGAGAGAGAGAGAGAGAGAGAGAGAGAGAGAGAGAGAGAGAGAGAGAGAGAGAGAGAGAGAGAGAGAGAGAGAGAGTTAGTTAGTATATATCTCTCTCTTTAATGATATATATATATATATATATAATTTGAGAAATATCTATTCTCTTGTGTTTACATTTATTTCTGCTGCTTTAAAAGTCTCAATTATTTTTGTCATTTTTGATTGGTGTGAACAGTGTTGTTCTTAGTGTTGGCAATACTATTGATAACACTTGTTTTGTTTTTCTTCTATCTTAAGCCATTAACAATTTCAATTGATATCAGAGCTGGCATTTAATTACACTAAGTGTTCGATCGTTTTTGTCATAGCTTTGAATCTTGCTAATCCAATTCTAGGGAGACTTTCTATTCTTTATGTATATGTAAAGACTCTCTTGTGTCAGTGCATCAAATTAATTGATGTTTGGGCATTGAAGTCTATTCCTAATGTCCTTCTAATAGAAAGCTCATTGAGGTCAGCCCTAAATCAAACCAAGTTGAGTATCAAACAACTCGAGTCAGTTCATACATGTTCGGGTTTTAGACATTATGCCAACAATTATGCTAATACCTTGAGAAAGGTTGGTAAAAAATTGTGGGTGTACCTTAGTAATGAAAAGGAATAGAAACCTGACCAATCAGTTATGATGGCTGCGGTTTAGAAGCATTCATTGTCAGATTCTAAAGGTGTTATGTCCGGTGTTGCCTGGAGTGCGACAACACCAACCCCAACACTCAACAGCAGGTATAATATTTCCAATTTTTTTGACACTTTTTGCTTTCATGGTTCAATTATTGTTGATACAGGAAGTATAGATGAGGAGGATTTAAGCAAAGATGAGCTCATTGAAGGGTTGAAAGATCTCTACGAGGTGTCTCTCAAAAAATGGAAGAATGAGCACAAGATGGTAGTGATCTTAACCAAGGAGATTTATAAGCTAAAAGTCTCTTTGACTCGGCTAAAGGTGCAATTAACAAAGAAAAATGGGGAGCTTGACAAGGTCAAGTGCAAATTGAAGCTAGCTGAGGCTACTTTCAAGAAACTCAACACGGGGTCTTCGAAATTGGATGAGATAATAAACATGAGTAAGCCTCTCAAAGCAGATATTGGATTCCAAGACTCACTCGATAAAATCACTTCTACCTTGACAAATAAGGAAACTAAAATGAGTTTTGTAAAAGAACATGAAAAAGAGAAAGGTAGTTCATCTAGTGAGATTTCTGACCATCCATGTGTGTGTTAATATTGTCACATTGCTGTACATAACAAATCTGAATGTTTTACTCTTCAAAAGAAAAACTCCAGTTCTCAGGTGTTGCCTCAAGTGTAGCCAAACTCTCAAGACAACACTCGAGACAACACAGGTGATCAGAAATACAAAAATTCAAAAAAGAAAACTTGGTGTCCTAAAATAAATGTGAAATACAATGTTGTTTATACTGCTTTGAGGACAAATATTTCAGGTTCATGATACTTTAATAGTGGTTGTTCTCGCCATATGATGGAGAAAAAAATATTCTTGAAAGAATATGAACCTATTTAAAGAGGATACGTGTCTTATGGAGGTGGAGGAAAGAGCAAGATACTAGGGAAAGGAACACTTGATGTTGTCGAATTTCCTGCCTTAAAGAATGTCTTGCACGTTAATGGCTTGGTGGCTAATTTGATTAGCATTAGCCAGTTGTGTGATTACAACTTGGAGGTAAAATTTAAAAAGAATACTTGTGAAGTTTTTTATCATACTAACATTTGTGTTATGACAGGACCAGATCAAGTGACAATTTCTATATTGTTGGTGAACAACAAGTATGCAATTCAACCAAGGTTGATGACACACTTTTGTGGCATCCAAAATTGGGACATCTCCATTACAGAAATCTGGATAAACTTTTTAAGTTTGATTCTATTTGAAATTTTCACTGTCCTGTTTGCAAGTGTTATCAAAAAGGTTGATAGCACAACTGATAACACTTACGGTAACACACATAACAGAATTTGAAAATGTTGGGTTTTGAGGTTACAAACGCAGCGGAAGATTTAACATATAACACAAAACCCTAGCCATGAATCCATCTAACATGAATAGATAAAACAATGAAATAGATTTACATACCTTAACAACGATTTTGTTGTTCGAAAAACGAATCTTAGATTCAAATTTTGAATCGTTGACGAACCTTTTATCTTCTCCTTGTTCTTCCTTGCGATGAATTGATCTTCAAGCTTTAGGTGATAACGGAATCACCCTCTATCGGTAATCCACACTCGAACGAACCAAGATCTTGTATCTTGTAGGATTGCTAGATGATCTCGATTGTTGAATTGATATTCAACAATCAATGGTTGTTTATGGAATTGATTTGGGGTATTTTTGATCTTTGATTCTCAATCAAAATCAATGTTTTAGTGTTTCCAAAACCGTAAAAATGTATGTTATGGCTGAGACAAAAGGGTTCTATTTATACATTATAAATATCCCTAACCCTTAGGGAAAGAGCCCCTTTCCTAACCAAAATCGGAGTCTGGCGGACCTTGTCCCGCCGAAACATATCGTATCTCGTGCGATACAAGTAATCTGTTACTTGGGAGCCGTCGCTCGCCTTGCTCGAGAGCGGTCGTGCACTTTGTCCAGAAGCATTGTCTCGCACGGGACAAGGCGTGTCTCGCGCAATACAACCCTCGTTTCCAGCATCCAAAGTTTCTTCCTTCGAGGCGCCTCACTCAAAATTCCATTTTCTGGTCATTTTACAATTCGTTCTTTGTGTGTGACCCTTTAGAAATTATATTTTATGTTGGTAGTGAGTTGAAACATCAACCTCACAAGACATAAGTGATCTCTAGCAAGTCATTATATCCACCCAATTAAATATAACATCAAAGCTTGATTCCTTGATAGATCAATGTCACAATCCCTTTCTCCATGATGTCATATTGAACATGAGTCATGGTCCATGTCAAATCATATTGTTCAATGCTTTCTCGATTTCGAATATGTTGATAATCCAAGTGAATTTGATCTTTATCAAATCTCTTGAGTGTGGTCACACATTTCATCAACACTATTCATCGAGGGGCCCAAGGAAACATCTCTCTCAACGAGAGGGACAAATTCCATATTGACTTATCATTCTTCCCTACAAAAATCCAATCATGCCAACATAGCCCTTATTGCTATTCTATTAAAGATAGTGTTAGACTACATCAAACACAATGTTCATCATGTGGAAGACAATGATAATCTCAGGTACAAAGGATTCTAATGACACGACTATCATGAGATTTAATCATGACATATATGACCATAGACCATGTCATAACTCTCATAGGTAGGTCATGTCCAGTACTTTGTTCTCTAACAAGTACCCATAAGTGTAATGTGCATCCCATGCATATAATCATCTCTATGATTATCCATTACCAACTTATACTAGTTATTCACAATAACTAGGGACACAGGTTATTATAATAAACATGCAAAAACATATAATAAACCAAATAAACATTCTCTATAATAAATGGTAAAGACGAATACATAACGGTATTAAGTTATAAGTCAAACATAACTAAACGCCTAGGGAATTACACCAACAAAACACAGTTCGTAAACCAAGTTTTTGCAGCAAAAGTAAAAACATAAACACAAGAAATATTTTTTTCTCAAGTTATATAATTATATAACTTGAGGGTGCCGCTTAGGCAAGATCTTATATTCACAATGATATGATTACAAGACCGAAGTTGTTCCCTATCTATATAACAATGAAGAACTAGGAACTAAGATCAAATACGAAATTCTAACCTAGCCACGACCCAATCAAGTCCAAAGACGTTTCTCATTGTCTAATGTCTACACACTTGCTAATTATAGCCTTCAAATGCTTGGAGGCTACTCTTGTAACAGCCTTGAACTGGATCGGATAAGATGGAGGAGTTGTTGATCGAGTGGAGCTAAAGACTTGGTCAATCCCTTGAATATAGCAACTGCCTTTCTTTGTGCTCAAGTCCTAGCTTCAACCTCTTGTACCCACGTGCTCTCCTGTGTTTGTACTCTTCTTTTGTTCACCAATATCACCTTTGAACAGGTCTTCCCACTTGATTCCTTCAGCTGTTACGAGTTATGCATAAATTCTCATTTATGCGTAACTCTCCATTTGACTCGTTCTTCCATCCTTGTAGCTTATCTCCTCATAGTTATTACCTGTAAATTAAACTAACAACAAACATATATTTTACAAGTATAGTTATACATTAATACAATATAACATAAGTAAGAAATATCCAACTAATAAAATCAGACCGTGTCTGGTAACACTTTAAAAGTGTTGTCACTACTTGTGATAACACCTTCGTCTGATAACACTTAGAGAGTGTTGACAGCACTAGTGGTAACACCACTAGACTGCACTTACACTATTAAAGGAATTTCCAAACTGAATATTAAAGAAAAAAATTTGCGTGGGGATTGCCTTAAAAGTAAACAAACCCGTGTTACCCACAGTGTTACCCAACACAAAGAGCAACACTTTGGAACAACACATTGTTTTCAACTTTTACACATGGACTTGATGGGTCCAATTGAGGTAGATAGCCTGGGAGGTAAGAGAAATTCTTATAATGATTTTTCTAGGTTTACTTGAATATACTTTTTAAAAGAAATATTTTAAACTTTTGATAAGTTTAAATTCATACATTCCAAAATCAAAAACATGTTTTGCTCACCTATTTTTCGTATAAGATCTAATCATGGAAAATAATTTGATAATGTTTCCTTTTCTAATTTTTGTGAGAAAAAGGGAATTCGTCATAAATTTTCGACATCTAAAATGTTCCAACAAAATTGGGTGGCCGAAAAGAAAAATAGGATCTTACTAAAAATGGCCCGTGTCATGATGTTTTCCAAAATTATTTCGAAAATATTTTTAGCTGAAGCGTTGAACACGGCTTGTCACATTTCTAATAGAGTTTTTCTAAGACCTGGTACAACAATGACACTCTATGAGATTTTGAATGGGAAGAAACATAATGTTCATTACTTATATGTTTTTGGGTGTGTTTGTTTCATATTGAATGATCGAAATCATTTAGGTAAATTTAACTCTAAGAGTGACAAGACCATTTTTCTTGGATATTCTCAAAATTGTTTTGCATTTCGTGTGTATAATTTGAGATTGAGAATCGTTCAAGATTATGCAAATATTTTGTTTGATGATTTGGCTAGCATTTCAGGTGAATCAGTTGTAGACACTCCTATAATATGGGTTGAACAACTTGAAGAAGTTGCTGGAGAAAGTGTTACCTCAAATGTTGGTCTATGTGTTGAGTCTGGTGTTGGACCAAGTGTTGTCATTGATACGGAAACACTAGAGATAACACCAGAAATCAGTCTAAGTGCAGAAAATGAAGATGATGAGAACTCAAATGGAGTTAATGATCCAGTGAGAAGGGATCCCCCTTTGAGAATTCAAAAGAATCATCTTATAAGTCAAGTTATCGGGGATTTGAACGATGGAATACAAACAAGACACAAGAAATCGGTAAATTACCGAGAAATGGTAAAATATGTTAAGGTAAATCACTCTTGTTTTGTATCTAAACTTGAATCTAAAATGGTTGTTAATGAATTAAAAGATGATTTCGTGATTCAAGTTTTTAACCATAAGAGATTTTCTTGTTTGAAAAAATCTCTTGGTCGTTTTTTTTATTTAAAACTCCTAGATTATTTTGTTGTATATTATGTTTCATTAATTTTTTTTCTTTTATTTAAAAAAAATCAGTATAAACTGCTGTCTCGAGGCGTTGCCAACACAGATAGCAACACTGTGTAACATAAAAAAAATATTTTTGTTTAAACCCAATGGGTGGAACTTACTGACCTTTTTGTTCTAGTATGGGTGTATATTTAGGTTAACATGTTGATAAGTTTCCCTTTGTGATTAAATTAACAAAGTCACTAATTATATGGTTGATATTTAATAGGCAAATGTTGTTGAAATACTTCTAAAGTAACTAGGGACACGGGGTTCGCTACGACGATGCTTTCTTGCCAAACAGGAGTATAAAGTATAGGTTTTATACTAAGTATTAGGGACATGGATCTCACTATTACAGTGTACCCTACTTGAAAGGTATAAAACTTAATATATACTCCCTCCGTCTCATGATAATATATAAACTTTCCTGTTTGGGCGTCCCACAATAATATATACTTTCCTAAAATGGAAAGGAATCTTTACTATTCCCTCCACTCATTCTCTCTCCTACATTATTTTAATACTCACATCACCATTATAATTTACTATTCTCTCCACTCATTCTCTCTCCTATTTTATTTTCACACTCACAACACTTTCAGTATAATATTTCCTCCTTAATTCCCGTGCAAAACCCAAAAGTCTATAAAAATGTGGGACGGAGGGAGTATAGCTTTACATTTTATTAAAAAAAAAAAACTCAGAGCATGGAGCTCGCTACTACGATGCTTTCTTATAAATAAAGTAAGTGTAAAGTTTGTTTAATATTGCCTAAGTAATGGATATTTAAAAGTTCATATACGTTATAAATATCAAGAGGATCTTATTCAAATGTGTTATCTTATTTGTTACCCAAAATTGCTAGCAACACATTAGTAGGTGCTACATTTATTTTTTATTTCTTTTTTTTATTTTTGGATTTATATTAATTAAATTTTGTATTTCAAAAAGTATATTTTCATAGATTTAGAGTTTGTAAAATCAAAAGGTTTTTAACGAAAATCCTTAAATTTTCCCTAGCTAAAAGTACTTAAGAAATTTCTATTATTTTGAAGTTCAATATGATTTGAACTTGATTTTCAAATATGAAAATCCAAAATTTTCGAAATTTTTCTGTAAATACTTTTAGTTGTCTTTATTTATTAAAAAAATAAATTAAAAAAATGTCTGAATTAGTTATGAGAGGTTGTGATAGGGAAAATTTTTTTACCTTTTTAATAAAAATTTGTTACAAAATTTTATGTGTAAAACGTTTTTAAATTTTATGATAAATATGAGTTAGTTTTATCTTGTCAAATCACTTCTATTTTATCTCGCTATACTCCTTAATTACACCACCGTCCATCATTATCTCCCTTCATCGTCTTCTCTCTTCTCTTCGTCTCTCTCTCTCTCTCTAAACAAAACCCTCCATCTTCATCTTCCTTCTTTCTGTTCAAATCCGCCATGTCCAGCCCTTAAAAGAACTCTCAAAATGCTTCTCCCATGGACATCTCTCCCTTAGCCCCTTCCAGTGTTGCATCAAGTGTTGCCATTCCAATGGAGACATCACCCGCGGCAACACTGTCCACAACACCATCCACAACACCAAACCTATAATTGGTTATGTCAAATCCTTCTCCCTCTCCTATGTTAATGGTCATCCCTGATACCTCACCTTCTCTGGAGCTCACATTGGGTATTCCTAAGAAGACAAGGAAGAGAAAGTCTGTTGATGCCTCTTCTAGGGCTCAATTCTCTTGCCAGCGACAATTCGAGAGAGACTTAAGACTGTGTCTAGGCCAAAAGGTGTTGCCTCAAACACACCTGATGATCTAGTGGAGATTATTGATGAAGAATCAAGTGCCTCCCTATAAGTATCTTCTGAAGAAGGATCAGATGAGAACTACAAAGCAAGCAAAGAGAAGTCATCCACTTCTGATGATAAAGCTTGGTTAGAGGATGATTTTGATGAGCCGGTAGCCCAAGCCCAGCAGAGATTGATCAAAAAGCAAAAGCTCCAACGAAGTGTTGTCTCAAGTGTTGCCACTGTAGAGACAACACCAGCCACAACACAAGCTACAACAACCACAACACAAGGAACCACATCCATCACCACACCCATAGTGTTGGGTTTTGGGGTTACAAACGCAGCGAAAATCTTTATAAAACAACACAAAACCCTAAGCCCTCCAAAGACCAAGAACGCATCTTTAGTCCTTCTTAAGTACTTAAGGATCATCTTGACTGTCATCCAATGGTTCTCACCAGGATCAGATTGGTATCGACTCGTCATGCTCAAGGCATACGAGACATCGGGTCTAGTACAAATCATAGTGTCAATGATAGATCCAATAGCCGAAGCGTATAGAACTTCATTCATCCTCTTTCGCTCATCAGTTGTCTTAGGACACTGCGTCTTTCTAAGAGTAACACCATGATCCTTTGGCAAGTTGCCTCTCTTAGAATTTTCCATCTTGAATCTTCTAAGAACCTTGTCAATGTAGGTACTTTGACTCAAACCAATTATTCTTCTAGATCTATCTCTATAGATCTTGATGCCAAGGATGTAAGCGGCTTCACCCATATCTTTCATGGAGAAATGTTTCCCTAACTAAGACTTGATAGTCTAAAGTGCAGGAATATCGTTTCCAATGAGTAAGATATCATCGACATACAATAAGAGAAATAATACTACGCTCCCACTGAATTTCATGTATACACAAGGTTCATCTTCGTTCTTGACAAAACCAAACTCTTTGATCTTTTCGTCAAACTGAAAATTCCAACTCCTAGAAGCTTGCTTCAATCCATATATGGATCTCTGCAACTTGCACACTTTGATAGCATTTCTTGGATCAACAAAACCTTCAGGTTGGGTCATATTCACATCCTCGAGTAACTTCCCATTAAGGAAAGTCGTTTGACATCCATTTGCCATATCTCATAGTCATAATATGCAGCTATGGGAATTAAAATTCTAACAGACTTAAGCATGGTAACAGGTGAAAAGGTTTCATCATAGTCAACACCATGAATCTGCCTATATCCCTTTGCTACAAGCCTAGCCTTGTAAGTATGCACCTTCCCATCCATGTCACTCTTTTTCTTGAAGACCCACTTGCACCCTATGATTTTTACACCTTCGAGTGGCTCAATCAAGTTCCAAACTTGATTATCCGACATGGATTGCAATTCGAATTCCATGGCTTCTAACCATTTATTCGAATTGGGAGTGGACATCGCCTCTTGATAGGAAGTAGGTTCGTCATTCTCAATGACTTCCGCTTCATTACTTTCCGACACGAGAAATCCATATCTTTCGAGTGCGGATCGTAACCTATCCGATCTACGATGGACTTGTGGATCTTGAACCGGTTCCACAACTCCTTGTGGATTTGATTCAGTCTCTACTATCGGTTTCATGTATTTTCGGGTCTTGAACTTCTTCAAGATCAATTTTACTCCCACTAGCTACTTTATTGAGAAACTGTTTCTCAAGAAAAGTACCATATTGAGCAACAAACACTTTGTTCTCATTGCGGTTGTAAAAGTAATACCCTTTGGTTTCCTTTGGATAACCAACGAAAATAACCTTGTCAGATTTAGGTGCTAACTTATCAGAGACAAGTCTCTTCACATAAGCTTCGCAACCCCAAATCTTCATGAAAGACAAACTAGGTTTTCTTCCATGCCACATCTCATGTGGGGTCTTATGAGCCGATTTAGTAGAGACTCTGTTCAGTGTGAACGCAGCAGTCTCTAATGCATGTCCCCAAAAGAATATAGGAAGGTCAACTTGACTCATCATTGAACGAACCATATCCAATAGGGTTCTATTCCTCCTCTCGAAAACACCATTCCATTGTGGTGTTCTGGGTGGAGTCAACTCTGAAACAATTCCACAGTTTTTGAGATGATTGTCAAACTCTTGGCTTAAATATTCTCCACCACGATCGGATCAAAGTGCTTTAATAGTTTTGTCAATTTGATTTTGTACTTAATTTTGAAATGTTTTAAACATCTCAAACGATTCAATTTTGGACTTCATCAAATAGACATATCCATATCTAGATAAGTCATCGGTGAACGTAATGAAATACCAAAATCCTTCCCTAGCAATGCTCCTCATTGGTCCACATACATCTGTATGTATTAGGCCCAATAACTCACTAGCCCTTTCACTACTCTTAGTGTAGGGTGGTTTGGTCATTTTTCCCAATAAACAAGACTCGCATATCTCATATGATTCATAATCATGTGAGTCTAACATACCATCCTTATGGAGTTTAGAGATGCGTTTCTCGTTTAGATGACCAAGCCGGCAATACCACATGAACGTGTTGTTCACGTCATTGGGTTTAGACTTCTTGTCTACATGATAAACATTTTCAACATTATTTTATTTCTCATCAACATCAAGAACATAAAGGTCATTAAATGAACTTGCAATACCATAAAGTATATCATTTAAATAAATATAAAACTTCTTATTCGCAATAAGAAAATTATACCCTTCATTATCCAAACAAAAAACTGAAATAATATTCCTACTCAAATTCGGAACATAGTAACAATTGTTCAAAACAAGTACTAAGCCACTAGGTAAAGTTACGTCATATGTTTCTACGGCTAATGCAGCAACTCTTGCTCCATTCCCCATACGTAGGTCAACTTCACCTTGTTTAAGTAGCTTCCTATTCCTTAGTCCATGCACATTTAAACAAATGTGAGATCCACATCCGGTATCTAATACCCATGAACTAGAAATAGAAACAAGAAAATATCTATCATATAGATACCTGAATCAGAAGCAATCGTATTGCCCTTCTTCGCCTTTAGGCCTTCCTTGTAAGCCTTGCAGTTGCACTTCCAATGACCAACCTCTTGGCAATGGTAGCAAACCGCATCCTTTTGAGATGCTTTGGGAGCCTCTCCGGCAATGGCAACTTTTGCCTTAGGTTTAGCAACACTTGCTTTACCTTTGCTATCTTTCTTGAACCCTTTTTCTTTTTTAACCATTAACACATTTGTCGTTCCGGGCTTCTTGATATTCTTCTCTGCAGTTTTAAGCATCGCATGCAATTCCAAGAGATTTTTATCTATGCCACTCATGTGATAGTGCATATAAAATGACCATAACTTTCAGGCAATGAATTTAACATCAATCCGTGGCGAGTTCCAAACTCATCGGATTTCCAAGCCTTTCGAGACGCTCAATGTGACCCTTCATCTTAAGGACATGAGCACCAACTGACTGCCCCTCTTGCATCTTGCATGCGGTTAGGGCTTTAACCACATCATACCTCTCTTGTCTAGCTTGTACTTGGAACATTTCCTTTAAGCGCTCTGCTAGATCAAAAGCAGCTTCCATGTGCTCAAGGTCCTTCTGAAGGGCCTTAGACATGGTGGCAAGCATAAGGTATGTCACATCATTAGAATCATCAACATGTTTCTTGTGAGCATCCTTATCTGCCCTTGAAGCATTGGCAGCAGGTGGAGGTGGAACGGGTTCGTCAAGAACGTACATTTTCTTCTCTTGCCTTAGAACAATTCTTAGGCTTCTGATCCAATCAGAATAGTTTGTACCGTTCTCTTCAAGCCTGTCCTTCTCAAGAATGGATCGCAGCGACAGGGGTTGATTATTGTGAGTTGTCATTACTACAATAAAATATGCAAATAATGAAACACATAAGTATCAACACATTTATCATCTAAGAGCAAATAATGTATTTCATAAATACTCCCACTAAATTATACACCTTCAAATACAAACATGTATCATATAATCATAGTAGGCTAAGATCTATATTTTACTTGATTTTGGTTTAACTAAGTCAATGCCCGAAATCAAGCTATTTAGGTAGAAACATCAACCATATCATATATGACTCTTAGATCTTTTATGAGATTTTCTTAGACATCATATGTCAAAAAACATGTTTTAAACCTCATCTATGCCTTGGGTAAAATCTCATTTGAAAGCACCAATTAAGTCAAAACATTTTTCAAACGTATGAGACATGGAACGATGCACCTAACTGAGTCAAAACTACATCAACCATTATCTCATCGTGATCACAAATTAAGATATAATGATGCACCCAACTGAGTCGAAACTACATCAAAATATCCTAAAATTTCACAAGTGTTCTAATCAAGAAATGGCATAAGACTTAAATATTTAGAAGGTTTTACACATAATAACAAACATCGCATGGTTGTAACATGAAACTTATGTGTACATAATCATGAACATGGGGCTTCACATAATTACAAACAAACATTTTGATTCGATTTTGAGAATTTATCAATCTGCTTTAATCATATTAAACAGATCAATAACCTATGTGATAAACTAATCATATTAATCCATCATAAATCATGACCATGGCATATCTCATATACTTGTTTTTCACAAAACAAAACACATAAAATCTAGATCTATTTCATATAGCATGGATAGCAATTAATCAAATTAAATCTAGCATGCCAATTTCAATCCTAATCATGATAAGACAGGGCTCTGATATCACTGTTGAGTTTTGGGGTAACAAACGCAGCAAAAATCTTTATAAAACAACACAAAACCCTAAGCCCTTGAATCTGTCTAACATGAAGAGATGAAAAATATGAAAATAGAATTACATACCTTGAATGCGATTAAGTTTGTTCAAAACGAATCTTCAATAGCAAATCTCAAAACGAATCTCAAAAACGTTGATGAAGTTTTTATCTTCTCCTTGTTCTAAACATTGTGATGAATCAACGATTGAAGGTCTTCAAGCTTTTTGGTGATAAAGTAATCACCATCTATTGGTAATTCACAGGCGAACGGACCAAGAACACTTCTTGTTGGATTGCTAGATGATCCCCGATTGTTGAATCAATATTCAACAATCAATGTCTGTTTGGTAGAATGAATCTATGGAATTTGATCTTTGATTCGTAATAAAAATCAACCAATTAGTGTTTCAAAAACTCTAATTTTCATCACATATGGATGGGACAAAAGGATTCTATATATACGTGTTATAAATCCCTAACCCGTAAGGAAAATAGTCCTTTTTCCAAGTCAAAACGGGCTTCTAGCACCGCCAGGACGAGTCGTCCCCAGGGGCACGACTCGTGAGCACGAGTCGTCCCCTAATACATGCACTCTGATAGATTCGTCCCTGCCTTGGGGAATAGTTGGGCCAATTGGGGACGAGTCGTCCCCTCAGGGCACGAGTCATCCCATAGGGGACGAGTTATCCCTTGAGCCCAGAATTCACCCATTTAGCTATTTTCAATCCTTTCTTTTGTGTGTGACCCATTAGGAATTATATTTTATGTTGGTAGTGAGTTGAAACATCATCCTCACAAGACATTAGTGACTTCTAGCAAGTCATTATGTCCACCCAATTAAATATAACATCAAATCTTGATTCCTTGATAGATCAATGTCACAATCCCTTTGTCCACGATGTCAAGTCGAACATGAGTCATGGTCCATGTCAACTCACATGTTCAATGCTTTCTCGATTCCGAATATGTTGATAATCCAAATGCATTTGATCTCTATCAAATCACTTGAGTGTGGTCACACATTTCATCAACATCATTCATCGAGAGGCCCAAGCAAACATCTCTCTCAACGAGAGGGACAAACCCCATCTTGACTTATCATTCTTCCCTACGAGAATCCAATCGTGCCAACATAGCCCTTATTGCTATCCTATTAAAGATAGTGTTAGACTACATCAAACAAGATGTTCATCATGTGGAAGACGATGATAATCTTAGGTACAAAGGATATCAATGACACGACTATCATGAGATTTAATCATGACATATATGACTATAGACCATGTCATAAATCTCGTCGGCAGGTCATGTCCAATACTTGTTCTCTAGCAAGTATCCATAAGTATAATGTGCATCACATGCATATAACCATCTCCATGATTATCCATTACCAACTTATACTAGATATTCATAATAACTAGGGACGCAGTTCAATATAATAAACATGTAAACATATAATGAACCAAATAAATTTTCTCTACAATAAATGATAAAGACGATTACATAGCGGTTTAAGTTATAAGTCAAACACAACTAAACGCCTAGGGCATTACACCAACACGTAGCAACACTTGAGGTATCACCTACTCCTTCTTCGAATCCTATAACTTATCATGTGTCATTTGGTTTTTATGAACTTCCCTTTTTGTCTGAGGGAGTTTTATAGTGAGTCAAATTTGGACAAATGGTACAAGACTCAGAAAAAATTGATTATTAATGAGAGAAACATTGATGTGAATAAGTTCAAAAGCTTTGGCATATATCAATTTTTGGAGGATATGCGTTTTTTGCCAACGGTAACAAAGGTTTCTAAATATGTTGAGAGTGTGGTGATGAACTTCTATGCCCATCTACGTGAGGACATAGATGATAAGAATACCCCCCATTATGGGAAATTTTTTGTGAGGGGAACCATCTTTGATTTTAATCCTGCGATGATCAATAGAGCCTATGGCCTTCCAAACGTAGATGATGAGAGTTTGGCCATTGAGCCCAATATCTTGGTAATCTATCTTACGGGTGGTAGGATGAATGTTTGGAGTGATCATTTTAGAGCAACCCACCTTACTTCTCTGTTTTGTGTTCTTCACAATCTATGAATAACCAATTGGCTTCCAACCGCCAATGAGAACACAATCAATCTAGAACAAGCTACCTTGTTGTATAAGTTGGGGAATAGACAAAGAGTAAACATTGGGAGAGTGGTTTTCACCCACTTGGCTGCTTGGGCAAAGAAGAAGAAGGCCTCCGCATACATCTTTCCATCCCTCATTTTTAATGTTCTCACCTTCCAATCTCTAACCCTATGGAACGTTGATTACTATACAGAGAGCCCAGTGTACTATAAGATCAGCAAGCATTTCATTGAGGCAGATAAGCACAAAGATATCCTTTGGGTTTCAGCTGCTATTGCACCTCCTTCTGCTGCTCCAGCTCCAAGTGTTGCCCCAAGTGTTTTTTCGAGTGAAGGCAACACTCAATGCAACACTCCATCAATAATGATTGATGCTTCTGATGTACTTAAATTTTTCCACATGCAGATGAAGCACACATATTCTCTGATGCAAGGGTGGCCGGAAATGAGAGCAGGCATGGAGCAAATGGTAGATTTAATTTCTTCCAAAATAGGGGGAGATCAACAACGAGATGTTTCTACCAATGCTTGTCCGAGTGGTGCTAGAGCCGAGGGAAATGAAGGTGGAACAGAAGGAATAAGGGTTGATCCTCAATCTGATTCAACTATCGAAGCTTGATGGTTTAATGTTTCTTGGATTTTGGTTATCTAAAACAATTTTTTTTGTTTGGTTTTGTTGCTTAAACAATTTTTGTTTTTGTTTTTGTTTAAATGGTTGTTTGTTGGATAGTTTTTAACTTGAGGATATTTTGTGGTTAGTTTATAATAATCTTTGGTTTGTTTTTAAATCTTAGATTTAGGGGGAGAAAAATATTAAGGGGGAGATATATTTTGGAGTTACATAACTAACATTCTTATACAGGAACATCACTTTGTATTTTGTAAAGAAATGTGTAATTAAGGGGGAGATTGTTAGTGTTACACCAGTGTTGCCATTGGTGTTGTCTCCTATGTTTCTACACCAGTGTTGTCTGGTGTTGCCTCATGTGTTGTCGTCGTGCTATCAGTTTAAAATAAGGATAGTTACTACATGTTTTTCATAAATTACAAAGTGATAGTTAATTGTTTTAATGTCTGCTATTAGTTTGTTGGAAACGTGGTTGAATAGGTCATGGTGGTTATTCAAGGCGTGACAAATATGTTATAAAAGTAAGTTACACATAAATCCTCATTTATGTTTAAAATTAGAGACCAGGTAAATATTTTTAGAGATTTATCTATTTACGGGGACTGAAGATAAGGCGTACAAGGTTGAAGAAGCTTGGCGGTACAAGCGTTGAAGCATAGGAAGATCTAGTCTCCTACAAACATGGAAGGTGGATCTTAAATGTAGTCTTCTCTCTCATGGTTGTTTTTCTGGTGAGATTGAGGAGGCTCCAAGTTCTAGGAGCCTATATAAGTGAAAGGAGTCGACAGATTCAAATCAACCAATCCAGAAGTTGAGATTTGCACAAGATAGAACACGCCTCTTCTGTGTTGTCTCATATGTTGGCAACACACTATCCAACACTAGTGAGTTATAGTTAATAGCTCTCATTCCTAGAGTGTTTCTGTGTGTGAGATAGTGTGTTCTTGTAAATAGTGTGTGTGTGTGTGTGTGTGTGTGTGATATATATATATATATATATATATATATATATATATATATATATATATATATATATATATATATATATATATATATATATATATATATATATATATGTGTGTGTGTGTGTGTGTGTGTGTGTGTGTGTGTGTGTGTGTGTGTGTGTGTGTGTGTGTGTGTGTGACTTGAGAAATATCTATTATCATGTGTTTACATTTATTTTCGTTGATTTAAAAGTCTCAATTATTTTGTCATTTTGAATTTATGTGAATAGTGTTGTTATTAGTGTTGGCAATATTATTGACATGGCAATATTATTGACAACACTTAACACTTGTTTTGTTTTTTCGCCTATCTTATCTTAAGTTATTGACAATTTCAAAACGTTTCATATAGTTAAATAAAGGGTTGTCCACTGCAAGAGCCTCAAGTGTATAAATGATCAACTTATGAGGTCTCATTTCGCAACAATAATAGAAACCAACGGTTTAATTCAAATGTATCACATGTTTGTGTACAATAAAATGATTTGATTATTGACTCACATAGTGATAATTTAAAAAGATCAAAGGTGTAGAGAATTTTCATGAAAGGAAGTGTGGAAGTGACTAGTTACAAGGGAACTGTGATGGTCATTCATTTAATTTGTAGGGACAGTGATGATTCAACTGGAATTGAGACATTTTGAGGATTCTTTTTATTTTTATTTAATTTTGTTGACAAATTTTCCTCGATATGGGGCCTGCCATTCAACTACAAAATAATCTGGATGTTAACAGTTGGATCTCACTTTGAGGGTTATTTTGTCTTTTCAGGAATTTTTTCTCAAATAATCCCTTTTTACTTTTTTATTTACCAAAATGACTCACTGTTCAAACTATTGTCCAGAATGTTCATTTTTTTGAAAATCGTTACACCGTGTAGCGAGTTTGATTAGGATTTGTCAAAACTCGCTATACCGTGTAGCGAGTTTAGGGTAATTAAGATTGGCCGTTGAAAAATTAATTAGGGCATTTAATTAGCAAACTTCATTACACTGCGAGTGAAGTTTGACTGGCCGAGTCAAACTCGGCTACACGGTGTAGCGAGTTATTTAAATTAAAATTCTCTACAAATCCGTATGTCTTCTTCATACCCACCAAAACAAATCATTTTTTTTCATTCTTTCTTTCTCAGTCCCCCAACAAAACAAACCCTTTTCTTTCTTTCTTTCTTTCTCAGTCCATCTCTCATCTATCTCTCTCAAATCTAATTTCTCTGTCAAAATGGATCAATCGCCGCCTCATATCATACCTGGTCCCGCTGGTGACGCACAGGCCGCCATGCGTCGGCATCGCACCGGAAAAGCTCATGTCTCTCAGGGACCCCCCGCTCAGTCGACCCAAGAGGCCATACGTAAAAAGCTTGAAGAGCCGGTGGAGGATGATGATTTTCAGGGCAAAGCTTGGCTTTCTGCAATGGACTATCTCACTAGAGAGGGTACATTTTATCCGTTGAAAATGATCAAGGAAAAATGCAAAAAATATGAAAGGGTGGAACAGGTATAATATTTTACATTAATTATAGTTAAGGTTGAAATTTACAAATAATTGGTCATTATATTTTTGTTCTATTAGGTTGTTGTGGTTGTGAAGGAGTTCACACCAAGTGGTCATGGCTCTGTGCATTTGATTTTGAAGGATCCTACTGATACCATTGATGCTTACATTGCTGACAAAGTGATGAGGGAAAGTGAGGGTGAAAGTGACATAGGTGTTGGTGCTGTTCTTATACTTACTCAGGTATGAAATATTTTCCTTAACAACATTACACTCCCTAAGGTTATATTCCTTAACATTTTGTTCTAAATGTTTTGTTTTGTTGATCTATTAGGCTGTTGTTTGGGCCCCCTCACGCTCAAAAAAAATACTTAACATTGTTACTTCCAATGTTTCTAAGGTATTCCCTAAGGATTGTTAAGTTAATTTGTTGGACATGTAATATTTGGATTTCTGTTTAATTTAATATGTACCGGAATTTATGTAAAATTTTCCTATGTGATCGGGCTGTGGTCACTGAATTTTTTGGATTTAATGTAAGATTTCCTATGTGGCCGGGATGTGGCCACTAACTTGACAATATTTTTTTTTGTGATGTTATTTTAATTTTTTTTAAAATTATTTTGTACAGTTTGTGTTTGATTTTGTTGCAATTATTCATGACATAATTTTTTTAACACATAACAAAAAAATTTGAAAGAAAAACTTAATTCAGCAACATGTCTTCATTTGTTTTAAAACATGTAAAAAAAATATTTTAAAAAAAAATTATTCAGCAACATGTCATTATTTTTTAACACATGTAAAAAAAAAATTTATGTTAATACGAAGCTATTTTGAGCAATAATTTGAAGCTGATTTAATTGTCAAAATTAAAATTTAAAAGTTGTTATTGTTACACCATTATATGTACTACAAGGAACAATTTTTAGATATTCATTATGATACCTAAATTAACATAAATTTATTGCTCAAAATACCTTCGCGAACGAAATTATTTTTTTTAGATATTCAGCTTCTTTTTCTTGTTCCGTTTAGTGAATTCCGTACTTATGCTTAAACTCGCTACACCGTGTAGCGAGTTTTATTATGATTGAAATCGCTACACGGTGTAGCGATTTTAATTGTACTTTAGTCAAACTCGCTACTTCGTGTAGCGAGTTTAGGTCAGAAAAAGTACTTTCCAGCTACCAAGTTCAGTTTTCAAAACCAGTGAATAAGTGATTCACGTGAATGTAACCACTTTCTCTCAGCTTTCTTTGTCTCTTTCTCTTAGCTTTCTTTCTTTCTTTCTTTCTCAGCTTTCTCTCTTTCTCTCAATCATCTTTCTTCAAAATAAAATTTTTTTACATTATTTAATTTCATCAAAATTGTTGAAGATCAAGAATCAAGGTAAATTAACATCATCTTAATAATTGTTTTCACTTGTGTTTAGATATAAAATTTATTCATTTAATTGTATTTTATTATATTGTAGATACAAATGTTAGAGTTTTGTTATGTAGGTTTTAACACTTTGATTTCGTAATGTAGGGTTAAAGATGAACGGGGATCCAATCATTTTTATGTGTTATTGGGGAGGTGATGATGAACAACCGTTTGATGGTCCTCATTTCAAAAAAGGGCCAAAATGTGCAATAAGGGGTAATTGCCGATGGAAATACAATGACTTGATTGATGAGTTATATAAAAATGGGAACTTAGATCGGTCTCAATTTGATTTGGAAGTCATTTACAGATGCCCTCATTCTTTTGATAGCGGGATTGGTGAGTACTTTCCTTTCCGTATTGAAGATGATGCGTGTATGGATGTAATGTTCGATCAGTTTGCTAAATTTGGGGGGATTGGAAATTTGCAGCTGTATGTGGTTGTAAAATTAATTGAAAATCGACCCAATCCAGAGTTTGAAACACAAAGACACGAGAGTACTTTCAGGTTTTCTCCAACTGGTAACCGTGATGATGGGGTTGGTCCAAGTTCCCAAACTCTTGTATCATCTCAAACACCAAATTATGATGATGGGCCATTTGGGCATAATTATCATGTTAATGATGATGATTGGGCATTTGGGCATAATGATCATGTTAATGATGATTATGATGTTGACTATGAAGAAGAGGAAGTACAAACTGATGTAGATGCAATGCTAGAGGATGATGATGATGAATATGAGGAGGGTGATAGTGATTCTAATGTCGATTTGGGAGCCGGTGATGATGGGCCGATTGATGATGATGTGGAAGCACCTCTTGTTCACTATGAAGTGCCGGAAAATTGAAGATATGAGAGAGGGAATTATCCCTTTTACAGTGATATTGGTACATCTGCTCGACAAGAACAAGGCTTGATTGATTAAGATCATGCACATAGTTTTCCAGTTTGGGATCCGGAACAACAGGCGATTGCTAAAGGGATACGCTTTCCTGGCAAGAACGAGGCACAATTTGATATAAAAAGGTTCCATATTCACAACAATCGCAGGTTTAGGGTAAGAAAGAGCACACCGAACACATGGGTAATTGAGTGTCTATTGAAAAATTATCCATGCAATTTTTATGTTCGTGTGAGTAGAAAGAAGTTTGGCTATTGGGAAGTGACCAAGTATAAGTGTAACGACCCCAACCCTAGGCATTTATTTTTAATATTATATTAGATGCTTTTAATATTTATATTTATTTTATGTGTTCCTTTATGTCTTTAAATTCTTAATTTAAGATAAATTGGGTAAGTAGTAAGATTGGAATCTTTTAAGAATTTATTGGTTATTAAATAAAGAAGATTGGGGAATAATAAAAATGGAAAAATGATAAATAGTGCAAGGAGGTGAATTGAGTAGGATGGATTATTTGGATAAATGAGTTAAGTTTAAATTAAAGGGATTGGGTGAAAGTCTTGGTGATATTTCAAGAGGGGGGCCAAAGTTTATAACCTCCCCTCCTCATGCCATGTGTTCCTCTCTCCTCTCCCCCATACCCTCCTCCATCCGCCCCCCCCCCCTTCTTCTCCTCCTCACTCTCCTTCCTCCTCCCTCATTCATTCACTTCTTCCTCCAAGAGAACATTTAGAATTCCATGGAAGCTTTCAAGCTCCATTCTTGAAGCCAAGCAAATCTTCCACCAAACTCAAGTTTAGGAGCACCTTTGGAGTTGGATCATCTTGGGGAGTTCATCTAGCTAAATAGATCAACCTTCCTTATAAAATCCAAAAGTGAGTTATTATGACTTTCCTTCCTCTATATGCTCATGAATTAATTGATGTTGTTATTATTGATATAATGGTTATTTGGGGCCTTAGAAACCTTCTTGGAGTTGAGGAATTAGTTAATATTATGGAACATTGTTGTTGTTCATAAGAAATGATTAAAAGTGTAATAAAATTGGTTGAGTTGTATTAAGATGGTTAATCATGAAATATGGAAGTAAAAATGGGTTGGAAATCAAGTGGTAAATGATTTGGGTTTAGGTTATCTTGGGGTTTAAATGAATTAATATAATGTGTATGAAGTTAGGAAGTCCTTCTAGGTTCACAAACAAAGGAAAACTAGTTTGGGACAATTTTGGTTTGGGTTGTTGAAGGATTTTTATTCTGTTTTGAATTCTGGGCTTAGGGCACGAGTCGTGCCCTGTGGCACGAGTCGTGCCTTGGATGGGGACGAGTCGTGACAAGGATTAAAGGGAAGTCGTGCCTAGTGGGGACGCCTGTTTCTGGGGAAGGCCAAAGGGGCACGAGTCGTGCCCTGGGGCACGAGTCGTGCCCTGGCCTGGTGACATTGGGTCAACTTTGAAGCTGTTTAAACCTAATCGAACTAGAACCAAAATGAAATCTCTTTAACCTAGATTAAAGTAGAATACTTTGGCTACTCAATGACATCTTAAGTGATCAAAATGGAATTGTGGAAGTAGTTTAAATATTGCCCGAAAATGGTTGATAGGTTTGATTTGTGACTTCACCAAAATAGTTCCAATTTGGGAAATAGAACTTGAACTTTAATAAATGTTATTCGAGGTCGTATAATGACTATGTAAGAGTGGTTTATGATATATAGTAGCCTCACTCCCTATCTTTAGTGAATAGTTGCAATGGTGTAGAAGCCATAGGTTTCACTATTGAGCTAATTGGTAATGGGTAGGTATCACTTGTGGCATTGTGTCCAAGTTATGGAATTATTGATATTATGGTTATCTTAATATCCTAAAGTATGGACTATTTGGTAAGTTGTTATGTGGTATCCCATTGTGTGGATTTTGTGTTATATGGTGGTGTGACATCCCAATTGTGGATTATGTGGCATGTTGATTATATTGTTACCCCAATATGTGGATATGTTTATTATGTGGTTGTATGGTTATCCCAATTGTGGATTTATTTGTTATCATTCATATTTATTGATGATACTATGCATAGTGTATTACTTAAATGTTGCATTATGGTATTGATTGGCATGAGTATACATTACCATGTTATTATATGATTATCCCATTTTGTGGATTATAATTCAAGTATCTATTATGTGCTTGAATGTGTATATGTTCGGGTGGGTATGATGGAAGTCAATCAATTATTGATTTGTTCAATAAGTGATTGAAGGTTCATCATATCGGTGACCCTTCCCCACTCTGTGGCCACAGTGTGGGGGTGTGCGGCTACTTGTCTTGAGTGATAAGTAGCCTTTACATACTGCTGCGATTAGGAGAAACCGGGGAATGCTGTATGAAGCCAACGGCTCTCTGATGGCGATGATAGTATATGATACTCTAAATATAGGGGTCATATATGTATCCTGTTTTTCTTATATGGATCTCTGGGGTATGAGACCTATAAGCGGTGAATGTGCATGGGGGCAGTTCACCAAAGAGTGGAGTTTTACTCCCACGTTGTACGACTTATTGTTCGACGGGGAAAAGGTAAAATGAGGTAACGTAAGGTGTTTACCGCTTTCATAATGTGTTAAGTGTTGCCATGCTACGTGTTGCATCTTGTATGGCATCTTGCCGCATATCATAATAGCTCATTGAGATTTATTCTCACCCCTCTCCCTTCTTGTTTTAGATTCCGAGACAGGTGACCCGAATCAGTGAGGCCGGGGTATCATTGTGGACTTTGCTTTTGGGGCTTGACAAGTTAAGTATAGGAGTGGTCTGTTAGGAGTATTTGTTAAGTATTCCTCTTTTATATTTTGTATGGAAAACCCCTTTTGTTAAACAGATGTTAATTAAGGTTTCCAATGTATTTGATCAGATATCGGTTTATTAAAGTTGTGGTTGGATTTCCTCTAAGTAGAGATATTACTAATTGATTTTAAAATTTTAAAGTTTGAAAGGTGGTTCTCTTTTAAAGGCAAATAAATGTTTTAAAAATTAAGATGGTTTTTCTTAGTTTGAGCTCCCTTAGCTCGGGATGCGTGTTAGGTCCCGGGTTGGGGTGCTCACAGTTGGTATCAGAGCTTAGTTTAGAGGTCAAGGGTAGATGTCTAAACTAAGGAGGAATGTGTGGAAATTGACGTCGAGTGTTTTATGCAGGAGTTCGTTCTAATGGCCGGAAGCAAGGATGATCAGCGAAAGGTGCTAGGAAAGGAAGTAGATATGGGTATAGGTGGAATTCAGAATGAAGAGATGATGAAATTATTCAGGGAGTTTGTACAAGGTATGGAGATGAGAGGATCAGTTTCGAATCAACTTGAAGGATGTCAAAGTGATGGATTGGAAAGATTTGTGAAGATGAACCCACCGAGCTTTAACGGAGGTCCGAACCCGTTAAAGGCGTTAAGAATGGTTAGCGAGAAATGAATAGGATTTTCGAGGTTATAGAAAGTCCCAACAAGGAGAAAGTTAGGTATGCCGTGTTCAAACTTGAAGGTTTAGGCGATCGGTGGTGGCAAATATTGAAGGGAAGTTGGGAGGCGGGATCATACGCCCCCGGACTTGGGATAATTTCACCAAACATTTCGAGGATTATTTCGTTTCGATGGTTACAAGGGACAAGAAGGAGATCGAATTCTTAGGACTAGAACAAGGGATCATGACGGTGAATCGGTATGTAATCGGGTTTGAGGAATTAGCTAGAAGTTGCCCTCATTTGGTATCGTATGAAGCGAAAAGAGTTCATAGGTTTATAAAAGGTTTGAGGACTGAGTTTAGGAAGAAATTTGGGATTGATAGCTTCACCAATTATCGAACGGCCTTAGAGAGAGCTTATAAGATCGAGAAAAATATTGAGGAAAATAGTGGGAAATTGGAAGGTGAGATTGGAGATCGACCAAGGGCTTTAACTTCGGGAAGGATGAGAGAGAAACTTGTGGTAGCTTCTTCGTCTAGGCCGGTACCCAAACAAGTATGGGATGATGTGTAAATATTGCAAGAAGATGGGTCACACCGAAGACAGTGTTGGAGTAAGCAAGGGAAATGTTTGAATTGTGGAGGAGCGGGGCACTACAAGAAAAATTGTCCTGCATTTCGTCAGAGGTTAGCTTCGGGTGCCGGTCCAAAGGTTCAAAGAGGTGGTATCAAAAGAGATAAGGAAGGGAAACCAAAAGAGAAGGTCCAAGGTCAAGTGTGTGTTTTGGGTCCAAGAGAGATGGATCCCTAGAGGTCACTAGAGGTATATTTTCCTGTCTCAGAAGTAGGGGTCATACTTTGTAGATCCTGTTGCATATCATTTATAATTGGCATCACATTTTGCTTACATGTGACATACATTGTTGAGAATTTGTTTTATTGTTAGAGGATTCTGCTCTTATGAGAGAATACCTCGAACCTTCTTTGGTTTACCACGATGGTTATGTGGTTATGGCTGAGCATGTATTGCCAGTTGAAGTGGTATAGTTATTATTTTACGATTCTTAGATATACTTGACCTGGAGGGTTAAGTAGTTGTTGTATAATGATAGACTATCCTAATAGGTGAGTCTCCTTTTTCCATGCCTAAATTGCTTATATTGGTAATTGTTATAAGTGAACCTTAAATGTAAGATTCTGATTTTTTTGAGGGTGTTTAGGGTGAAAGTTTTGAATTAAGATGTGAAGAGTAATTGGTATATGCTAGACTTGCTTAGGGAGTCTTTTCCAAAATTTTATGTGCTAGTTGCGAGTAAATGTTAAATGTGCTTTCGTTGGTATATTTTGTTGTGTTGGTTACGAGTAGGATAAGTGAATTGTAATTCTTATTTTGATGGCCTTAGGGTAATTAGAATTGATGATATCTTTGTTAATTAAAGTTTCGGGAAGATTGTAAAAATAATTTGAGAGTTGGGTTAATGATACCTTGTGAGGAGTCCCTGTATGCAAAGTTTAGCTAGTATGAGTTAGCTCGAGAGGATTACAAATTTTGGGTTCTATAGTCTCAAACTCGGATGTTACCAAGGATCTTGTGAGGTTGAGTCCGTGATCTTTGAGTTAGCAAGTACTACCTAAGAAATTTAATGAACCCTTAAGAATTGTAAAGTCATTACTTTGGTTGAATCTAAAGGGCGTATAAATGGTGTAGGTTGTGATGAGGATGAATCATATTGTTAGTGATGGAAAATAGGTTGACTCTTACCTTACCTAGTGGATGTGAGAATCTTGTGAAATTTTAAGTGTGTATTAAAGGAAGATCAGGGTGTAGTGTTATGCAAAATGGGAAGTGATAGCGTATGTTTCGAGGAAGTTAACTTAGATAGAGCGGAAATTTCTTATCATTGTTCGAGAGCGGTTACAATTGTTTGTGTGATTTAAACGGAATCTTATCTTTTGAAGTTCTCTATCGGGGATGGTTACCGATCCTAAGAGTTGAAGGATTTTTGTAGTCGATAGGAAATATGATTACCAGTGGTTGGGTGTGTATAATATCAGTTATCATTCTAACATTAAGATAAAACCGTATGAGACGTTGTTAGGAAAGAAAATATCGATCTCTAATTTGTTGGGATGAAATTGGGAAGCAAGGTCTAAGGTAATTTAGCGCCAAAGTTTGTTAATCCATTTGAAGTTTTAGGAAATGTTGGTGAGTCGACTTATAGACCGATTTGGGGCGACTTATAGAGTATTTGAAGTTTAAATGTGATATCGTAATGTATTGGGAGACATAAGATGTAATACTTTTATTTGAATATACTTTCTTTGAGGTCGTGAAAATTCGGGTTAGTGATGATGGTATAGTATTCTCGGAATATTAAGTTGTAGTATCACATTACTTATGAAATTGGAAAATCTTGGAAAAATCATAGTGTTGAAGAGACTAATTGGGGAGTGAAGTCCTAGAGTATTCGGGTTAAGAAAGTGTATAGTAGAATTATGCAATGGAAAAAATCTAATGGAAAAGTGTTAAGTTAGAATGTGTGAAAGGTAACCCTTGCTATCTGATCCTTAGGGTAAGCGACAGTCAAATTCGGGACGAATTTTCTTTAAGGGGGAGTGAGTGTAACGACCCCAACCAACCCTAGGCATTTATTTTTAATATTATATTAGATGCTTTTAATATTTATATTTATTTTATGTGTTCCTTTATGTCTTTAAATTCTTAATTTAAGATAAATTGGGTAAGTAGTAAGATTGGAATCTTTTAAGAATTTATTGGTTATTAAATAAAGAAGATTGGGAAATAATAAAAATGGAAAAATGATAAATAGTGCAAGGAGGTGAATTGAGTAGGATGGATTATTTGGATAAATGAGTTAAGTTTAAATTAAAGGGATTGGGTGAAAGTCTTGGTGATATTTCAAGAGGGGGGCCAAAGTTTATAACCTCCCCTCCTCATGCCATGTGTTCCTCTCTCCTCTCCCCCATACCCTCCTCCATCCGCCCCCCCTTCTTCTCCTCCTCACTCTCCTTCCTCCTCCCTCATTCATTCACTTCTTCCTCCAAGAGAACATTTAGAATTCCATGGAAGCTTTCAAGCTCCATTCTTGAAGCCAAGCAAATCTTCCACCAAACTCAAGTTTAGGAGCACCTTTGGAGTTGGATCATCTTGGGGAGTTCATCTAGCTAAATAGATCAACCTTCCTTATAAAATCCAAAAGTGAGTTATTATGACTTTCCTTCCTCTATATGCTCATGAATTAATTGATGTTGTTATTATTGATATAATGGTTATTTGGGGCCTTAGAAACCTTCTTGGAGTTGAGGAATTAGTTAATATTATGGAACATTGTTGTTGTTCATAAGAAATGATTAAAAGTGTAATAAAATTGGTTGAGTTGTATTAAGATGGTTAATCATGAAATATGGAAGTAAAAATGGGTTGGAAATCAAGTGGTAAATGATTTGGGTTTAGGTTATCTTGGGGTTTAAATGAATTAATATAATGTGTATGAAGTTAGGAAGTCCTTCTAGGTTCACAAACAAAGGAAAACTAGTTTGGGACAATTTTGGTTTGGGTTGTTGAAGGATTTTTATTCTGTTTTGAATTCTGGGCTTAGGGCACGAGTCGTGTCCTGTGGCACGAGTCGTGCCTTGGATGGGGACGAGTCGTGACAAGGATTAAAGGGAAGTCGTGCCTAGTGGGGACGCCTGTTTCTGGGGAAGGCCAAAGGGGCACGAGTCGTGCCCTGGGGCACGAGTCGTGCCCTGGCCTGGTGACATTGGGTCAACTTTGAAGCTGTTTAAACCTAATCGAACTAGAACCAAAATGAAATCTCTTTAACCTAGATTAAAGTAGAATACTTTGGCTACTCAATGACATCTTAAGTGATCAAAATGGAATTGTGGAAGTAGTTTAAATATTGCCCCGAAAATGGTTGATAGGTTTGATTTGTGACTTCACCAAAATAGTTCCAATTTGGGAAATAGAACTTGAACTTTAATAAATGTTATTCGAGGTCGTATAATGACTATGTAAGAGTGGTTTATGATATATAGTAGCCTCACTCCCTATCTTTAGTGAATAGTTGCAATGGTGTAGAAGCCATAGGTTTCACTATTGAGCTAATTGGTAATGGGTAGGTATCACTTGTGGCATTGTGTCCAAGTTATGGAATTATTGATATTATGGTTATCTTAATATCCTAAAGTATGGACTATTTGGTAAGTTGTTATGTGGTATCCCATTGTGTGGATTTTGTGTTATATGGTGGTGTGACATCCCAATTGTGGATTATGTGGCATGTTGATTATATTGTTACCCCAATATGTGGATATGTTTATTATGTGGTTGTATGGTTATCCCAATTGTGGATTTATTTGTTATCATTCATATTTATTGATGATACTATGCATAGTGTATTACTTAAATGTTGCATTATGGTATTGATTGGCATGAGTATACATTACCATGTTATTATATGATTATCCCATTTTGTGGATTATAATTCAAGTATCTATTATGTGCTTGAATGTGTATATGTTCGGAGTGGGTATGATGGAAGTCAATCAATTATTGATTTGTTCAATAAGTGATTGAAGGTTCATCATATCGGTGACCCTTCCCCACTCTGTGGCCACGGTGTGGGGGTTTGTGCGGCCTCTGGAGTGATAAGTAGCCTTTACATACCGCTGCGATTAGGAGAAACCGGGGAATGCTCTGTATGAAGCCAACGGCTCTCTGCGGTGGCGATGATAGTATATGATACTCTAAATATAGGGGTCATATATGTATCCCTGCTTTTTCTTATATGGATCTCGGGTATGAGACCTATAAGCGGTGAATGGGCATGGGGGCAGTTCACCAAAGAGTGGAGTTTTACTCCCACGTTGTACGACTTATTGTTCGTACGGGAAAAGGTAAAATGAGGTAACGTAAGGTGTTTACCGCTTTCATAATGTGTTAAGTGTTGCCATGCTACGTGTTGCATCTTGTATGGCATCTTGCCGCATATCATAATAGCTCATTGAGATTTATTCTCACCCCTCTCCCTTCTTGTTTTAGATTCCGAGACAGGTGACCCGAATCGGTGAGGCCGGGGTATCATTGTGGACTTTGCTTTTGGGGCTTGACAAGTTAAGTATAGGAGTGGTCTGTTAGGAGTATTTGTTAAGTATTCCTCTTTTATATTTTGTATGGAAAACCCCTTTTGTTAAACAGATGTTAATTAAGGTTTCCAATGTATTTGATCAGATATCGGTTTATTAAAGTTGTGGTTGGATTTCCTCTAAGTAGAGATATTACTAATTGATTTTAAAATTTTAAAGTTTGAAAGGTGGTTCTCTTTTAAAGGCAAATAAATGTTTTAAAAATTAAGATGGTTTTTCTTAGTTTGAGCTCCCTTAGCTCGGGATGCGTGTTAGGTCCCGGGTTGGGGTGCTCTCAATAAGGCTCCTCACTGCTGCTTATATTCTGGAGCAAGTCAAGATCACCCCAATCTAGATGCCAAGTTTATCGGTCGAAAAGTCATTGGTGTTATTAAGGCCGATTCAGATGTCAAGGTTGGAGTCATTATTGCACGCATCTCTAGTAAGTTCAACAAGGTAATCACTTACAAGAAGGCATGGTGTGGAAAGCAGAAGGGCATTGCAGAGGTTTTTGGAGATTGGGAGGAATCTTATAAGAGGTTACCCCGCGTCCTAGCAGCCATTCAAAAATACAACCCGAGGACAATTGTTGAGTACTCTGGGCATTTGGGCCTTGCATTGAAGCTTTTTCTCATTGTCGGCCAGTCATTTCTGTGGATGGAACATTTATGCATGGTAGATATAAAGGGGTAATACTGATTGCCATGGGTGTTGACGCCCAGGACAGTATACTTCCGCTTGCATTTGCCGTTGTTGAAAAGGAGGACTGGCCGAACTGGCGTTGGTTCTTATACCTGGTTTGCAAGCATATTATCAAGAGTCGTGAAGTATGCCTGATATCTGACCGTCATTGGGGCATTCTGAAGACTGCAGCTGAAGATACGTGGTGGCCAAACGTGCATCATCGATATTGCTTGAGACATATGCGAGCAAATTTCTTGGAAAAGTATAGAGGGGAAGGGTTGAAGTATCTGTTTTGGAGAGCGGGTAAAGCAACTCAAGATAGAAAATTGAAATCTATCTTAGAGAGTATCCGTGGAATTAAGCCCGAGGCAATTGCATGGTTTCAGCATTTGGATGCCAAAAAATGGACATTGGCACACGATGGTGGTTACAGGTATGGCATCATGACTACCAACATGACTGAGGTTTTCAATGGTGTGATGAAGGGAGCTCGTGGGATGCCAATCACAGCAATTGTTGAAACTGCCTTCTACCGTTGTGTGGAGTACTTTCAAGTAAGGCATGGATTTTCAATCAATGCCTTAGGAGGTAATCCTGATAACCCTAACATCAATCCCCTACACCAATTCAGCCAGAAAGTCAATTATCACTACTTGAAGAACACCACGAAAGCGGCAACACATCACGTCAGGAGGTTCAACAATCACGAAATGGGGGTGTATCAAGTGACAACCGCACGTCAGGGTGATCACGGAGGAAATATACAGATTGTCCGACTTAATGAGCGTACCTGCACATGTGGTAAATGGGTTGCCTATCGCATGCCTTGTTCCCATCTTCTTGCTTGTTGTTCTGCACAAAATCTTGATGGTCGAGATTTCGTTTCTCAATATTACACCGTTGGGGAATACTACAAGACATGGAAGGGGACATTCGAACCAATCGAGCATGAGGACTATTGGGGCGTGGATGATTTGGTGCCCAGTTTTTTCCCTAATCCCCTACTTCGACATTCTGCGAAGTCTGGACGACCTAGATCAAGACGCTTCCGTAATTCTATGAACTCTCAAGCAGATAAACGGAAGACTCTGTGTTCATCATGCCACCAAGAAGGGCACAATCGTCGTAGATGCCCGAACATTAGGGAGTAGATGAATGTTTTTCATGTAATTTATGTTTAGTTTGAATTGGATTCAGTTTCAGTTGCAGTTTTATTTTATGTAATTTATATTTGAGTTGAATGTAATTTTCCAATTTTTAAAAATTACGTTAGTTATTTTAATGAATATTTAAAAATTATAATTGATGAAATTCAATAGAAAAGTCAATTAAAAAAAACAGTTAGTTTTCCAGTTAAGTTTTAAATTTCAGTTTATGTTTGGCATGATTCCAGAAAGTGGGTACATATTATAGGCAGCTTGGGAGCGGACGCTCCCCCCCCACATTAGGAGCGGACGCTCCCTTTTGGCAGAAACTTACGATGGAAATGCAAGTGATGTGAATGTTCTTTTGAAATCGCTAGACCGTGTAGCGGTTTCACTAAAGTCGCTACACCGTGTAGCGAGTTTAGTGAAATCGCTACACGGTCTAGCGATTTCAAAAGAAAATTTGCTTTCCTTGGAAATCTGTTTACTTGGGCGAATGCTTATCACTGTATGGGCGACCGCCCAGCTGGGCAGATGCAAACAATCAAATCAAAACCAAACAACCAAATTAAAATCTGCTCAAACTACAAACTATAAAACCTGTTGTAAACAATCAAATTAAACATAACAAACATAAAACATCCAAATAACACTAAAATGCAAACATCAAAATAAAAACTAAACTAATAGTACAAAGTTTCAATACAAATAAAAAATATTCAAATAAAAACTAAACCAATACAACAAAGTTTCATTACGTAATAATAATAAAAAAAAGTGAACTCGCTACCTATTATCATAGTAAGACGGGGTGTAGGGTTTCGTCGGATTCCGGAGCCGAGACCCTCTTCTAAGCATCTCTTCCTGTTGTTGAGCAGGGGTAATCTGAGATGGATCGGAGAAGGGGCGGAGCCCTGCATGTGATATAGGAGTCCTCAACCCACTTCCAGTCGTATAAGCGTCGAAGCCCATAGTGGATGGTCCAGGGGAAGGGTCTGCCTGGGCACTCCCAATCCCACCCCCCCAGCCACCCCCACTCCCACTCCCTCCGGCACCCGGAGTCCCAGTCCCCCCGAAACCCCCGCTCCAACTCCCCCACCGCTGTGGGCCGCCCAGGCCCCGTGACCCATTCATAATACACTCGATGCCTCGGGTCTGCGATTGAGGCTCTTGCTCGGGCTCGGGCTCATCATGAAAGTCCATTTCGGGTGGTGGTTCTGCCTATTCTCGACGTCTAACCCGACGTTATCGAGGTGGTTGTACCCCCGGTACGCGATCTACCGGTGGGGGAGGTGCAGCAGCCTGAAGGCGATGGATCTCCCTAACTCCCGTGAACCCGTGTGTAATTCTCGCCCGCATTGAAGCTTGTCTGGAATGCTCCTCCACCTCATTGTCGACATGCAAGTGATGAAGGGTCTGCACCTGTTTTTGTATCAAAAAATATATAAGTAAATAATTGATGTTTTGTTAAAAAAAAAAAAAAAGAAAAAAACTAGAAATAAAAACTTAAAAAATGTAAAAACTTACCATAAACTCTAAGGCAGGGGCAGACGACTGGTATCCATCCCCCTCTATTTGAGTGAGGTGCTGCACAAACTTACACGTTATGTTCCGATACCATACCATATATGGATTGGTGTAAGTCATATCGTGGAAGTCGTACTCCCCGGTGACCAAATTTTCGTGCCGCTGGTCCCATCGTGCAATAAGTAGGTGATGCCGGTCACTCCATCTCACCATCCTGTTTTCCCGCCGATCAGAACGGTGCAACTCCGGGTCAGTGTTGCACGGTGGTGGGACAAACTGCCTCAGGCCAAACTGCCTCATAACGCGATCAGGCAGATGCCACTCGACCCTCTCAAAGCATATGAGAGGGACCTTCGCCAACCATATGTCCTCACCCTGAGTGCAGTAGGGCGGAGCGTATCTCCCATCATAAGGCTTCCACGCCACGTGAGCCTCGTTTAGCCGGACCAGCTGATCCTGATAGCCTCGCAGGCTATGTGCAGTAACCTCTCTCAGATCCAGTGATGCCTGGGTCCAGCTGAAATTTCATAAACAGAATAATTATAAGATTTAGTTAAAAAAAACATTAAGGAAAGTGAAAATAACGTATGATATATGTATACCTGCATCCGAGGGGCATGAGCATGAAGTTCTGCTCTCTGAATCGATAACGGATCTGGGGCCTCACACATCTCAACCGCTCTCAAGCCCAAATCTATATCAAATAAATGTATATCAAATACTATAAATAATGCCACTAATTTGAAATAAAACTTAAAAACAACAACTTAATGAACATTAAAATGAAATAAACATACCTGTAGAACGTTGAGATATCCTCCGCACTGTTTCGTCTCAGGGTGAGTCGCACTACACAACTCTCGATATAGGAAAGCGAGCGCAGCACTCCCCCAACTGTACTGGCTGACCCTAGAAACATCCCTAAGCAGAGGGAGATAATATAGCTTAACCTTGTTGTTCGTACGATCAGGCATGATCGTAGAACCCAAGGCAAGCAAGATTTACGCCCGTACGTACTGATCAACAATCTCTGGAGCAGTATCCTCATTGAGGTCTCTAAAGTGTGGGAAACGCAAGGTAATCCACCTAAGCTTAAGACTGCTCCCATCTATATCTCCGTCACCAGGGACAGCCCCTAAATACTGCTGACATGCAGCTCGCCAGTCTATATTTGCTGGAAACCCAGCATCAGTAACAGCATCCCCATCAATCGGCAACCCGCATATCATGCCGATATCCTCTAGGGTGATCGTCATCTCACCCATCGGGAGATGAAACGTATGGGTCTCTGGACGCCATCTCTCGATCAAAGCCTCAAGCAACGCAAAATCATACTGTATCCTACCTATATAGTGTACTCCGCTAAATCCGCACTTCGCCAGTCTCAACAATATCACAGGAGCTAATTCGCCTGGCAAGGTGGCACCATGACGAAAATGGAGGGGACTAGAAACCTCCCACCCGGCCCAAATATACCTAGCCCTATGCTCCGCATGCCGGGTCAGAACAGAGGCATCGATAGGCCCGGGATCAATGAAAGCTTCCATCTATTTATTTCAATATCAAGGTTGGTTATTGCTCTATAAGGCAAGGAAATAAATAAGAGAATACAAAGTTGTAATTACTAGTACGTGGCATTGTAATCCAAAGTTATCCCACACTTCCAAGAAGTGCTTGTGGGGAAGGTCTTGGTTTTCAGCCTATATACTAAGTAATACTTCAAGAGTAATAATTTTCTATAAAAAATTGTTAATTAGTGAATCATTTTTGAGACGGAGCTTCCAATTATTTTATCCATAAACCCTAAAATGCAAGTAAACTAATAATTAGGGTTCAATTCTCATTACCCCATTTCCTTTTGGACAAATTCCAAATTTCAACCTCATACAAGCTAAATATAATTATTTTATCCCTAAGTCTCTTAAATAAATATTTTAGCTTTAAATTTATGAAATAATTAATTTACAAACAAACAAAAATTTAAAAATGAAATAATCATTTCACTAACATAAATCGATAGAAGTGGAGCAATGAATGAGCAAAAAACAAATTTATAATTTTTTTTGGACATTTAATTTGGGACGGGGCGAAGGGAGTATGAAATGAGTTGAATGTTATATCTAATAACACAAAACAAAAAAATGAAATGAAAAAAACATTGACAGTAAAATTCAACATATTTCCACCATTTTCAACATTTTAACAATCATAATTCATAAAAATGTAAGTAAATAAATAATATTAACAGCCATAATTCAACATATTCAAGGGTTTAGAAAGTCATCAAAATGCAATTAGAACATTATAGAAAAATAAAAAAATAAAATTCCTAAATTGTAAGTAATTAGAACATCATCAGAAATTTAAAGAATTTAAATTAGAACATCATCAGAATTTAAAGAATTTAAACTTACAATTTAAAAAAAGATTGAATTTATTTGGCAAAATCCTTGGTTGATTGGGTGTTCTTCTCTTCTTCTCCCTTTCTCCTCCTCCTCGGCGTTAATCAAATCCTTGGCTTAATTCCCCAAACTGGACTGAATTTTTTTTTTCTCGTTTCCTTTGAAAAACTGCAGAACTCGGCGGCTGTTATGGTTTTTTTTTTCTTTGCTTTGAAGTTGAAGACGTAAACTGGTAGGGAAGTGAAAGGGTAATAAATAACTCGCTACACGGTGTAGCGAGTTTAATACCAAACTGGCTACACCGTGTAGCGAGTGTAGGTTAATTAAATGCACTAATTAATTCTCCAAACGGTCAATCTTAATTACCCTATACTCGCTACACGGTGTAGCGAGTTTTGAAAAA
Source organism: Adenophora triphylla var. japonica (assembly GCA_022495995.1). Classification (NCBI taxonomy): domain Eukaryota; kingdom Viridiplantae; phylum Streptophyta; class Magnoliopsida; order Asterales; family Campanulaceae; genus Adenophora; species Adenophora triphylla. Next base: position 432,191 of record JAFEMH010000946.1, read on the forward strand.
TCCTAGTCAAACTCGCTAAACGGTGTAGCGATTTTTAAAAAAATGAGACATTCTAGGCAATAGTTTGAACAGTGAGTCATTTTGGTAAATAAAAAAGTAAAAAGTGATTATTTGAGAAAAAAATCGTCTTTTCAGCTACCCTCCCACACCCCCCCTCCAATACATACACAGCGAAACGCATCAACAAGAGCCATCTATTTGAACAAGATTAAATTTGAGTCCTTACAGGCATTTCAACAGTATCCCTTTTCTTCTATTTCAACATCCTAACTAGTGGGACATTAAAATTGTGTAATTTCCCGTCGAATATCAAAAATGGTTGGATATTGATGAGCCCGGACCAGCTAGATCGGGCCCAAGCTCGGTCTGATCCAAGGGCCCAGCACGGTGACACACCCTAGACCGCCCAGGTCAAGACATCGATCTTCTCCAGCAGTCCCAGTCAAGACCGCACACGGCCAAGAGCCAGGATGGTGACCGCGGACAGGGTGACCGCTCTATCCGTGCCCGCGTCAACATGGTGACCGCTCTATCCATGCCCGCGTCAACATAGTTGACCGCGCCCAAGATATTGACTGCGAGCTCATTCCTGACTCTCGGTTATCTCACCTGCCTCCCGGTTAAATACCAAGGCTTAGTGAGCACGTTAGCTTACTGGCTCTGACATGCAAGTTGCCGGCTTACTCCCATCGCATTCAATGCGGTTCAGACAGGCGCCTACTATTGCCATTAATGCGCCGCGTCGGATACACGGCTCATGTCCACATCAGCGACATCCCCTCTGACAGAGGATCCTCCTTCCCTGATAGACCCAATCAGATGCGGACACGTGTATGCGGTCAAATATCAAAGTGCCCTTTAGGGCTGACCTCATGGCTTACGTCAGAGAGCAGCTCCCCATTTCCTATAAATAGAAGACTTTTGTCCCCTTGAACAAGGTAAGTTCCAAATATACACTGTAAGTCATATTTCTCTCAAACCCTAAACACTCACACACATTCAAGGAATTCCAAGCCTTATTTCTCAGTATTCTTACTCTCACACCTGAGGGCCTGAGTTGGAGTAACATCCAACTTTGACCTTAACGATGGTTCGTTTGTGTTGTGTTCTAGTTATATCAACCATTAAATATATCCAGCCAGATATCCATAAACTGTTCAGACCTTGAAAAGCTTGGCGTCATCAGTGGTTCCATTGCCGGGAAAGATCATTTTGTTTCTCGTAAATTTTTGTTTTCAGACACCCCTCGTGTTCTAAACAATCGACTGTCAAAAAGCTTTCCTTTTTCAGTCATTTTTTCAAATATGTCTAGAATTTTGCAAAATGCCGGTCATTTGACCATCCAAGAGGATAACCAGGCATCCCCTTCCAATGTCAATAAGGGTAGACCAGGCACCTCCATTTTTCAAAGAATGGGGGATCGTGCTCAAAGCCTAAACAACCTCTCCCTTGCTCAACTAGTTATAAGGAGGTTGACAGATGAGGCTCGAGCTGAAAAAGCCCAAACCCTCCTAAACAACAGCCCAAAAACTCCCAACGCTCCTATAAAAGCTGCCCTCACCTCCCCAAATACTCCTCTTTCCCCTGAGCAGATCCTAAAGATGCAGGAGATCCTGGCCACCAAGTCCAAACTGGTCGCTGAGGCCATGGCCATCAACGACACCCAGATGGACCTGTTTGAAATAGAGGCAAATGGCGGAATGCCACTCCCAGAAGGGTCCCAAAGGTTCTCCCAATGAGCCCCCGCCTTATTCTCATCAGACGAGTCCGTGATGTGCAAAGCCTTAGCTGCAACTTTCACGGGCAAGGCCTTATCCTGGATGCTGGCCCTCAAGTCCAGGTCTCTCAAAACCTATGGCCAATTCAGGCACCTCTTCTTGAACGCTTTTGCCGGGGCAGGCGAGCCCGCACAACCAAAGACAGATCTTGTCCGCGTCAAGCAGGCCGCCAATGAGACAACCAAAAGTTACATCTCTCGGTTCCGGAAGATGAGCGAGCAGATTGTGGACTTGAAAGAGGGTGATATCAGACTCTGTTTTGAGGGCAGTCTCACCTCCTCGTTCCTCAAAATGAATTTTGCCTCCAACCGACCTAAGAGCGTGGAGGAGATGTATGAGAGGGCCTCTGCCATTGCTTCAGCCGAAGAGCCGAATGAGGCCGTTCCCCGAGTTCTTGTTAAAGAAAGAATCAGCCAAGTCGAGGAGACCGGCCAGGAACCTGCCCGCGGCAATAACCAGGGAAAGAACCGCGGCCGAGGGACGGACAAGCTCCAAAAAATCACGGAGGAAACAGTCTATACCCCCCCCTCACTGAGCCCCGGGAAGTAATCATGAGAGCCTCGAAATTTCCCCCTCCTTTCCCTATGGGCCGAAAGTCAAATGAAAGGAGTAGGGCCAAATTCTGTGAATATCACAACGACCACGGGCACGGCACTGAGGACTGCTTCCAATTGAAGCGAATTATTCAGCGAGCTGACAAAATGGGTTAAGGGCCATAACAATGCCACCAATAATAATAATCTCCAGCAGACACAAGCACCACGTGGTCCCGAGAGGATTGAGAGGGACAATTACGATGATGAGTTGGGTGACTATGAAATAAACTTCATTGGAGAGGAGCCTCCATCCAACAAACAGCTCTCCCAACAGATTCGAACCTTACAGAAGGTTTTCTTGATCCCTCCAATGGCTCCCGAGAAGGAACAAGAGGTTGGGTTTAAAAGGAGTGAACTTGCCTCCTCCCTCTTTCATTCTACCCAACCCCTCACCATCAGAATGAGAATCAACCGGGCAAACATTGGCCGAGTTTTAATCGATACAGGCGCGGCCAGGGATATACTCTACTACCATACTTTGGTGGGCATGAGGATGACCGAGGCTAACCTGACTCCATATACGGGCATGCGAGAGGGGTTCACCAATCACGCCGTTGGAGTAAAGGGGACGATAGTGTTTGAAGTGACTATTGGGGAAAAGCCCATGTTGAAGACAGCCAAAATTACTTTTTATGGTGGTTGATCTTCCTTCCCAATACAATGCTATTCTCGGCGTAACTGCTCAGGCCGAATTGGGAATAGTCGCTTTCGTTCCCCACCAAAGGGTGAAATTTAACACCCCAGGCGGGGTTGCCACAATAAAAAACCAGCCCGGGAGATTCCTCCGAGCACTAGAGGAGAAGAGGAAAATGGAGAAAGGCCAGACATCCTGCCCACAGAAAGAGGGCGAGGACAAATTGAAAAAAAGGAAAGCCCATGAACTTGTTCTGGCACCCATTCCTATTGGCATGCTTTCTTTCCATACCACAAAGGTGGAGCTCAAGACGAGCAGGAAGTCCAAACAGTTGGCCCCTATGAGGGAGGTTATATTGATAGGGGAATTGAGGGAAAGATTGACCGAGAGGTCATATATTCCATGGCAGCGCTGACCGGAGCCCAGGCCAACCCCCCAACTATTGTTATCGACTCCTTACACAATCGTGAAATCAGCAACCTTCGGCCTAACGACGAGCTCGAGGAGGTGGTAATCAACTTCCACTTCCCCGAGCAAATTGTTAATGTCGGGCTGGAAATTCACCCCGAGGAGAGAAAGATCCTTATCGAGTTCCTTCGAGCCAATTGTGATGTGTTCGCTTGGAGGGTGGAGGATATGCAGGGTATCAGCGAGGACGTGATCCTCCATAAAATCAATGATGACCCATCCTTCAAGAACATCCACCAAAAATCAAGATACTTCTCCCCGGAAAAGGAGAAAGCAATCAAGGAAGAGGTCGAGAAGCTACTGAAAGCGGGGATAATCAAGGAGATCTCCTACCCCAAGTGGCTAGCAAATGTAGTCATGGTCAAAAAGGCCAACGACAAGTGGCGGATGTGCGTTGATTTCACCGATCTCAACAAAGCATGCCCCAAGGATTGCTTCCCTCTTCCTCGCATAGACAGATTAGTGGATTCAATAGCTGGTCACAGAGTATTGAGCTTCATAGACGTATACTCCGGCTACCATCAGGTCAAGATGGCTCCTGAAGATGTCCGCTCCGTAGCTTTCATCACTGCGGGTAAGACATGCTGTTATACAATGATGCCCTTCGAGCTGAAAAATGCGGGAGCCACCTACTAGCGAATGGTTAATATTGTCTTCAAGAACCAATTGGGAAGAAACCTTGAAGCCTACATCGATGACATGGTTATAAAGACAAGAGAAAACTCCCACGAGCTCGACGTGGAGGAAACTTTCTCAAACTTGCACCGCAATAACATGAAACTGAACCCCCTAAAATGTGTATTTGGGGTAACAGCGGGCAAGTTCCTTGGATTCATGGTTAACCAGCAGGGAATTGAAGCTAATCCCGAAAAAATTCAAGCGTTGTTGGACATAAGGCCTCCTGCCTGTGTAAAGGATGTGCAAAAGTTAAACGGGCGCATCACCGCACTAGGCCGCTTTATCTCGCGGTCAGCAGAGAGATGCCTCCCCTTCTTCAAAATTCTAAAAGGGGGGAAGAAAGATGATGAATTTGCATGAGTCACGACTATCGTCAAGCCTTTGAAGAAGTCAAGAGATACCTCGGGCAGCCCCCTCTACTCAGCAGCCCGGTGCCCGGTGAAGAGCTTTTTCTATTTTTAGCAGTTACTGATCTGGCAGTAGCTGCTATTCTTGTAAGGGAGGATAATAACTCCCAAAAACCAGTTTATTATGTATCTAAGGCACTGTCCGCCGTAGAAGGGCGTTATTTAAATATAGAGAAATTAGCTTACGCCTTGCTTGTATCTGCTCGAAAATTAAGAGCCTACTTTTCTGCACATCCTATAACTGTACTCACCGAGGCCCCGCTTAGAAAGGTTTTGCATAAACCAGAGTCCTCGGGGAGGATGCTAGCTTGGTCTATCGAGCTCACTGAGTTCCAGATCACCTACTCCCCGAGAAGGACAATCAAAGTGCATGCATTAGCTGATTTTGTGGCAGAATCGTCATTTAAGCTGGCGGACAGCGACCTTGGGAAGAGAAAGCGAGCAGAATCAGAGGAAGCACAAGATAGCTCAGACACTGAAATTGTACAGCCCAAAGAGCGCCCAGAAGAAGAGTGGACTTTATTCGTGGACGGCTCTGCAAGCAAGTTAATGAGTGGAGCGGGCATACTCTTGATCACACCCTGCGGGGAGAAATTCAAAAGAGCCTTGAGATTCAAATTCGAAGCATCGAACAATCAGGCTGAGTATGAAGCGATTATAGCGGGCATGGAATTGGCAAGAGACTTGGGAGTTCAGAATATTGAGATCAATAGTAACTCTCAGCTCATAGTAAATCAAATTAGGGGGGAGTATGACACAATCAACTCAGTGCTAACTCAGTACTACGGTCTGGCAAAAACCCTCATCAAAAATTTCACCTACTATGAGCTGAACCAAGTCATGAGAGAGGACAACACGGAGGCTGGCCTACTCTCCAGAAAAACCGATTAGGAAGTCATAGACTTGGAGACGGATTGCCAGATAGAATTCACGGAGAGACCTGCTATAGATCGAATTTAGATAAACAATATTGAGGATCAAGTAAGGGACTGGGTAGATGGGATCAAGGATTACATCGAGAAGCAAACCCTCCACGAGGATCCAGTAAAGGCTAGAGTCATTGGAAAGGTGTCCGCGAAATACCTCATCCTGGATGGAGTATTATTTCGACGATCATTCACCAAGCCTTTGCTAAGATGCGTCAAAACTCACATGGTCACCAACTTACTCTATGAGGTCCATGAAGGAGTTTTTTTCGGACATCCCGGTGCTAGCACTCTCTCAAACAAAATCAAATTTCAAGGATTTTATTGGCCTACGATGAGAAGAGATGCGCAAGAGTACGTAAAAAAGTGTGACAAATGTCAGCGATTTGCGGACATCCCTAGACTACTATCAACAGAGCAGACTTTGGTTGTACCATCGTGGCCGTTTGATACGTGGGGAATTGATCTAATTGGACCATTCCCAACTGCTCGAGGAAGCATTAAGTACGCAGTTGTGGCCGTGGATTATTTTACCAAGTGGACGGAAGCAAAGGGATTAGCCACTATCTCCGAGGAGAATGTTATTAATTTTGTCCACGATCACATCTATTGCCGATTTGGGGTTCCACGAGCAATAATTTCGGACAATGGCACTCAGTTCTCTGCAAAATTCACAGCTGAATGCGAGAGAATGAAAGTACAACATCGCCAGTCCACAGTTGCATATCCCCAAGGGAACGGCCAAGCTGAGGCCGTGAACAAGTTAGTCCTAACCGCCTTAAAGAAAAATTTGGAAGGACGTGGAGGACGATGGTTGGACGAGCTCTAGACCGCATTATGGGTTGTCTGCACGACGATCAGAAATTCAACGGGAGAAACTCCTTTCTCGCTAACGTATGGGTCAGAGGCAATGGCTCCAGTTGAGGTAGTCCTACCCTCGTACAGAGTCACATACTTCGATGAGTCTCAAAACGAGGCAAACAGAAGGTATGACCTGGACGATCTCGAAGAAAAGAGAATACGGGCAAGTGAAAAAATGGTGAACTACAAGCAAAAAGCGAAGAAGCACCATGATAAGAGAGTGAATAGAAGAAGTTTTTCAGTTGGAGATTGGGTACTCAGAAATGTGGAGGTCCAAAGGACCCAACCTGGTTTCAACAAACTCTCCCCGAAATGGGAAGGTCCGTACGAAGTTACCCAAATAATCAAGGAGGGTACCTATGTGAGCACCCCAACCCGGGACCTAACACGTGTCCCGAGCTAAGGGAGCTCAAACTAAGACAATCCATCTAGATTTTTAAAACATTTATTTGCCTTTAAAGGAAAACCACTTTTCAAACTTCTAAGTAAAATCAATTAATAATATCTCTACTAAAAGGAAATCCATCTACAACTTTAACAATCCGAAATCTGATCAATTATACAAAAAACCCTGAATAACATTTTTTAATAAAAGTGTTGTCCATACAAATTATAAAAGAGGAATACTTAACCAATACTCCTAACAACCCACTCCTATACTTAACTTGTCAAGCCCCAAAAGCAAAAGTCCACAATGAAATCCCCGGCCTCACTGGTTCGGGTCACCTGCCTCGGAATCTAAAGCAGTAAAGGGAGAGGGGTGAGAATAAATCTCAATGAGCTATTATGATATGCAGCAAGATGCCAAACAGAGTGCAACACATAGCATGGTAGCACATAACACATTATGAAAGCGGTAAACACCTTACGTTACCTCATTTTACCTTTTCCGTCTGAACAATAAGTCGTACAACGTGGGAGTAAAACTCCACTCTTTGGTGAATTGCCTCAAGCACCTTCACCTCTTATAGGACTCATACCCCAGACCATCCATATAAGAAAGGATCCCTATATTAGAGTATCCCAAAAATAATATCGTCCCTCCTTACAACGGTCGCCACACGTCTGTAAAGCTTTTGGGTCAATACGGTCGTGAGCACGCCCCACCCGTGGCCACAGAGTGGGGAAGGGTCACCGGTATGATGTACCTTCAATCACTTATAGAACAAATCCATAATTGATTGGCATCCATCATACCCACCCGAACATAAACACGCTCAAGCACATGATAGATACTTGAGATAATCCACAAAACGGGATAATAATATAACAATACCAAATAATCCACAAAGGGGATAAACACTATAGCAACATGGTACAATATACTCATGTTCAACCAACATCATAATGCAACATTTAAGTAATACACTATGCATAATATCACCAAATGAATATGAAGTTCACTTAAGGTAACAATATAACCACATAATCCACACCGAACAATGAAATCATCATGCCAAGTAATCCACAACCTAATACAATACTAGCAACATACCAGAGAATCCACAACGGGAATACGACACAACCATATACCAAACAATCCACAATTGGGATAGTCATGCTACAGTGATATATATACATTTAATACAATAGTGTGGCTTATGGTTTTAAACATGATTCAAGCTATCTACACCGAGTATGGGCAAGTAAGGTCACCAAGTATCATAAACCAACCCTACGAAGTCATTACTCAACCTTGAATAAATCTTATTAAAGGTGCAAGACCTACTTCTCAAGTTTGGACCACTTTCCGAACAATATTTAACTACTCCTACAATTCCATTTTGACCAATTAAAAGGTCATGGTCAAGCCAAGGTATCCTACTCTAACCTAGGTTAAAGAGGATCAATTCGCATCCGGGTTGATTTGGTCCTACTAATTTATATTGGGTGGAAGTCATACCACGAGTTTATTGAAGAAAATCAGCAAAAGAGAAAACTGGGGAAAATCTGGTGACATGGGCGACCGCCCATGTCACTTGGGCGACCGCCCAAGTGAGTTTACAAGGAGAGCCAACATTCTGCCGCCTTGGGCGGCCGCTCAGCCCCTATGGGCGACCGCCCATGGCCCTTTCAGCACACACACGAATTTCCAACTTAATTTACTTAGTTTATTTCCTTTTAAATCTTTCCTAATTTCATGAATACTAAAGGATTGTTTAACCTCACAACTTCAACTTAAATCATCCAAATCCAAGATCATATAGATTTAAGTTAATTACCAATTAATTCCCACCCATTTCATTTCTCAATTCAAGCTAACATCTTCTAACCTAACTTCACCCATTTCATTCAATTCAAGTTAAGATCTCCTAACCTATCTTCACCCATTTCATTCAATCTAAATCAATTCCTAAGAACAAGAGTATCCTTCTTTGTCATTTACCCATCTCCCAACTTGAAATAGGTTTCCAAGGCATTTACAAAATTATCATCACAACAAGAACAACAAATAGAGTTTCATGAACATTCATAAGAAGGGAATCATAACAACTCACTTTAGATTTTAATATGGAAGATTGATCTTTCTCACTTGATGGATTCTTCTAGCTAATCCAACTTCAAAGCTACCCTTAGACTTGGATTTGATGGAGGAAGAGCTTGGCTTCAAAGCTTGGGTTGAGCTTCCATGGAGTCTAAGGATTTACTAGGAGGAAGATGAAAGAATGAAGGGGGAGGAAGGAGAGTGAGGAGGATGTAGAAGGGGGGGGCCGGATGGAGGAAGTAAGGGGGAGAGGAGAGGGGAACACTTGGGGGGATTTGGAGTGAAGAGGGAATTGGCCCCCCTCTTCTAAAGACTTTCAACAAATATTTAAATCATTCCCCCTAAATATTTATTCTACTCATTTTAACCTCCTATCACTATTTATCTATTTTCTATTTTTATTATTCCCCAATCTTCTTTATTTAATAACCAATAAATTCTCCAAAGATTCTAATCTTACTTCTCACCCAATTTATCTTAAATTAAGAATTTAAAGACATAAAGAAACACATAAAATAAATATAAATATTAAAGCATCTAATATAATATTAAAAATAAATGCCTAGGGTCAGGGTCGTTACACTCACTCCTTAAAGAAAATTCGTCCCGAATTTGACTGCCGCTACTCCTAAGGATCAAATAGCAAAGGTTACCTTTCACACATTCTAACTTAACAGTTTTCCATTAGATTTCTCAATGGCATAATTCTACTACACACTTTCTTAACCCGAATACTCTAGGACTTCACTTCCCAATTTGTCTCTTCAATACCCTGATTCTTTCCAAGATTCCAAATTTCAATAATAATACGATATTACAACGCAATATCCCAAGAATACCATAAAATTCTCACTAGCCCGAATTTTCACGCCCTCAAAGAAAATATAGATAAAAAGTATTACATCTTATGTCACCCAATACATTACGATATCACATTTAAACTTCAAATACTCTATAAGCTGCCCCACATCGGTCTATAAGTCGACTCACCAACATTTCCTAAAACTTCAAATGGATTAACAAACTTTGGCGCTAAATTACCTTAGACCTTGCTTCTCCAATTTCACCCCAACAAATTAGAGATCGATATTTTCTTTCCTAACAACGCCTCATACGGTTTTATCTTAATGCTAGAATGATAACTGTTATTATACGCAAACCCGCTAAGGTTAATTAAACTTCTCAAGTCGAAGGAAAATCCGTCACACAACACAACCTATTCTTCCAAAATTTGGATAGTCTTCAAACCTCTTCCTCTCGACTAACTAAATCCTCCAACTCTTAGGATCGGTAACAACTCTCAAAGGAAGCTTCAAAAGATAAGGTTCCTATTTAAATAACGCAACACAAGTGTAGCTACTCCCGAGTAGAGGATAAGAAAATCTCACTTATCTAAGTTAAACTCCTCAAAGCATACGTTATCACTTTCCCATTCCGTATAATATCATAATCTAATCTTCCCTTAATACACCTTAAAATTTCACAAAGTCCTCACATCCACTAGGTAAGGTAAGGATCGGGTCCGACGCCAACCTATTCTCCATTACTAACAATATGATTCCTCCTCATCACAACCTACACCATTTATACGCCCTTTAGAGTCAACCAAGTAACGACTTTACAATTCTTAAGAATTTCTTAAATTTCTTCGGTAACACCTGCCAACTCAAAGATCACGGACTCAATCCTCACAAGGTCCTTGGTAACATCCGAGTTTAAGACTATAGAACCCAAAATTTGAAACCCTCTCAAGCCAACTCATACTAACCAAACTTTGCATGTAAGGACTCCTCACAAGGAATCACTAACCCAACTCTCAACTTTATTTTCACGATCTTCCCGGAACTTTAATCAACAAGGAGGTCATCAATTCTAATTACTCTAAAGCCATCAAAATAAGGATTACAATTCTGCTTATCCTACTCAGAACCAACACATGAAACATACCGACGGGAGCACATTTACCATTTACTTACAACTGGCACATAAAAATTTTTGAAAAGACTTCTTATGCAAGTCTAACATATACTAATTACCCTTCACATCTTAATTCAAATGTTTCACCTTAAATATTCACATATAACAAGAATTTCACATTAAGGTTTACCTATAACAAATACCAATATAAGCAATCTAGGCATGGAAAAAGGAGACTCACTTATTATGATAGTCTACCATTATACAACAACTACTTAACCCTCCCGGTCAAGTATATCTCAAAATCATAAATTAATAATTATACCAATCCAACCGGCAATACATACTCTATGACCACATCACTATCGTGGTAAATCAAGGGAGGTTCGAGGTATCCTCTCATAAGAGCAGAATCCTCTAACAATAAAATAACATCTCAAACAATATATGTCACATATAAGCAAAATGTGATGCCAAGCATAAATGATATGCAACATGATCCATAAAATATGACCCCTAATTCTGAGACAGGGAATATACCTTTAGTAACCTCTGAGGAAACTATCTCTCCTAGGTTCGAAACATGTACTCGACCATAGACCTTCTCTTTCGGTTCTCCTTCGCTATCTCTTTTGGTACCACCTCTTTGTCAGTCCCACCCAGCCGACCGCCGCAAGCTCGTCCCTCGTCATCCTTGGGCAATTCCTCTTAAAGTGTCCCGATGATCCACATTTTAAACACTTGCCTTGCTTACTCCAACACCGATCTTCGGTATGTCCAACCTTCTTGCAAAAGTTACAAATCATCCCACTTCCGGACCTTCCACTATTTTCCTCAATGTCCTTCTCGACCTTATATGCTCTATCTATGATCGTCGATAATCGGCGAAACCATCAATCCATAATTTCTTCCTATACTCACTCCTCAAACCTCGTTACAAACTTCGAACCCTTTTCACTTCATGCGATACCAAATGAGGGCAACACCTAGCTAATTCCTCAAACCGGACTGAATACTGATCTACCGTCATGCTCCCTTGTTTTAGTCCTAAGAATTCAATCTCCTTCTTATCCCTTGTAACCATTGAAATGAAGTAGTCCTTAAACTGTTGAGTGAAATTATCCCAAGTCTGGGGCGTATGATCCCGCTCCCAACTTCCCTTCAATTCGCCACCACCGATCGCCTAAACCTTCAAGTTTGAACACGGCATACCTAACTTTCTCTTCGTTGCGACTTTCCATAACCTCAAAGATTTTGTTCATTCTCTCTAACCATTTTTCCGCCCTTAACGGACCCGGATATCCATTAAAACTCGGTGGATTCATCTTCACAAACCTTTCTAATCCATCACTTTGATACCCCTCAGTTTGATTCGAAACTGATCCTCTAGTCTCCATATCCCGTACAAATTTCCCCGAATAATTTCATCATCTCTTCATCCCGAATTCCACCTATACCCAAATCTTCTTCAATTCCTTAACTTTCCGCCGATCATCCTTGCTTCCGCCATTAGAACGGACTCCTCGCATAAAACACTCCGTCAATTTCCACACATTCCCACTTAGTCTAGACATCTACCCTTGACCTCTAAACTAAGCTCGATATTAACCGTGAGCACCCCAACCCGGACCTAACACGTGTCCCGAGCTAAGGGAGCTCAAACTAAGACAATCCATCTAGATTTTTAAAACATTTATTTGCCTTTAAAGGAAAACCACTTTTCAAACTTCTAAGTAAAATCAATTAATAATATCTCTACTAAAAGGAAATCCATCTACAACTTTAACAATCCGAAATCTGATCAATTATACAAAAAACCCTGAATAACATTTTTTAATAAAAGTGTTGTCCATACAAATTATAAAAGAGGAATACTTAACCAATACTCCTAACAACCCACTCCTATACTTAACTTGTCAAGCCCCAAAAGCAAAAGTCCACAATGAAATCCCCTACCACCGGTTCGGGTCACCCGCCTCTAATCTAAAGCAAGAAGGGAGAGGGGTGAGAATAAATCTCAATGAGCTATTATGATATGCAAAGAAGATGCCAAACAGAGTGCAACACATAGCATGGTAGCACATAACACATTATGAAAGCGGTAAACACCTTACGTTACCTCATTTTACCTTTTCCGTCTGAACAATAAGTCGTACAACGTGGGAGTAAAACTCCACTCTTTGGTGAATTGCCTCAAGCACCTTCACCTCTTATAGGACTCATACCCTGCACCATCCATATAAGAAAGGATCCCTATATTAGAGTATCCCAAAAATAATATCGTCCCTCCTTACAACGGTCGCCACACGTCTGTAAAGCTTTTTTGGGTCAATACGATCGTGAGCACAGCCCACCCCCGCCACAGAGTGGGAAGGGTCACCGGTATGATGTACCTTCAATCACTTATAGAACAAATCCATAATTGATTGGCATCCATCATACCCACCCGAACATAAACACGCTCAAGCACATGATAGATACTTGAGATAATCCACAAAACGGGATAATAATATAACAATACCAAATAATCCACAAAGGGGATAAACACTATAGCAACATGGTACAATATACTCATGTTCAACCAACATCATAATGCAACATTTAAGTAATACACTATGCATAATATCACCAAATGAATATGAGTTCACTTAAGGTAACAATATAACCACATAATCCACACCGAACAATGAAATCATCATGCCAAGTAATCCACAACCTAATACAATACTAGCAACATACCGTAGAATCCACAACGGGAATACGACACAACCATATACCAAACAATCCACAATTGGGATAGTCATGCTACGTTGATATATATACATTTAATACAATAGTGTGGCTTATGGTTTTAAACATGATTCAAGCTATCTACACCGAGTATGGGCAAGTAAGGTCACCAAGTATCATAAACCAACCCTACGAAGTCATTACTCAACCTTGAATAAATCTTATTAAAGGTGCAAGACCTACTTCCCAAGTTTGGACCACTTTCCGAACAATATTTAACTACTCCTACAATTCCATTTTGACCAATTAAAAGGTCATGGTCAAGCCAAGGTATCCTACTCTAACCTAGGTTAAAGAGGATCAATTCGCATCCTGTTGATTTGGTCCTACTAATTTATATTGGGTGGAAGTCATACCACGAGTTTATTGAAGAAAATCAAGAAAAGAGAAAACTGGGAAAATTCGGTGACATGGGCGACCGCCCATGTCACTTGGGCGACCGCCCAAGTGAGTTTACAAGGAGAGCCAACATTCCCGCCGCTGGCGGCCGCTGCCCCATGGGCGACCGCCCATGGCCCTTTCAGCACACACACGAATTTCCAACTTAATTTACTTAGTTTATTCCCTTTTAAATCTTTCCTAATTTCATGAATACTAAAGGATTGTTTAACCTCACAACTTCAACTTAAATCATCCAAATCCAAGATCATATAGATTTAAGTTAATTACCAATTAATTCCCACCCATTTCATTTCTCAATTCAAGCTAACATCTTCTAACCTAACTTCACCCATTTCATTCAATTCAAGTTAAGATCTCCTAACCTATCTTCACCCATTTCATTCAATCTAAATCAATTCCTAAGAACAAGAGTATCCTTCTTTGTCATTTACCCATCTCCCAACTTTAAATAGGTTTCCAAGGCATTTACAAAATTATCATCACAACAAGAACAACAAATAGAGTTTCATGAACATTCATAAGAAGGGAATCATAACAACTCACTTTAGATTTTAATATGGAAGATTGATCTTTCTCACTTGATGGATTCTTCTAGCTAATCCAACTTCAAAGCTACCCTTAGACTTGGATTTGATGGAGGAAGAGCTTGGCTTCAAAGCTTGGGTTGAGCTTCCATGGAGTCTAAGGATTTACTAGGAGGAAGATGAAAGAATGAAGGGGGAGGAAGGAGAGTGAGGAGGATGTAGAAGGGGGGGGGGGCTGGATGGAGGAAGTAAGGGGGAGAGGAGAGGGGAACACTTGGGGGGATTTGGAGTGAAGAGGGAATTGGCCCCCCTCTTCTAAAGACTTTCAACAAATATTTAAATCATTCCCCCTAAATATTTATTCTACTCATTTTAACCTCCTCTCACTATTTATCTATTTTCTATTTTTATTATTCCCCAATCTTCTTTATTTAATAACCAATAAATTCTCCAAAGATTCTAATCTTACTTCTCACCCAATTTATCTTAAATTAAGAATTTAAAGACATAAAGAAACACATAAAATAAATATAAATATTAAAGCATCTAATATAATATTAAAAATAAATGCCTAGGGTTGGGGTCGTTACAACCTACATATTGCGGACAAAGGAAGGAAAAGACCTCAAACACGCATGGAACAGCGATCACCTTAGAAAGTATTTCTTTTGAAAATTTTGTAAAAAGGAGGGAGAGGCTCTGAATATATGAATATTGAATCACTTTTCGTGCAAAAATAGTGTTAAAATTGTTGTAGCAGAATTCCTACCAGCCTCAAAAGCTAGGGTGGATGCCCGCAAACGGATGCCGACAGGTTAAAGGGCCAACATAAGAGCCCCTACCTACCGAAGCACAAAGATCCATTACGATCCGCATGCCTATATGTGTACAAAGGTCATTATGCCCGTACTCGATCGCGGACAAGATAATATGTCCTGTCCGCGTGATACCACCAAGAAAAAGTGGATATAGATGCAAGTGGGGACAAAGGCCAAAGTCCGGACCCACTAAATGCGTGAAGGACTTAGGTGGTCGTTACTCGCATGCCTGTATGTGACAAAGGCCAACATATGAGCCCGCTTACATGATCGCCACAAGACCCTCACAAAAAACTCAAAAAAAATTTAAATAAGGGGTCAAACCGCGTGAACCACCAATCGTGGATACAGATGCCGGTAGGTTAATGGGCCAATATGCCCCTACCTACTGTTGCGTAGAATATTGCCTCACGGCCACACTCTACATGCCCTATGAAAGTAGCTTGCCTTGGCGCTTTTAACTTACACCACGGATCGCAAGTTCGGAACATATGTGTCAATGGAAGGGAGTGATCAAAGGAGTTTAAAAAACCAAATAGACAAATGAGGTTAAGGCCTCAAAATTTGTCTGAAGGCCAAACAAACACGATCATAGTGAATTAGGGCTGACTCTCACGAAAAATTCAAGAGATTTTGAATACAGAGTTAGGAAAACTGAAAAACGCGGACAGAAGGCCTACTATGCCTCTGACCGCGGAAGAGAGTGTAAAAATTAATTGTTCCAAGTCAAAACGCTGGAAAAAGGAAAAGCAAGAATGCAAGTATCAAGGTACTCAAGTATTGCCAACACTTAAAACAGCCTAAAAAGACAAGCAATTAAGAAAAAAAATATACTTCTATTAATAGGTGAAAAATGATTACAAAAGTCCTACAAATCTATTACAAGAGAAGAAAACCAAAAAAATCCTAAGCTAAGGGAGCAGAGTCCTGGGGATCGTTGGTAGCATTATCCGTGGCCGCTTCGGATGCGGGTGTAGGAGAAGGAAGGCTGGTCGTCACGGTCAGGTCGATGATGACCGGAGAAATGATTGGATCCGTGGAGACTGGGGTAGGAGCTGGCCGCGAGGGGAAAAGATCACTAACTGCTGGCCCATTAGGGAAAAGGTGAGCAACAGCCTCCTCGTATGAAAGCTTCTCATCACCAAACCTCATGGCGTCCATCTCGCCAATGAGGCTGGTGGCCATGACCGCAGCCACCATCACCCTCATATAGAGGGACCAGTGCATGCCCGGGCAGGCATACAGCATCAGTGGCAATAAGTGAGCCTATCAAAGCCAACTGCTGAGCTGTAAACTGCCCCGTGGCAGCAAAGTTACGAAGCTGCGTTTGGCAAGCAATCTCGTACTGAGCAGAGCCTTCCGCAGCAATCGCATCCGTATACTCCTCCGACTTCTTAAACTCCTCCACTGCCTCCTTGCGGGCAGCAAGAATGCATGCATCCTTCTCCAACTCAAACTGAGTCAGAGGCAGCAACTTATCGGAGAGCTCATCGGCCTTAGCCTCCAAGACCAAGACCTGCTTCTGAGAAGCCTCCAGCTTATCCAAGAGCTCAGCGTTCCTCTTCTCAAGCTCCATCTTGTGCCCGCGGAGCTCATCCCGCTCCCCCTGGCCTGGTCCAGCTTCTTCTCAACCTCAGTCAATCGGTCGGAGAAACCCTTCAAATTCGCCTCCTTCTCAGTGAGGGAGGTCTCCTTATCAGCAAGAGTGGCGGACAAGGTCTTCACCTTCTCCTCAGCCTTGGCCAGATCGCGGAGTTTGTCCGCCAAAATCTTGGTCTGCCCTTCAAGCTCAACAGCCATCCCATCGGTGCATTTCCGCAACCGCATAATCTTATTGCCCGCCTGCGAGGAGAAAGATACGGTCAGAAAAGAATCAAGGACACAAATGTCGAAATAAAAGGACAAACAGGTCTAAACCTCAGTAAAGGCAAGGCCTATATCCCCCATCAGGGCAGCCGAATTCTCCTTCATCACTACATTTTTGTAGAAGTCCGGGGAGTAGAGCCGGTTCAGAAGGCCAATCCCCGCGACTGAATTATTGGGCCCATGGGCATAAAAGTCAACCCCGGTGATAGCGGGCACCCCCTCCAGCCTCTTCCTAACGGCCAGCGCCTCCTCGCGGGTGCTGAGAGAAGCCACAGGGTAGGAAGTGGAGCAGATAGTCCCCCCTCTAAGGGGAGCAGAGGAAGAAATCAGGACAAGAGTAGTGGAAGATTGGGCTTGTGTGCCCCCTCCCCTCTGAGATTTTGAGGCCCTCTCCTTGAGCCCCAAGTCAGCTTCCCTCTCAGTCATCTTCCGGGACTGCTCCTGGTTATGCTCGGAAGAAATAGTGTGGCCAGGGGAGCTGGAGCCGCGAACAGTGTGTGCAGGAGGAGGACCCTTGGGGGTGGAGGCAGCTCCCCGGTAGAGGGAATTACTTTGGGATCAGCCAAAGTTGAGCCAGTCTTCCTATTAGCCGTGGGCAGAGTGGCATCCTTGCCCGGTGTCCCGCCCAGGGCAGTTTGCCTCTTCGCTGCCTCTCTTTGTTGTGCCCGCGGATTTCGGACCTTCAGCTCGGCAGCACTCAATGGGGCCATCAGAAGTTGTACTCGTCTGGATCTACTCTGAAAGGAAAAAGAATTGGTTAAAGACAGTCCGAGAAAGTAAAAAGCAAAGCAAATAAACAGCTTTCTCAAAGAGCAGAATAGAGACCAATCCATTCCGGAGGATCGCAGACCGCGCCCATCATACAAGTTTTGCAGTCAGCTCAAGCTGGAAAAATTCGTGCACCCTCCAATCAGGGTAACGAGGCTGGGGCCCTATCTCTACTTTAGGGGCATAGTTGCTACCCTCCCTTCGAGGGGCACCCCTAAGTAGATTAACAAGGGCTCATAGTCCACAAATGCGCCCACTTCATAAACGAGCTGCACCCCATGGTAATGTACTTGGCCAAGTGGGTCTCCAGGGCAATGCGAAGAGCCTCGGACAGAGCTGGGTTAGGATATGCAGTAGCGGTCACCTTCATCGGAACAGGATTGGAAGGTTTGGAGAAAGCCCAGCCAAACCTAGACTCTATGACCAAAATGTTCTTCTGGTTCCATTGGTCAAATTTGTTTGAAGGGGCAGAGAAGGTCCGAGCAAAGTTGTTCTTAACCTTCAGGCCAAGGTTGTCATTGCTAATTTGGTTTTGGTAATAGGCATAAAGCCCAGAAAGGGAGGGTTCGTAGCCCAAAACCCTGCAAACAGTTATAAAGGAGACAAGGGCCCTAATGGCATTTGGAGTCAGGTGCATGGGGAGACAGCTGTTGAATTCAAGGAAGAAATAAATGAAGGGATCAAGGGGAAGTCTTAGGCCATTCTCAAACTGAGCCCCGTAGAAAACGCAGGCCCTATTATCCTCGCGGACATCTGCTATAGTCTCAGGCCGCAACTTCTCCTTCCCCTTTATCTGAACGTGACCAAGAGTGCGGACACGGAATTGCTTGGGGTCTACATTATATATGGTGTATATCTATTCTTCCCAGTCTATAGTGGCCACCTCCTTGGCTTTTATCTTACGACCTCGGCCAGGATTTGCCTCAACAGCAGGCCTCTTGCCTCTGCCTCGGGCAGGGATCTCCTCCTCGAAGGCGTCAACGATTTCTGTTGCCTTCCTGGATGTGCCCGCAGCCATACGGTCCGCTTCCTCGCGGTCATCCTCCTCGGTCTCCATGCTCGTCGAGCCAAAGAGACCGGTAGATGAACCCCTGGTAGGGGCCACCTCAGGTTCACTCACCTCGCCTCCGCCCATCTCACTCTGCAAGGGGTCAAGTTCCTCACTGCTACTACCATGGGCACATCGAAGTCCTCGGGCACGCCAGGGTCCTCGGGGTAAATAGTATTCAAAGGGAGAACATCCAAGGGATTGCTCATATCCTCGGAGCCTGGTGCCCACTCTCACTCGTTTTATTGGGATCCATCAAGTCAACCTTCTCCCAGTCAACAATCACACCAGGAACACGAATCGCTCTCCTCACTAATTCAACGGCGTTCAAAGCCTGATCTCTCTCGCGGGAAAACCTGCACAAAACCCCCATTACAAAATTTCTCAACCTATTTGTATTCCCCAACACCAAAACATCACCGTTCGCAATAATCAACTTTTTCTTGGCCTCCCACAACCGGGGTGGGACAAAAGGCCCCCACTGGTATTTCTCACAGAAATACTAGAAGCACTCCAAAGACAGCCTAAGCTAACCATGAGCTACCTTCCTAAAGATCCCCCCTGACCGTTTACAAACGGCAAAGGTATCTGGAGTGCTCCCATCCCCTAGTTCTAACGGACGACGGGGGTCAAATTCACGGATCGTCATTAAAATCCAGAAGAAATAGAAAGAGATGAAGAAGAAACAAAAACAAAATTACTTACGAAGGTGGATTCGAAGATGGATTCAAAGGAAGAAAACACAAAGTACGCAGCAAGAATTTTCTCTCTCTATGCAGTTTGAAGACGGTAAAAGGGTTTGAGGAAGAAGGGTTTGATATTTATAAGGCCTACCAATATGGGTTAACCCGTATTAATTAGCCCACAAACCGTTCCCCTCGAACCATGAACCGACGCCAACGTTTGAATTTACGAAAAATTAGCCAGTTAGCATTTATGGCGCCTTTTGGATGACTGACACGTACCCTCCGTACTTGTCACATGCTGTCTCTTCACCTGCCACGGGGCCCACCAGCTAACCGGGAGGCAGAGCATTCAAGGCGCCTAGAATCTTCTACACGTGCCTCCCATGTGCCTATATGCACGGGAGGCAGAGCAAAAACCACCGAAAAGCGCTAACACTAGTGCCCGCTCAAGGAGCGATCTGAGGGAACCGAGCTTAACTAGTAGTTCCTCGCTCATACCATAAATAATCATTCACTTGAAACTAGGGGCCACTGATGAGCCCGGACCAGCTAGACCGGGTCCAAGCTCGGTCTGGTCCAAGGGCCCAGTACGGTGACACACCCTAGACCGCCCAGGTCAAGACCGCGATTTTCTCCAGCTGTCCCAGTCAAGAACGCACACGGCCAAGAGCCAGGATGGTGACCGCGGACAGTGTGACCGATCTATCAGTGCTCGCGTCAACATGGTGACCGCTCTATTCGTGCCCGCGTCAACATGGTGACCGCTCTATCCATGCCCGCGTCAACATAGTTGACCGTGCCCAAGATATTGACTGCGAGTTCATTCCTGACTCCCGGTTATCTCACCTACCTCCCGGTTAAATATCAAGGCTTAGTGAGTACGTTAGCTTACTGGCTCTGACATGCAAGTTGCCGGCTCACTCCCATCGCATTCAATGCGGCTCAGACAGGCGCCTACTATTGCCATTAATGCGTCGCGCCGGATACACGGCTCCTGTCCACATCAGCGACATCCCCTCTGACAGAGGATCCTCCTTCCCTGACAGACCCAATCAGATGCGGACATGTGTATGCGGTCAAATATCAAAATGCCCTTTAGGGCTGACCTCATGGCTTACGTCAGCGAGCAGCTCCCCATTGCCTATAAATAGAAGACATTTGTCCCCTTGGACAAGGTAAGTTCCAAATATACACTGGAAGCCGTATTGCTCTCAAACCCTAAACACTCACACACATTCAAGGAATTTCAAGCCTTATTTCTCAGTATTCTTACTCTCACACCTGAGGGTCTGAGTTGGAGTAACGTCCAACTTTGACCTTAACGGTGGTTCGTTTGTGTTGTGTTCTAGGTACATCAACCATTAAATATATCCAGCCAAATATCCATAAATCGTTCAGACCCTGAAAAACTTGACGTCATCGGATATTATCAGGTATATCAGAATAATGAAGTAGTGAGGATAATCTCGAAGATTAAACACCCTTCAACTTGGATGACTGCCGATAGAGCAGATAATAGTGTCCAAATTGCCAATGACTAGCTTTCTTTATCGCTTAAATCACGGAGATAATCTATGAATTGAAATGAATCAAGGTAGTTCAAGAAACCTGTCAGTCACCATCATGGAGTGAGGAACCAAATCTATAACAGATGAACCCAATCTTCAGAATATTAGAAGGTTAAGAAAGATAGAAACTGAACTTGAAAAGGACCAAGTGGAAGATTAAGTAGACCAGGAAAGCAACTCATCAATGAATGGTTGACTCCTACAACTATGTTTCAAAACTATATTTTTATTTTTATTTTTATTTTTATTTTTATTTTTATTTTTATTTTTATTTTTATTTTTATTTTTATTTTTATTTTTATTTTTATTTTTATTTTTATTTTTATTTTTATTTTTATTTTTATTTTTATTTTTATTTTTATTTTTATTTTTATTTTTATTTTTATTTTTATTTTTATTTTTATTTTTATTTTTATTTTTATTTTTATTTTTATTTTTATTTTTATTTTTATTTTTATTTTTATTTTTATTTTTATTTTTATTTTTATTTTTATTTTTATTTTTATTTTTATTTTTATTTTTATTTTTATTTCTGGGGCAATACAATAACATATTTTGATTTATATATATATATAAATATAAATATATTGCTTCACTACTCCCACAAAAAGAAAAATCTTATGCTCAATCCATTTCAGCAAAAGATAATATGACAAGTCTTTTTCGGCATTTTTAAAACGTGAAGAGACTAAACTCTAATCATGACCACCCAGCCTTCAAATACTTTCTTTCCTCTTATTAACTGGACCTTCCAAGTAAAACAAATCAACCGTCCATATCTTCATGGAGGTGGGTCCCTCTGAGCTAGCACACCAAAATGAAATTATAATCTCATTGAAATTTCAGAGAGATGGTGGAATTCCTATAGCAAAATTCATGCCCACGAATCACAATTATTCATAAGTCCATGTCTTGGGACAATCACAAAGCCATAGACTTTTCAAAATGTGTCTAAAACCGATGCACACGCTACAAATAAAAACACCAGTACAACAATTAAGAGGGTGTATTAGTCCAAATATTAATGGCATATAACAAAATTAAATTATGTTGGTTGCAAGTGATGTACAAGTTTTGCTAGTCCTATAGAATCACCTTTGGAGGGCAAAAAAAAACTTTCTTTCTATATCATGAAACCCATCTACCACTTTTTCTTCTGCATATATAAAACCTACTTGCCACCTTTGCCATAACTATCACGCAATGTTACTGTCCTGTTAAATACGAGCTTTTCGGATGTCGAATCCTTATCAACCACAAAATAGCCTGAAATAATAAATGATATATGCAATTAGTTGAAAATAGCATAATCTTAAGAATGTAACTACTAGAAGATGAGATTGATGAGAGATTCTATAATATGTCAATTTCCAAACAACCTACAAAATAAACAACAGGACTTCAACACATGTTTACGAACAACAGAACTTCAACAAAAGTATCTATCAAACAACTTGAGTGAGTTGAGCCAAAGTGGATGAATAGGATGACCAAAAATATGTTACCTGTATTTCTGGGTGTCCATCTTTTTTGAGTTATATTATCACTAAACTAAACTGGCTGAACATAATTAGTACTCCCTATGTCCCATAAAGATGTTTTCTTTTTCTACTTTTGTTTGTCGCAAAAGGAACTTCTCATTTCTAAATTTGAATGGTAAAATAAGAGAACTTCCTAAACAATACCACTAAAATGTTTGAATGGTCACTTGCTACAAGCATAATTCTTATTTCATCAAGGTAAATCTTACTTTCATCAAGGATAATGATGGAAAGTAGAATATACCAGTATACCACTAAAATGTTTGAATAGTCAAATGGGAGCATATTTATGGGACAGAAGGAGTAGGATACCCAAAAGTATGACTACCTGTGTTTCGGCATGTCTTTTTTTTTTTTTAAGTTTATATTATTCTTTACATTAGTTTTTCAACAAATTTGCCACCACCTGCTTAAATTATAGTATACTAACAGCCATTTTCATTGAGAAAGCAAAAGTGACCCATGTAGGGACGGAGGTTGTCATAAGTATTTCAGCTTCTACACAATCAAGCTTAACCTTCTCTAAGATATAGATAGTATCGAATAAAATTTGCAGAACTTGGTGCTCAATTAAAAGAATATCTAAGAGAGTTCCAGGATTTACCAAGTCTTTCAAATTGAAATCTCTCACCCACTGCAGCATTTCGAAGAGTTGGCACAGCAAAAGCCCCCTGTATCACTACTTTTGACTGGGGGTTCAAATCGTCAAGCCAATTATCAAGCTCGGCAGGATTCTGATTGCAGAAAATAAAACATGTTAGCTCTTGAAAATTAATTCACTATCCAGTAGCATGATCCAGGATTTTGATCAAGTGGAGTTGAAGTTTAAATAAGAAAAGAGTAAAACACATATGTTACTGCTCCCTCCGTCCTCAAATTTACTCTTGATCAAGAGCATATTTAAAAAAAATGGTCATTCATTTTGAGACAGAGGTAGTATTATTTTTTAAGCTTGATAATAACAATTTTCTTTACATAACAAAATTTTCAGGAATATAATTAAATCGCCTCTTCAAAAGTTTCTCAAATTAACATTTAAATTCTACAAAAAATATTCATACATACTACCTTGCTCCCCAAATTTTTGGGGGGCATTTTAAGTAGGTACTGAATTGACCATCATTTCATTATTTGCTTAAAAGTCAAATTTAGGTAAATGAAGATTGGCAAATAAAACTCTCCTAAAAACATCAGACCAAATCTCATTTCCCCAGGGCAAGGGAGTCGGTTGCATTTGGATTTCTCTAGAAATTTATAAAATACTATACTGAAGTTTTTTTTCTTTTCATTTGTGCTCCCTTCCCCCCCCCCATGAATATCTAGATCTGCCATTCTCAGTGCCTGAAAAAATAAAATACCACAAACCTCAGAAACAAACAGTCTGTCAAACAATCTGACTTCAACCAAGAGCGGATCTGTTCCATGAGAAGGTTCAGCAACCCAATGAAGAACCCCCTGTGCATAAGAGAATAATAAAGGTGAGTATTTATATTGCAACCAGGAAAGAAACATCAGCATTAGAAAACAGTCTTCTATCCCAAAATGTCCAAATTACCTTTGGTTTCGTCTTCTTTGAGGGATCATACTCGGCACGGATCTCAAATACAGTTTCTTTATCATCACCAAGTACCACTTCAGTACACTTGATAGGAAATGCATATCTGCATGGGAGTGATATCATTTTTAGCCTTCAGTTTGCATTTTAATGGAATGAGCATTTATGTGAATGTATCTACCTGAGTAGAACAGTCTTCCCAGGAGCAAGCCCATAGTAGTCTTTAGAATCTTTAATCCGAAAATCTGTCTGTTCGATATATACAACATTGGAAAATGGGACCTACAAAGCAAGGAGAAGGAACGGTCAGCAAAATCAAGATATTCAACATTGGACTATGTATCTGATGTAAAATTGTCATAAAAAGAAATACTTCAGCTGAGAAATACCGTTATAAAGCATTAGAAGATCAATGAAAAACTAAAAAATGCTGGTGTGTTTTAAATTTTACAAAAAATTAGTCACCTTATAAAAAGAAGATGCATCGTCAGCTGGCGCATCAGGCCATTTTTTGGCATCAAGATCCATCACTGATCCAGCATCAAGATTGGTAATAACAACCTGAAACACATAAAAGTTGGTAAAACCCCGAAATTTTTCTAACCCCACAATATAAATCAGAGATACATACCTTCAGTGGATGTAGCACAACCATTTTCCGCGGTGCAGTTTTGTTTAGTTCTTCCCTTACATGATACTCCAGGCGTTCCAAGCGTATCATACTCCCATCACTGCACATCACTGTTACTTTAGTGGTCCGCCACAAAATCACAATAGACAGGACATGTCTTTGCTGGAGATAATTCAAGGTCATATATCACACTCCCTCCGTCCCATAAAGATAGTCCCACTTTTTTAGAGGTAGATTTGATTGAACTTTGAACACTAATTATGTTAATTTAATTATCCTAATGAATATCTAAAAATTGTTATTGGTAATAGTTTTAATGGTGTATCAATAACAAGTTTTAAAATTTCATTTGGACAATTTTTTTCCTAAATCTTTGGTCAAAATTTAATCAGATTAATCACTAAAAAAGTGGGACTATCTTTATGGGACGGAGGGAGTGTAAGAGATTCAACCTTCTAGTGATTCCAATTCCTCGAACAAAAGCATTTATTGCAGTTGAAGTAAGCCCCCTACGGCGCAGTCCAGCCAACGTCATCAAACGAGGATCATCCCAACCTTCGACATAATTTTCAGTAACAAGACGGTTCAGCTACAAAACATCACCATGGCCAGTATAAGATTCTAACCACAGACAATGCAAGAGAAAAACACATGTTGAATGTGATTTAAATAATACCTTACGCTTTGACATGACTGTGTTGGTAATATTCAAGCGTGAATATTCCCACACATAAGGCTGGTAAAGACTTAGAGCATCCAACAACCAGTAATATGAAGCACGCCGTGTCTCGAACTCAAGCGTGCAGAGCTACAAAATACATTCAGCCACAAAAAAATCAGCAATGACAATTGCTTCAAAGCATTATTGGAAAGCACGATGAATGGTTCTATATTACTAATTTCTTCCCTGGTTTCTGAATCTCAAGTGGGGAAAAGTTATTATGAAAGCAGTATATGGGAACTACCAAATCTTCTATATGCATTTGACTTGGCATAAAACTGTTGATTTTCTTAATACATCCCAATAAAACCCTCACATCATGCAGTACCTTCATCTAAATACAAATTATTTACTTGCATACACAATGTAATATTACATGTATATGCATATACATTATACACACATACAACATATCTTGATTGGCATATTATAAATTAAATTTCCAAGCTAAAAAGTTTTAATGGGATGATATATACTTGCACCAAAGATGCATACAACAAACATTACTAACCTTGAACATATTTTCATGAAAAAAAATAATCTTAAGTAGAAACTTCTAAGATTCGAGTAAAGGTTATCCATCAATGCAAAACATACCGAATGTGTGATATTTTCAAGAGAATCCACTATGCAATGTGCATAGTCATAACTTGGGTAGATACACCACTTATCTCCTGCATGAGGATGAGGAGTAAACTGGAAAACAGAAAAATCAAGTTGAGAATAAATCCTGTAGTTTTATTAAACAAATAAATAATAATTTGTACGAACTTGCCTTGATTCGATATGCAATGAGATCGTACATATTAAAATTATCACTCTGCATATCCTGTTTCATTCTAAGAGTAGCTTTTCCTTCTTCGATCATGCCTCTTTTCATATCATCAAACAGTTTCAGTGACTCGGACACAGGCCTATCTCTCCAAGGACTATTCATCTTTTTCTCCCTGTACTCTTTTATCTCATCTGGAGTCTGGAGCAAGAGTAAAAAAAGGAATGTCAATCTCGCACTACCTAAATGGTATTATAGTACCCCTTTCAGATTTAGCTATAATATAAGCAAAAGAACACCTTCTTACAACAAAAAAAGGTAGGCAAGAAGCTTCTGGATACTCCACAAAGGAAGTACTCCTTCCGTACCAAAAGGGATGTCCAAAAGATGTTCAAATTTACTCTTGATCGAGAGTAAATTTGAAAACTGTTTGGACATTCATTTTGGGATGGAGGGAGTACACAATATACAAATAAGAAATGGCTAAAGATGTATGAGAGTTTACTACTCTGCTTGTCCTTTGGTCTCGTCAGAACTCAATATAAGAGGAAGGTATTACAAAATGGACTAAGATACATATAATTGCTGGTGCTTCAAAATCATCGTCATTGGTGTAAATTAGAACAAGAAACACCACCATATAAATTCATGAATTAAGCCATATGATATAGGTGGAACCATATGGTTGTTCCAAGTAAAATATTGGCTAGAGAAGACGCTCCAGGAAGAGAGAATAGCACAAGTGTACTCAGATAAGGGGAAAAATGATGACCGACACATTTTATTTTCATACTAAGCTGAGCAACGACAAACCTGGTGATCTACATAAGCGTGGCCCCTCCGTATAAGCTCCACCGCCAAATCATACAACTCTTGAAAATAATCACTAGTATATGTGATCTGCAAATTTTCAAATTAATATATAAATATATAATGTTGTAACGAATAGAATGTGCCATCATCAAATAGACACTAAATGCTTACCTTAAAAGGCTCCCATCCCATCCATTGTACGATTTCTTCAATATGATCTATGTATTCTTTCTTTTCAGCTTCTGGGTTAGTATCGTCAAACCTAAAAGCATATGTACCATCATTAAGCTTGAGTATACAAAAAGAAACTTATCTTTTGAATGTAAGCAAGCAATTTGAAGTGAAACTCCTAAGTTCAAATGATGATGCATCAATGGTCATGTTACACTCAATTTTTTAAAAATCCCTATTTCACAAGTAAAATTATATTAAGAGTAAGGCTACGGCATACTTGTGAAAGGCTAGCACCCACCTTGCCCGCCTCGCCTTTTTGGCGCCTTTAGGGATCGACCACCTTTTGATTTTGTGGCGGACTGTTATTCACCTTTTGGCCCAGGCGACGCCTTTCTTGGGTATGGCAAGAGGCGTGAGGCGTCCGCCTTGTCAAAAGGCATAGTAGGCGTTTGTTAATGTTAAACCGGGTAATTTTGTAATTTTAGTTGTAATGTTTTAACTTAAAATGCGTTGTTTTGGGAAAACATGGGGTAAAGATAGCTTGTGGCATGCAAAAGAAAGAAATATAGCCCTAATTTCTCCTCGAGGGATTGAAAAAAAAAGTGCACAAACAACTAATTAGAACGACGACAAAGAAGTGTAACAAAAATACTAGTGATAGCTTGCTTTATTGTAATTTTTAAACGGAGGTTTGCAATTTTTATTCTATTTACTAATTTACTTTATTTTTTCTCTTTACTTTGGGTCTCCTTATGTTCTTTGAAGTTTTACGTATCTTTTAAGTTCATCTCTAGGTATAGAATTATACGTTTGAACTAATATATTAGCTTAATTTCATATATTATTATCTTTTCTAACATGCTTTAGAATTTATATTCACCCTTTAAACGACTAATTGCTTAGTGCTTTGGATATCAAATGTGTTTTTTCTCTTAAAATTCTCACTTTAGGGCTTTTAACTGTGTTAAGTTACTATTACAGGTAGAATTGTGACTTTTATTTTATGCAAAAAACTTGTTCACAACTAGGCCTGGCAATTGGGTCGGGTTGAGGCGAGTTAAGACGAGCCTCGGGTTGAAGCGGGTAACGGGTTTGTCACGAGTACAACTCGTCTCAACTCGTTTAACATACGGGTTAAACGAGGCGGGTTAAAACGAGTCAACCCGCTAAATCTGTTTTTTTTATTTTTTCCCATATTATACCTTACCTGGCGTTTGTTTTCAGTACCTGGCGTTTGTTTTCAGCAATCTGTATGGATCACTCGAGCACATAAAACTTATGCATACACATAATTATATTACCTTAAATATAAATCATCAAACGAACAGAATATATCAATTACATATTAATAGAAAAAAATCAAAACACAAATTGAGATTCCAGCATTGTA
Source organism: Adenophora triphylla var. japonica (assembly GCA_022495995.1). Lineage (NCBI taxonomy): Eukaryota > Viridiplantae > Streptophyta > Magnoliopsida > Asterales > Campanulaceae > Adenophora > Adenophora triphylla. The sequence continues at coordinate 461,008 of JAFEMH010000946.1, forward strand.
TCTCCGTCCCATAATAAATGTTAAGGCGTCCCAAAACAAATAGGTATTACTACCGAAAATGTTGATGAGACTCGCAATACTCACAATAAAATCTATTAATCATTCATTTTGGGACGGATGCAATAATATTTATTATGAGACGGAAGTATATGAAATGCAAGTAGCAGATAAAGAAAGTACACAGTTGGATTCTAGAACTTAACTTGTTTAGAATTAGAAGAATCATTGCACTTTGTTTATAGCTGGCTAAATATCAATTACTTATTTACTCTGTTCCAAAATAAATTCAAAAAAAAATTGCTTTTAATAATGTGTAGCACATTTGAAACTTTGTTAAATTAAATTTGCTTTTAATGTGTAGCACATTTGAAATTTTGTTAGAATATTTATTTTGAAACAAAGGAAATGGATGTGATATTTGGTTAAATGTCAATTTGATATTTCTTGGCTTTTGATGTTAAAAGGGACTATTTTTAATCAAACTGTGTACTTTCTTATATGTTCTACTTGCAATTCATATACTCCTTCCGTCTTATAATAAATATTATTGCCTCCATGTGAGAATGAATGACCATTTTTTATAGTAGCTCTTGATAAAAAAACAAATTTAAAAAGTTATTGATCATTTATTTTGGAACAGAGATAGTAAAAAATTATCTATTTGTATATTTATAAAATTGAACTAAAATTTATTTTCTCTTTATAGGTGTGACACTTTTTAAGCTGAAAAAAATGGTTTGTTTGAATTTTTTGGGTAGGGGTTGAGTTGAGTTAAAGCGGGTTAGCGTGTTCAACCCGTCCCAACCCGCAAAATCTAATGAGTTAGAACGGGTTACCCATCTTAACTATCAAAATTAATTGGGTTGAGTTGGGTAATTAATGAGTTGAATTGAGCGGGTTGATGGGTAATGAATAATTTTTGCCGGGCCTATTCACAACATGTTTAAGCTTTGTTTAATATATGTTACATCTATATTATTTTACTATTTTTTGTTCTATTTTACCGCCTTGCTCGCCTTTCGGCCGGCTTTCAACCGCCTCGCCTTTCGCTCTAGGAACCTCTCGCACCTCTCGCCTTTAACAACTATGGCCGGGCCCAAAAGGAAGTCACAAAGTTTTGTCCACAAGCGTTATAGGTAGTTAATGATTGGTGTTCCAGCAATTAGTAATTGAACCTACAATACGCCCGACACAATGAGGGCTAACGGTTTTCAACAAATACCGAATTGCTAAGGGGTGAATCAATCAAACCATACAACTCTTATGTAGTTATGTGACTTTCACAATTTTGACAGCTATGAATCAATCAAACCATACAACTCTTATGTAGTTATGTGACTTTCACAATTTTGACAGCTATGATTACAGCAATCAAGTAATATATATACCAAAACTAGCATTACCTACATTCACTTAAAAAGCCTACTAATTGAAGTTTTCAGCCACAATTTGGGACTTGGAAAGTCAATCCTAAGTTCCAACTGCTCACCCCTTCCAAGATCAAGTTTAATATTATAAATTACTTGGACGACTTAAGTTAATAGGTACTCCCTCCGTTCCAAAACGAATGACCAAAAATATTTCTCTTTTGAATAAATTTCGTTCATTCATTTTAGGACAGAGGTAGTAAGTTTTAGTACAGCAACATATTGTAGCTTAGAAAACTCCCAGATCCTGAAGTGAGAAGTTTCTTGTGAGAGCGAGACATGAAGTCACTTGTCTACTAATTTGGTGCACACTTGAAATCAATACTTGCGACAATTAGGGCTAACTACTTCTTATACCTCAGCTTATGAACCGACATTGATGATTAAACCAAATTAACCAAGGGATTACTAGGAGACGAATCTAGGCTTCCACAAAGGCATCTGCAAGAAGTACTTTTACTTCCACCAACAAATACCAAATGGCAGATCCAATAATACTCCAACGTAAATCGAAATTAGCAATTAGGTGTCTTTCAGAGTTTTTAAGAACATGAATAGATCAGAGATATAAAAATTGCTCAAGAGATAATTCCCACCTCAGGTAGCAGCCTCCCCCTCTTTCTTTTGCCAAGCCAAAATCAACAAACATAGCCTGGACATGTTTAAAACAAGAGTAAACATTATGCCTCACAAGAAACAGTGACCTTAAACACTTCAATTAAAAAGGAAAATATTACCTTGGCGTGACCAATATGCAGATATCCATTTGGTTCTGGCGGAAAGCGGGTGCGAACTTTTCCTCCTGTTGCCTTTAGATGATCTTCCAGTATTTTCTTTGAATTGCAAGCTCGGAGCACAGGTCTGTCACTGAAAAATACTTCAGTGTGCACCTGAGGATTAACTAAACTGTAAGCAACATAACACATATTTAGCTAAAGGAAGCTTGGTTTATTGGAATTAAAAGATTTAATTAGAAAAAATATGGTATTCCTGATCAACTACAGTATATTACTTTCTGTTCTTGATGGCAAATGTAGATATCAATGTTTTTGAAACTGTTTCATCAGCATTGCGCCTTCCTTTAGCTCCAATAGCTTGTTATAGTTGCTTTACACCATTGTCCAAAGCTTCCCAATTAATGACCTCATCTCAGATTTTTTTCTTTAAAAACATATCATTAATACTTAAATATTTCTATTAAAAAAATCTCAAAAATGGCCAAAGATTGGAGAAAATTGATATTGGTAACAACATCCAACGGCCATTTCTTATTTGTTCTCGATTTCAAGCCCAAGTTAAATCCGGTGGTCACAACTGTGCCCATGCACAAGAGGACCTTAGTATCAGAAATAAACATGCGTCCCATGTTAACTATGATCACTCCATACCAACTCATCATAAGAACCTACCCCAACTCTGCACCTCAGGGGCGGAGCCAGGAATTGGCCGAGGGGGGGGGGCAAGATTACACGGGGTTCGGGCGGTGCCTGAAAAAAAAAAATTCGGGTCGGACAAGTAAAAAATGGGTCGGATCCATGAAATACAATGTATTTTAGTTAACAAAAATGATAAAAGTAAATAATTCAAAGAACGATTGAAATAATGTTGAAGTATTTAACGCAAACAATTTATTAAAATATATTACTCGTACAAAAAAGAAATTCAAATTTGCTAATTAAACTTGGGATAATAGGAAGAAAGACCAAAAACAAAAAAAATGGGAAAAGCCTAACGAATTAATTAAGATTGAAAAAATGTGAGGAAATTAGGAGAAAGAGAAAAACAAAATTGTTAAGAGAAAGAATAGCAAAGATGGAAGACAAAATTAATTGAAAATGTAGGTAGCAGGGTTCGAACATGGATTTGAAAGGAAACACCAAAGGCTTTTAACTTCACCCCTTCTACCGCTGAACCACACCACTAACCGGTGTTAATCTTGAAGTTAATTATATATATACATATATAACAAAAATATGGTGGGGGCAAAAAAAAAAAAAAATTCCACTGCATTTCCGCCGCTGGGGGGGGGCGAGTGCCCCCACCTGCCCCCCCCTGGATCCGCCCCTGCTGCACCTGCTTTCCTATCCCAGTACTGCATTTCTTCTGGACCAACTTCAAACCCTGCTATCTTTAACACTTCATTTCATAAGGATGAAATGGTCTTAAGAAATGGAATCCAGGACTTGAAGTCGCTAGAGTTAGCATAGTCACGTAAGAGATGCAAGGTGATATCGGGTAATTCATCAAATAACCATCTTCCCCCAACTCCAATTTGATATCACTTTTGAGAATTAGGCAAAGCCAGAATATTGGGAGAAGGGGGTCAAAATATGCATATATTTTTTTCCTTTAAAAAGGGGGTCAAATTTAAAATATAGTGAAATTTTTATTTAGGGAGAAGGGGGTCAAATGGTAGGTTATTTATAATTTAGGCCTATATTTGCAACAAAAATGAAAACTAAGCACTAGTAATTTATCTATTTTTACAAATCAAAGGGGTCAGATGACCCCCTTCCCTTCAAGGTGCCTTCGCCAGTGATGCAATAGCTATACAATAATTAACATGACTTAGATTATCTTCCTTATGGTTCAAGAATCTCGTGTGGGCCTGGCCCTTCTATGGACTCCACGCATAGTGGGCGCTCTAGTAGCACCATGTCCCCTATTTTTAGTTGAAGAACCGCATGTACATCAAAGGTACAAACAGAGGATACAAATGAAGAGTTCTTTACCTTGAAATTTTCTTCAGGGGCAGGAAATATCAAAAACGGATTGAGCTCTTCTTCTGATGGTGCTGCCGGAGCAAGATCTTCAGCGGCTTTTTTTTCCTATCGAATAAAAAATACGAGGAAAGTTGCAACACTCACCTCAACTAATCTTATAGGTACAAAATGAATCAAACACTAAAAATAGCATTCCTGCTTACTTCTACTTTAATGGGCTTCTCTTTTTTCTTTTTCACAGGCTTCTCATCGTCTGCTGCAGTCCTTTCCCCAAGTAAAGCATACATTTTAGATTCTATAACTTGCTGTTACAGAAGCCAGCAGAGTACAAAATGTTACTAAGAAGCAATGAAATAAGAGTAGGATATAACAGCTTGATTAGTCCACCAACAATACCTTGACAATCTTCAAGTCTGCCCATGGCTGCTTCTTTCGAACAAGCGCAATTAATTCACCATCTGAAATCAACATATATATGACATAATTGTTCCGACACAAAATAACAATCCAGACACAAAATAAAAATCCCAACACAAAACGTATTAACAACTCTAAAACTAAATGATGTTAACATTACGGTAAATACAAGTTTAACCAGGGCCCTTATTGAAAACTATAATTTAGTTAAGGGACACAGAATTATAGTTTTCAAAGTTTCTAGAAGACGCTTTATGTTTGCAAGTAGAAAGAGTCTGGCTACCACACCAGGTAATGCAAAATACTATGGAGAGTACATTATAATAACAAACACGACAGAAAAGAAAATCCCACCCTTTGTTCGATAACGCTGCTCCAAAATCACACGCTTTTTCTCTTCAAATATCTCATTGACGATGTGCTCTATATCTTCAACAGAGACCTCAATTCCTGTTGAAACATGAGGTGTTCAATTATCGCATTTCATAAGAAGAATATTCTGAAACATAAATAAATTATTCAAGACGTTTTTGCAGGCAGACTGACTGCAGTTTTACCATTCAGAAAAAAGGATCCCACAGCACAAACAATTAGTGTAAGATAAAGAGAGCCTATTCAAGTTCACATTTTAAGCAGATCAATGTAATTAAAATTAAAAAAAATAATAATAAGAAAGAAAGAAAGAACAAAACAGCAGCAACATGCCCAAAACATTCTCCACTAGACTTGATCCCGTCTTCCTGTTTTTCTTGTTATTTCTTTGCTTATTTCTAAATGGAAACTATGTAGGCACATTTGTAAATGTGAAAACACATAGGTGCCCTATCAACTAGAGGAGCAAAAGTATATCCCAAGGATAAGTAGTTGTACACACAGGCTAATCCTTGACCAGCAAAATTCTTCCCCGGAGGAAACAAAAAAGGAGATCAGACTTGAACAAGGGATTAAAATATGATTTTACTCCCCTGAACAAACATGCATAATATGCAAGAGAAATCAAGACTGTATATTGACAAACTACTGTGGAAAGGAACTAATATCTGACGTAGCTAATAGCATATGGCCACAGACAGCAGAACAAAGTGCAAATTCTGTTGCAAAAGATGGATTGTATTCTTTAACCAACTTTGTTAGTAATTAACAAATACAGATTCACAGAAAGAAAAGAAGAAGATGAAAAATCTTATCATACCAACCCCACAAGACTCTTCAAATTTCTTGACAATAAGATCCTCCGACCCTGTGGCAGTAAGAAACTTAAAAGCTGCTTCTATTTGGGCCTGAGTCTTAATCTGTAAGAAAGAACAGTATACAGTTATCGAATGTAATTTGCAACAAAATAGAATAAGAAATGTATAAAAACTAAAAAGCAATCTTGCTAGTTTAATGAAAAGGCCTCACAAGATATAGGTCATGCCAACATAAATCAACAGTCGCTTCAATTGAGTTACGTACCTTTGATGAGACAACATATTCAAGAAATTTTGGACGATGAACAAGAGCATTTGCAGGGAATGTCGAAGCGACCTGTCACAACAAGAAATCGCAGCAATATACTTCAAAATTTCAGTAACTTGTGTCAAAGGTATTTCATTACTAATGGCAAGGTAGCATTTTTTCCATTTTAGTGATGTATCTCTATCCAGAGAAAGAGAGCCTTGCGACACAATCAAACTTCTTTTCTTGGATGAGGACACAGAAAACAAATACTCCCTCCTCCTTGAAATAAGTACCCTTATTCCATTTTGGAACATTCCAAAATGTCCCCTTCCATACGTCAGAAAGAAAGCGCTCAAGACATCTAATAATCGTATTTACTGTGGGGCTTAAAAGAAAAATGTCCCACTGAGTGACACCAGTAGAGAATATTTAAGGCATTAAAGAAAAACCACATAAATTCAACTATTTTCTTAAAACTGGTGTAAAATCAAAAAGGATGATTCTTTTTGGATGGAGTGAGTACAACATTATCACAATGCTTAACCTTCTTTCTTTGAGATGATCTTCTCAAAGTCTTAAATCTTTACAAATTATATTTAAGTTACCGTGTAAAGTATATTTCCAACTGTGCGGTCACATCCATTAGCAACAGCAGCCTGCAGATAAAAAAAATGAGGAATTCAAAAAGCTTTAGAAGTACATAAATTGGATAGGCAAAAATGGAAGTATCATTGTGGAAAACTAATTATATCATTTTAAAACCGTTGCCCAACTTTTGATTATTATTTTTTTCTTTTTAAAGTTTCTCTGCTGATTGCCTCCATTATACTCTATTTTCGGATAACATTTCAGATTTCAAAAGTTGTTAATAGCATGAAGGATTTGATTGATTACAGCCGTGTAACTTCGACCGGACCTATGGGTAAGCTTAATAACCTCTGTCAAGATCCCTTCTTAATGATGTGTTTTTATATTTCGGAATACCAAAGTATCAAATCCTCAAAATGAAGGAAATACACAGCTAGTATCATCTTTTTCATGAGTTTTTCAATATTGCTATTCTCTTTTAGGGTCACTGTATAGTTAATTGCCAAAAGTGATTTTTTTTAGTAGTCTTTGTTTGAGAGCTTGCATATTTCTGTTTGATCTTTCATATCTGTCCCAAAATGAATCACACACACAAAAAAAAAATCATCTTGGGACAGAGGGAGTAGCTTGTTTTGAAATTGAAATTGAAATTGTCAGTAATGAACTTTGGTATATATTTACTTTAAATTTTAATAAGGGGTTCCATTTTCCACTTGGGGAGTGCCCAAATTCCGGAATATATGTCTGCTGCATGTAGCTATTGCAAAATTTGATGATTAGCCCACCAATACGACATTGTATGTGTTTGGCATAAATTTAATCACACAATAGAGTAAATATCATGAAAAGAGACTTCATAACCATACATCAGTTGTTGCCTCAGAAGATAAATTTTAGGTGCATATTGAGTATGAAATCTTACATTTTATATGTAAGTAGAGGTTGAATGTGAAGTAGGGACCTTCAACTTACTTACGACTAAGACTGCATTTAAGGAATGATGGATAGGGTAAGGAAATTCAGTAATGTTGCGTACAGGTTTGTGGTTTGGATCGCAGTTCGGACCGCGGTTTGAACCGTTTAATGAAATCGCGGTTTGAGACCGAACCAAACCGAGGTGGTTTGGTTCGGTTCGGTTTGAAATTTTCCATGGTTCGGTTTGGTTTGGGATTTTCTCCAAACTGAGTACTAGCAGTTTGGTCTCTAAATTTGTCCAAATCGAACCAAACCGAACCAATTACACCCCTAAATCCAGGATTGCCCCATTGGCAAGCTCTCAAACAGTTGTTGAGGACTTAAAGCATTCAGTAAGTTATGGTTTGAAGTTTGCTAAGCATGATGATGGTATAAAATTGGTTGGTTATGTTGATTCTAATTATGCCAATGTTAGGGATAATAGAAAACTTCATATGTTTTTACCTTATGTGGCGCTCATGTCAATTGGAGATCTCAGTTACAGCCAATTATGGCTCAGTCTACGACAGAATCTGTATATGTGGCTATAGCTGAAGCTATAAAAGAGGTCATATGGCTTAAAAGGTTTAACTTATGAAATTGGTTTTCTAAAACACAAAGTGATAGTATTTTCTGATAGTCAATCTGGCATTCAGTTGGGTAAGAATCTTGTTTTTCATGATAGAACTAAGCATATAGATGTTAGGTACCATTTCATTCGTGATATAGTTGATAAAATGTTGTTTATCTTGAAAAATTGACACCAATTTTAATCCTTCTGATATGGGAACTAAATGTTTGCATGTTTCAAAATTTTTAAATTGTTTGAAAATTTTGAACTTTGATACTTCGTGTTGATGCTTGTGTTATTTTATCCCAAAAATCATCTTCTTAACTTTGTGTAAGTTGGGGTTTCTAGTTGCTTTTCTTTATTCGTGATAGGAATAAACTAGATTTTGCCAGCCGTACTTTGTTTTAACTATGTGTTGGATAAAGTTCTGAAGGCTAAGGCGTTGGGGTTTCTAGTTGCTTTTCTTTATTCGTGATAGGAATAAACTAGATTTTGCCAGCCGTACTTTGTTTTAACTATGTGTTGGATAAAGTTCTGAAGGCTAAGGCGATGATGGTTATGCCCAGTAAGTGTATCCTATGAGTGCATCGTGAATTGCACTGGTGAGTCATGAACTGGCACTAGATCCAAGGTGGAGAATGTTATTTTTTTGTTGGGCCAAAGTCCAAACAAGTAGCCCAATATTGTTGACCCAAATCCCTAATTCCCAGTCCAGTCCTTGACGTTGTTATTAGGGGAGAAAGACTTTGACTTGGCGTCAATTCTCATCCCGATTGTTGCGTCGTTCTCATCCCTGTTGTTGTGCAACGGAGTTCCTTCTCTTGCGCCCTTGATTCAAATTCTTTGATCAGGTAAGTTTTATCTTCATTCTGGTATCCTTCTCCTCTTATCTCTTCATCCCTCGGCCCCTATTTACACCCCTGCCCTCTCTTCTTTTTTTTTTATTCCACTACTCACACACACACACACACCCACATGCACGCACAGAAGCGCCTAGGAGATAAATTCTAGGAAGAGAAAGCCTTCCCTCTAACTTCTGGGGGGATCGAACCCATGACCTCCAGGTTGGAAGCCATGAGCTCAAGCCAGCAGGCCAACATAGGAAATTTCACACACTGTTCTAAGTTTTTTTTTCCGGTGCTTTTAGAGAAATTGAGAGACTAATTGTTGGCTTAGCTTTATGCTTGTTGTGGGTCTGTTTCGAATTGTGGGATTTATCTCTGTTTGTCATATTAGGGTTATCTCTCTCTCAATTTAGGGTTGAATTTAACTATGTTGTGTGTGATTAATTGGGGTTTTAGTCGAGTTGTGTGTGTGTTATTTGGCGAGGCAGATTGAGGGGGTGGGTTTCGGTTTTCTTGAGGTTAGGCCGTCAGAAAGTGACCGACATAGGCTGGGATTTGGGGTTCTGTGGCTGGGTTTTGTTGGAACTGTTGTGCTGCCTTCTATTCTTTTCGGACAAAAAGGATAATTGGGTCTGAGCCGAAATACTCTAAACTAAACTTTGTTTCTATTTTGTTTTCTTTCGTTAATTTTGATTTTCAGTTTAGTTTTACAACTTGAAATCCGTTGTTACTAATTTGCTCTGTTTTGTTTTGTTTGCTTCTGCTGTTGCAAAACTGGGTGTTGTTCTTGTTCATGGATTCTGCTCGAGTAACTGGTAAGGCTACTCAACAACCCCCTTACTCAGCAGACACTCGCAATCAGTTAACTCTGCCTAATTTTCCTTCCTACATATCTAAAGAACAAAATTTTACAATCGAACATTGAAGCACAATACAAACTTATAAGTAAATTAGGTTGCATACTTGCTTGCATATAAAGAATTCTAACTCTACTGCAATCAATTCAATCAAACTTTGCTTAACTCTATCATACTTTAACTTAATTCATTTTCACCTAACTAATAACAGATTTTCATTCATGACTTTCCAATTTCTCTTTCAATTCAACAATAAATACAGTAACAATAGTACCCAAGCTTAAAATTATCAAATTTTCCTTCCTCCGTATCGAAACAACGCAATTTTGGACTTGAAAATAAATGGCGCAATATGAATTTGTGAGTGAATTAGATTGCGTGTAGAAAATGAGAATATTTTGAGTACCTCGTGAATGACGGCGAGGAGATTAGAGGTGAGTTTGTTATTGGCGACGGTGTTTTCAGCCGTCCGTTTGTCCAAGCCGATCTTCAAGAACAGATCAAGTGCTTCCACCATCTTCTTCCTCTCCACTGTTAAAACCTAGTTTTTGCTTGCTGCCGTCTCAGTACTCCGGTACCCTAATTTATACAGTATCTCAGTGAAGCTTCTGTTTAGGATTGAAACGGGTCGGACCGAAGAGCAATGGGTATTTGCCGTGAGTGTGCCGAAATTGGATTTCCTTAGGCCGTAATTTATGTAATTAATTTTAATTTTTTGGAAAGCATGTTTTTAATCAATGATGTAAGAATATGACATGAAATAAATTCAATTTCTACGCACGTTCATACACCATTCAGTTCGGCTCGGGTAAGTACAGGTCTGCTTGACTAACCGGACCAATATTTTCCGGCTTTTGAAATTAGCTTTCAAACTTGGATCGGCTTGTTCACGAACCGGCAGACCTATCAATTAATTAAATATTACTAAAATAATAACTGCTTAGATTAAAAAATGTTGAAATTTTTTCCTCCAAAAACTCTTGCTGAGATCATTTCTCATTTATTATATTAGTTAATTAAATTATAAACAATTACTTTAAATATATATGTGTGCATTAATTGGTGTGTAATAATTTGACAAAAATTCATGTGTGACATGGTTACATTTTCGCTTTGAAAGTATTATAATTTAAAAATATAACACTTTCAGTTACATTTTTGCTTTGAAAGTATTATAATTTTAAAATGTAACACTTTCAGAAGTGTTATATTTTTAAATTATAATACTTTCAAAGCGAAAATGTAACCCTGTCGTATCATTAGACGATATTACAGGAGACCACCTCTAATCATTTTATGTTTTATTCCCTCCTATTTAAATTTAAATCTCCTAAGACCTCCTTTTTTTCATGCATGCACCACACTCTTAGTTTTTTTTTAGTTTTTTTTTTTATGTCCTTCCTTTTCTTCTCCCTTAATTTCTTGCAACAATTTTAATATAATTAATGCTTAAATGATATTATAGTATAGGAATAATTAAAAACAGTGTGCATATTTATTTTGCGTTGAAATTGATAAGTTAAATTACTTTCTAAAATACGAGATTGAGAAAACTATACTCTACTTTGTTTTAATTAATGATCTCGATTTCTCAAAAATAATAAATAAATCTCATTGCTTCAGTTTTAAACTTAAAAATATTTTAAGCTAAATTTAATTGAAAATAAATTAGTTGATTTCCTTTTTTTTCTTTGTGTCATGCTTGATATGTTTGGTTGTGCATTTACTATTGACTCAAATGCATCACTTTATCCTGTTTTAAATGTCAAATTCTTACCGTTCGAGGGGTTGACTAAAGGTCTATATTGAGTCATGTCCAAATTTTATTTAGAGAAATATTTGGACATCACAAGTTATAGTTTCCAATGACATTCATTGGAGATTTGTTTCGGATTTGACCATCACTACTACTCGAGATGTGTTAGACTATTTATGTGTAGATCTTGACGTGATCTTAAAAAATGGTCAACGAAAAATATAACATGACTAAGGGTCAAAATGGGCATGATAAATACGTGGAAAATATGTAGCATTAAGAGGATAAAATGATAATTATATGGACCCCAAAAATATTGTGATATGTATAGCTTCCCGAATGGGCCAAATGGGTCAAGCGGACAAATGGCAAATGGGCCAAGTGGGCCTAGTGAACAAAATAGCCTAATGGGCTTTAGGGCAAAAGCCCGTCTGAGTTTAAGTATAAAATAGAGCTTTGATGTCCAGGAGAAGGCAGCCACAAACAACCAGGTTCATTCACTCCTTCTTCCTCCCCAAAACCCCCATTTTCTCTCTCTACATTCTCTCTCTAAATGTTCAACATTTATATATACAAAGAATTGGTTAATGATTCTCACACCGGAGGGGCTTTAGCCGGAGACGCCCCCGGCTTAGCTTACGGTGCTCTTTGTGCAGATCAACTGAAACGACTCGGGCCCGAAGCCCGACCCGCAACACAGGCACCACACACTGGCCCACTAAGCACCTCCTCAATTGGGTCAACCACAGCCCATCACAGGCCTCCAAAAGTCCAATGGATGATTTGATGCTTAGTAGTAGTGCATGAGCCTTCTATATAGCACACTAAATTCCCACATATTTTCGATGTGGGATGGGGGATATCACAATCTCCCCCACTCAAACCCTTGCCGTCCCTGGCAAGGTCAATCAATACCCAGATCGTACCCCCGGGCTAGCTCGCAAGCCTTAAGGCCGAGGTTCCGCTTTGATACCATTTCTAACGGCCCCAAAAATCGGATTCCAATTTCCATAATCCCAAAAATAGGACACGTCACTAAATAAATAAATAAGAGTCGTAATATTCAAACATTCTCAAATGTAACTTATTACATCAAATCATAATAATAATAATACTTAATAAATTTGAAATATTGGTAACTAAAAGTCAAGGATGGCCCACAATGCCAATACAATCTTAAATGCGAAATTTAAATATTAAACTAAAACTCAATAGACGGGACGGAGAACCACGCCTAAGGTAGTCTCACTCTTATTCTTCGAGTCTTTTCAACTCTTCCTAATCATTACCTGAAGGAAGAAGAAAAAAAGAAGGGTGAGCGAACTAATGCTCAATAAGTTCTTATGTCGCCCCTTCGGTTTCTAAGAAATGGGTGACTTCGAGGAAGCTGTTGTAAAACATTTATATAAACGGAAACGCAGCTTTTCCAAATATTTCCTTTTCAGAAAGAAAACATATTCTTAAAAAAAACACATCATGGCAATCTTAGAATTCTCATTCTTAAAGCATAAAAACAAGTACAAAAATCATATAATTTTATTCTTATCATTTGGATCACATAAGTGGTCAAACGACCAAAATCATAAAAGGAGGGTCCCCGAACAAGGGTCTTATTCTTATTCTTATGGTTTATCCGGATAACCGCACCCACAATTCTTAGTGGTGCAAATATAACTCGCCCCCTTATGGCGAGTGTCATGTTGCCCCCATGACAGGGTTGTTCATATCTTAGTGTGATCATTTTATTCTTATAAGTGTACATGTCCGTACAAAAGTCTTACTTGAAAATCTTACTTATAAAAGTACATTTTTGGTGCAAGTCAAACAACCATAACGAAAGGATATCCCATATACGGAAGACATTACTATATGAGATAAGATTACGATTACAAAGACGTAACGATTAAGGAACGGAGTTTATAAAATATGACCGGCCATGTCGGTTCGTATATAATTTTCTAAAACCAAATGAGAGGGTCAACAAAACGAGACACAAATGAATAAGGAACGTAATCCCTTACCTCTTAATGCTAACGATAGTACTCTGCTACAACAACGATGCTTAACGGTGTCCGACAAAATCTATTACGAGAGAAAGAAATAAATATTAGAATCCTGTACTAATAATCATGCTCAAATACTACTATCTATAAATAGTCTATAACTTATATTTATAAAAAATATTTAATAAAAGATGACAACCTTTTACACAAAAACAAAGGTTCTTCCTAATACTCAACATGTAAAGAATACTTCACACACTTACTTAACATATACACATCCACCTCCTTTTTCTTTCTCTCTCTCACATCTCTATCTCTCTCTCTCTGACTCTTTCTCTCTTTCTTTTCTTTTTCCTCTTTTCTCATAACTACTTCTCTCTCCGTGTCTCTTTCTCCCTCTGACTACTCTATTTTTTCTATTTTTTATTCTCACGTCTCTCTGTCCACTTTCTTTTCTTTCTTTTCTTCTTTCTTTCCTTACCCTCTGTACCATCTCAAAAACTTATGTATCAAATCAATGTGTCCGTACCCATAGATACGTGTATATATATATTCAATAGAGGTAAATCAATTAATAGACTAGAGTAGTACTACATCATCTATACAATTTATATTTTCTAAATCCATTCATTCTTACCTTTCTCTGGAATCTCCCTTTATTCTTCTTCTCTAGCGCAGCCCACCTCCTTCTCTCTCTCTTTTCTAAATTTCGAAATTAACAATGTTAACCCTAGGTCAACAGTTGTTGTTATTTATATTCTCCCAAGATCAAGCTTTCTAGGGTTACCTAGGTATCCGGCCCACTAACAAAACTCTCATATATGGGCTGATAACCGCCTCATTTAATTAAAGGTACACCCTAATATTTATTTATTCATTTATTTATTATTTTCTAGCCCGTGCTAAAAATATTACTAATTAATTAACTTAAATCCCAAAATTTCAGTAAAGAAGGTGGTTGGAACTATTAAAGGACTATGATTGTACGATCTTGTACCATCCAGGGAAGGCAAATAAGGTAGCAGATGCGTTAAGCCGGAAAAATAGGGGAACTTTAGCAATGATGTTAACAAAAAGGAAAGCCGTGATAGATGACATGGAGGAAATTGGGTTAGAAGTGAAGGTTTGTGCTGGTAAGGGCTATTTAGCATATCTAAGTATACAACCCGCTATGCTAGAAAGAATTAAAACCGTCCAAGCTATCGATCCAGAATTTGTGGAAATTGTGAATAAGCTAGGGGAAGGTGAGCAGCCGATGTTTAGAATTGGAAATGACAAGATCTTGAGATATGAGACAAGAATTTGTGTTCCGCAGACGAAGCCCTTAAACGGGAAATTTTGGAAGAAGCCCGTTGCTCGTGATTTTACGTACATCCACGGGACTACGAAAATGTACGGGAACATGAAGGAAACTTATTGGTGGAATAATATGAAGAGAGAGATAGCCGAGTTTGTATCTAAGTGTTTGGTTTGCCCAAGACGGGTCAAGTGTGAACATCAAAGGCCAGGTGGAATGTTACAGCCATTACCGATTCCAGAATGGAAGTGGGAGAATATCGCTATGGATCTTGTAACGGGATTGCCGAAGACACTTAAGGGGCACAACGCTATTTGGGTAATCGTGGATAGGTTAACAAAGTCAGCCCATTTTCTGCCAATTAAGATCACGGACTCACTAGAAAAGTTGGCAAAACTGTACATCGATGAGATTGTAAGATTGCATGGGGTGCCGGTTTCTATTGTGTCGGATAGGGATGCGAGGTTCACCTCTAAGTTTTGTGGAAGTTTGCAGAGAGCCTTGGGAACTCAGTTAAGTATGAGTAAGGCGTTTCACCCTCAGACAAATGGACAATCAGAAAGAACTATTCAAACTCTTGAAGATATGCTTAGGGCTTGTTCCTTGGATTGGCAGGGTTCGTGGGACGAACATTTGAGTTTGGTGGAGTTTGCCTACAATAATAACTATCATTCGAGCATTGGTATGGCACCTTTTGAAGTGTTGTATGGGCGTAAGTGTCGTTCACCTACTTGCTGGGATGAGGTAGGCGAAAGGAAGTTAGTGGGACCAGAATTAGTACAAATGGCCTCAGATAAGGTTCAGTTGATCAAGAAGAGATTGCTAACGGCACAGAGTAGATAGAAGTCCTACGCAGATCAGCATCGCAGGGAACTCAAATTTGACGTTGGAGACCATGTATTTCTGAAGATATCTACCACTAAGGGTGTTATGAGGTTTGGAATAAGAGGAAAGTTGAGTCCTAGATATGTGGGACCTTTTGAAATTTTAGATCGAATTGGGGAGGTGGCTTATCGGTTAGCTTTACCACCGCATTCGGGAGTGCACAACGTTTTTCATATTTCTATGTTGAGGAAGTATGTGCGGATCCAAGCCGTATGATTGAGTTTGAACAGCTGAAATTTCGAGAGGATCTCAGTTATGATGAAGATCCGATCAAGATTGTGGATAAGAAAGATCAAGTTCTTAGGAAGCGAATCATCCCGTATGTGAAGGTGCAGTGGAGCCATCATTAGAAAGGAGGCCACATGGGAGCTAGAAAGCGAGATGCGAGAAAAGTACCCGGCGTTGTTCTTATGATAAGGTACGTTAAGTTTAGAGGACTAAACTTCTTTTAAGGGGTAAGAATGTAATATACTCTTGAAATTTTTGGGATTTAAGTTAATTAATTAGTAATATTTTTAGCACGGGCTAGAAAATAATAAATAAATGAATAAAAATACTAGGGTGTACCTTTAATTAAATGAGGCGGTTATCAACCCGTATATGAGAGTTTTGTTAGTGGGTCGGATACCTAGGTAACCCTTGAAACAGCTCTTGGGGAGAATATAAATAACAACAACTGTTGACCTAGGGTTAACATTGTTAATTCCGAAATTTAGAAAAGAGAGAGAGAAGGAGGTGGGCGGCGCTAGAGAAGAAGAACAAAGGGAGAGTCCAGAGAAAGGTAAGAATGCATGGATTTAGAAAATATAAATTGTATAGATGATGTAGTACTACTCTAGTCTATGAATTGATTTACCTCTATTGTGAATATATATATACACATATCTATGGGTACGGACACATTGATTTGATACATAAGTTTTTGAGATGGTACAGAGGGTAAGGAAAGAAAGAAGAAAAGAAAGTGGATAGAGAGAGACGTGAGAAAAAAATAGAAAAAAATAGAGTAGTCAGAGGGAGAAAGAGACACGGAGAGAGAGAAGTAGTTATGAGAAAAGAGGAAAAAGAAAAGAAAGAGAGAAAGAGTCGAGAGAGAGAGAGATAGAGACGTGAGAGAGAGAAAGAAAAAGGAGGTGGATGTGTATATGTTAAGTAAGTATGTGAAGTATTCTTTTACATGTTGATTATTAGGAAGAATCTTTGTTTTTGTGTAAAAAGGTTGTCATCTTTTTATTAAGTACTTTTTATAAATATAAGTTATAGACTATTTATAGATAGTAGTATTTGAGCATGATTATTAGGACAGGATTCTAATATTTATTTCTTTCTCTCGTAATAGATTTTGTCGGACACCGTTAAGCATCGTTGTTGTAGCAGAGTACTATCGTTAGCATTAAGAGGTAAAGGGATTACGTTCCTTATTCATTTGTGTCTTGTTTTGTTGACCCTCTCATCTGGTTTTAGAAAATTATATACGAACCGACATGGCCGGTCATATTTTATAAACTCCGTTCCTTAATCGTTACGTCTTTGTAATCGTAATCTTATCTCATATAGTAATGTCTTTCGTATATGGGATATCCTTTCGTTATGGTTGTTTGACCTTGCACCAAAAATGTACTTTTATAAGTAAGATTTTCAAGTAAGACTTTTGTACGGACATGTACACTTATAAGAATAAAATGATCACACTAAGATATGAACAACCCTGTCATGGGGGCAACATGACACTTGCCATAAGGGGGCGAGTTATATTTGCACCACTAAGAATTGTGGGTGCGGTTATCCGGATAAACCATAAGAATAAGAATAAGACCCTTGTTCGGGGACCCTCCTTTTATGATTTTGGTCGTTTGACCACTTATGTGATCTAAATGATAAGAATAAAATTATATGATTTTTGTACTTGTTTTTATGCTTTAAGAATGAGAATTCTAAGATTGCCATGATGTGTTTTTTTTTAAGAATATGTTTTCTTTCTGAAAAGGAAATATTTGGAAAAGCTGCGCTTCCGTTTATATAAGTGTTTTACAACAGCTTCCTCGAAGTCACCCCTTTCTTAGAAATCGATGGGGTGACATAAGAACTTACTGAGCATTAGTTCGCTCACCCTTCTTTTTTTCTTCTTCCTTCAGGTAATGATTAGGAAGAGTTGAAAAGACTCGAAGAATAAGAGTGAGACTACCTTAGGCGTGGTTCTCCGTCCCGTCTATTGAGTTTTAGTTTAATATTTAAATTCCGCATTTAAGATTGTATTGGCATTGTGGGCCATCCTTGACTTTTAGTTACCAAGATTTCGAATTTATTAAGTATTATTATTATTATGATTTGATGTAATAAGTTACATTTGAGAATGTTTGAATATTACGACTCTTATTTATTTATTTAGTGACGTGTCCTAATTTTGGGATTATGGAAATTGGAATCCGATTTTTGGGGCCGTTACATCAACTTTGGAGAAATCAGTCAGTATCATCCACCGAGGACGTGACGCGGAGGCTTGTGTTGGAGAAGCAGATTTTTTGTAGCATCAGTTTGGTTCTGATGCCGGGAACGAGAAGAAGGTGCCGGATATCCTACGTTGTTACGGACGTTCAATCCAGTCGACGGAAAGGAAGAAGAGGAGAAAGGACTGTGAGTTTGCCTCTGATTTTTGGAAGAGAAGGGAAAGGCAGAGAGAAAGTAAAAAGTTGAACAGTGAATTGCGGACACGTGTCAATTGGTCAGTACCTTATCCGACACATGTCAATTGGTGAGTGACCTTATCCAAAATGAAATCGCCAGTTTAATCTCGCCGATTCAATCTCGCCGGTTCAATCTCGCCAAAAACCAAATTTGAAAAAAGAAGGAATTCGCACAGTAATCAGTTTATCTCGCCATTTCCATTCATCTCGAGCGGTTTAATTCATCTAGCGCAGTTCAATCAATGAGGGGAAATTGAAAATTAAAATCGCAGTGAAATCGCAATTGAAGGAAATTGGAAAAGAAAGAATACTTACAGTGGATCTCGCCAGGTATCTCGCGGGGTAACATGAATCTCGTCGCCTCGAAATTAAGAAAACCATCGTAAAATAGAGGAGCGAGATAGAGGAGTGAGGTGGCGGAGCGAGGTAGCGGAGCAAGGTCGGCGGGACGAGATCAGTTGAGCGAGATCGAAGCCCCAGATCGATGTCGCTGGGGGAGAGCCTGAATGTCACCGGAAAGCATGGAAGACCCCAAGGAAATTGAAGGCGAGGTGACAGAATTTGCCAGCGAGCTTGAAATTGCGGAGTTGAGCGGGAGGAAAGCAGAGAGAGAGATCGTGGTTGACGGAGTGAAGCAGACTTGGCGAGATCGAAGAGGACAAGGTGGTTGATGTCGCAGATTGACAGAATCGCCAGACTTGAAAGCGCTGGTGGAGTGCTTGGATCTCGCCGATTCCCGTGCAGATGAAAAAAAAGGGAAAAAGGAAAATGGAATGAAAGGAATTAGGAATTGGGAAATGAAGAAGAAAAGAAATTGGGAAAGGAAAGAAAAATGAAAATTGGAAAAAGAAAGTCAACAGGAAAGAAGAGAAGGTGGAATTTACTTAAGGAAGGAGTGAAGTGGGCCGGCCCATTCCCTTGTCCATTGTCCATCCGAGTTCAAAGTGGTCCATTTCATATTAAAAAGCACCCCTATCTCCGTCTCAGATCGGCTCACCGCAATAACTCAGGTCGTCCATTTCCATCTATTTTACTCTTACTAAATACTTTTATTCCGCCTCATTATTTAATAAAATGATTGCATGCTTAATCGTTTCGCTAAATAGTCCGACTAAATGCACCCCCATTTCTATGTCTATTTAATAGACTAACTTGACTTAATTGAAGAATTTGTTACTTGCGCATTTATGCAACTATTTATATCAATAATACATGATACATGTGTTACATTGAATATGCCCTTGAAATGTTTGATACAACAGGGATGTGTGCCCATATTACATCATGCATAGATCAATATTATTATGCTCATCAAAAAGTGATATGTTATGGAAATATTTGTAGTCAAAAAATGAAACGAGCTTTATTTGTTCCCCTTGAATGTCAATAGAAAGATTAAAGCACAAATGTTTACTATCTCCTTGAAAAATAATTAGGAGCATGCTCAAAAGTAATTGAAATAAACGATTAAAAATGGATGTCTGACTTCTCAATATATAAACGAAAATATGTGGACAGATAATAAAATTAACGGCTATTTATATGATACATGGAATACGTTGACTGTGCTCCTTAAAATATTTAAATGTGACATGGACATAATTATTGATGAAACAAATCGCCTCATTAAGATCATGCTTGGTAGATTCATTTACTCGGTACCGTTAAATGCTCCCCTTATTTTCTTACCCATGTAACTATTTGATAAAGTAAGCAGAAGTTAACTAGAGAACTTGATCGCTACTTGCCTTAAATGATAAATGAAAAGGTGCCTCCTAAAATAATTGAAATGTATCTTGCGAATAGTATACGAGGGATATACTGTTAATTAGAAGGAAGTTCTCGAAAATATATGGTGACTCATGCCTACTAATATAGCTATATGGTAACTAAGCGTGCTCATTTACATATTCAAAATGAAATGAAAATACTTGATGCTGAAAACTCAACAAATTAAAACGTGTTTTAATTGTTAAATAACTCTGTGTCAATGCTTCACCTTCAACGATATCTTGATTTACTAGTTTGATTCGGAAATTGCAAAGTAACAAATTGCATGTCGACATCTAAGTGGATAAAAAGAAATTATGACAAAAATAAATTGATATTCAACAAGATGAATTATAAGAGTTTCACGCTCCCTATTTAGTTGCTTATTGCTTAATATTGTGGAAATATGCACTATGCAAATACATGTTAATATTGCAAGTGGGGAAGAAAAAGCGTCACAATCTGGGGTCACCAATCTCAACCCATCATTTATTTGAAATTGCGAAATGTTGAACATTGAAAACATATGTGCCGTTATCATATGTTTGGAATAAATACCATAGCCTCATTAATTACAATCTACATGTATTTCACTTATCTTCTCATATTCGAGCATAATATGTCAAATAAAATGGAAAAGATTATACCGAATTTGCAAATGACTACCTCTCCTATCCTGTAGGTACCAAAAGGGAATGCTTGGGATACGTCCAGCCACCATCTCCCTCGTAAGATTCAAGGAGATGTCGCTGTAAGCCGAAAGGCTAGGCTATGTTCTACGCCGGTTTTGGCACCTACGCGGTTTAGCACTACGCCGGTTTTGGCAACTACGCGGTTTGGCACTACGCCGGTTTTGGCACTACGCCTATTTTGGCACCTACGCGGTTTAGCACTACACGGTATAGCACTACGCGGTATAGCAAAACGCGGTATAGCACTACGCGGCATAGCAAAACGCGGTTTAGCAAAAATGCGGCTTAGCAAAAATGCGGCATAGCAAAATGCGGTTTAGCAAAAATGCGGTTTAGCAAAAATGCGATTTAGAGAAAACGCGGTGTAGCGAAAAAGCGGTTTAGCGAAAACGCGATTTACCGAAAATGCAGTTTAGCAAAAAAGCGGTTTAGCAAAAAAGCGGTTTAGCGAAAATGCGGTTTAGCGAAAAAGTGGTTTAGCAAAAAATGTGGTTGGCAATATGCGGTTTAGCAGAAATGTTGTTAGCAAAAATGCGGTTTAGCAAAATGCGGTGTAGCGAAAATGCGGTTTAGCGAAAAAAGCGATTTAGCGAAAATGCGGTTAAGCGAAAACGCGGTTCAGCGAAAACGCGGTTCAGGGAAAAAGCGGTTTAGCGAAAAAGCGATTCAGCGAAAACGCGGTTTAGCGAAAATGCTGTGTAGCGAAAACGCGATTTAGCGAAAAAGCGGTTTAGCGAAAATGCGGTTTAGCGAAAATGCGACTTAGCAATATGCGCTTAGAAATATGCGGTTTAGCAGAAATGTTGTTAGAAAAAATGCGGTTTAGCAAAATGCGGTTTAGCGAAAATGCGGTTTAGCGAAAAAAGCGGTTTAGCGAAAACGCGGTTCAGCAAAAACGCGGTTTAGCGAAAACGCGGTGTAGCGAAAATGCGGTGTAGCGAAAAAGCGGTTTAGCGAAAATGCGGTTTAGCGAAAAAAGGGTTTAGCGAAAATGCGGTGTAACGAAAATGCGGTTTAGCGAAAACGCGGTTTAGCGAAAATGCAAAAAATCGGTTTAGCGAAAATGCGGTGTAGCGAAAATGCGGTTTAGCGAAAATGCGGTTTAGCAAAAATGCGGTTAGCAAAAATGCGGTTTAGCAAAAAAGCGGTCTAGTAAAAATGCGGTCTAGCAAAAATGCGGTTTAGCAAAATGCGGTTTAACAAAAACGTGGTTAGCAAAAAGGCGGTCTAGCAAAAACATGGTTTAGTAAAAATGCCGTTTAGCAAAAATGCCGGTTAGCGAAATGTGGTTTAGCACTATGCAGTATGTCAAGCCAAATCTCCACGCGAGATAAAACGAAAATGAAAATAAAATGGAAAACTTGAAAAATGTCAAGTAATATCTCTATGCGAGATTAATAAATGCGAAATGGAAATAGAAATGGAAACGGAAAATGAAAAACTTGGAAAATGTCAAGTAATATCTCTATGCGGGATTAATGAATGCAAAATGGAAATAGAAATGGAAACGGAAAATGGAAAACTTGAAAAATGTCAACAGATATCTCTATGCGAGATGAATAGAAGCGAAATGAAAAAAAAAAGTGCTTGGCGAAATGCCATATTTAAAAAAAAAAAAAAAAAGTTTGGCTAAATGCCATATTTTAATGAAAAAAGGGTTTGGCGAAATGTTAATATTTTAAACGAAAAAATTGGCGACATGCCACATTTAAAACGGAAATGTTAGGCGACATGCCATATTTCTAAAATGAAAAAATTGGCAAAATGCCACATTTTAAAAGAAGAAAAATAAGGCGAAATGTCTCACAAACAATTCGCGCCTTGAGACAAACGAAACAAGAGAAATGGTTAAATACTGACACATTTTATAGCAATGGTGTCTAAAGACAAGCCATACTCCTTCGAAGGGGGAATAAAGGGTATACACCCAACCAAGACAAAATAAGTGTGCTAAAATTTTTAGCACCCGCTAAAACAAATTTGATATTTTCATAGACAAGGTGCACAAATTGACATCAAAAAAGCACAAATATAGTTTGCTCTATGCCGTTTGCAAGATATTATTAGCATCATACGGTTAGCACAATGCGGTCTAACGAAAGACGGTTTAAGAACAATGCGGTTTGTCGAAGTGTCATATCAAAAGAAAATTCAAAAGAGAAACAAGTCACATTCATTATGCCAAAAATGACTGGTTACCAACCTGCAAAAAAATTGAAAAAGTCATCACTTCAAATTTCATATAAAAAGGTCTAAATGTGCGAGGAGCAACCTCCCATTTTCCAACTCGGGGGCTTATCAACAAAAAAACATATCTGGAGTATTCATATCGCCAACTCATGGCTACAACTCAAGATTAAAGGAAATTATTCACACTATCGTATATGTTATCTCAACCAAACGACATTATCCCTCACATGATAATTGAGAGCAACTCATCACCTTTTAGCTCGGGGGCTTACGTCCCGAACTCCCGAACTGCTTAATGAGAATACATTCTGAACTGTTTAATAATCGGAGTGAACTATAAAAAAATTGGTATATGAAAGGCTTCTATTGTTACAAAGTAAGAGGATCAACTCAAAATGGTCAAAATTTCATTCTTATCTTATCTACTCCCTAACTCGCTCATAAATAAACGAGCTAAGGAGTCGGGGGCTACTGATATGATCATAAAAAATGGTCAACGGAAAATATAACATGACTAAGGGTCAAAATGGACATGATAAATACATGAAAAATGTGTAGCATTATGGGGTAAAATGATCATTATATGAAGCCCAAAATATTGTGATATGTATAGCTTTTCGAATGGGCCAAATGGGCCAAGCGGACAAATGGCAAATGGGCCAAATGAGCAAATGGGCCAAGTGGGCCTAGTGAACAAAATAGCCTAATGGACTTTAGGGCAAAAGTCCGTCCGAGTTTAAGTATAAAATAGAGCTTTGATGTTCGGGGAGAAGGCGACCACAAACAACCAGGTCATTCGCTCCTTCTTCCTCCCCAAAACCCCCATTTTCTCTCTCTACATTTTCTCTCTAAATGTTCAACATTTATATACACAAATAATTGGTTAATGATTCTCACACCGGAGGGGCTTTAGCCGGAGACGCCCCCGGCTTAGTTTACGGTGCTCTTTGTGCAGATCAACTTTGGAGAAATCAGTCAGTATTATCCACCGAGGACGTGACGCGGAGGCTTGTGTTGGAGAAGCAAATTTTTTGTAGCATCAGATCTTAATTGCAATTATTATATTTTGAACGAGTCTCCAACTATTGTGGAGCACTATTTTATTATATTTTATTAATACAATTATGTGTTGTTTGATTTAAAATTTTATATGTATATATATATGCACCAAAAGTGCATTGAAAAATTTAAAAATTTCTCCACGAGATGATAATATTAGTCAGTCTTGATGAGCCCATGGCTCTTAAGCGTAACCCGATATAACAAGCTAATCATACAGTGTAGGCTAGGCCAGCCCGTGAAAACACATGCCACATGGGCCACGGCCCATAAAAATAGTCAAACACAGTTTTGCAGGCCAACTTTTTTTTTAATTTTATACCGTAGAAAATTTATAAACTAAAAATGTTGTTGAAACCACCAAAATTTATTAATTAAGCGAGATATTAATTAATTGATAAATTAATAATTATCAATTTATATATTAACTAATATATTATTAACTTATATTTTAATTTATTATCAAATAATCATAATATTTTCTAAATATAATATTATTTTTTCCAAAGCACTCTTCAATCTCTCACTTTGCTTCATTGTACAATGTATATCAATTAAATACTCAATTTAGAAAGCCTTCCAATCTCCCATTTTACTATGCTTTTTGTGTTAGATGTACTACTTTATGAGTTGATCTTATAAAAAACGCATTTTTTCTGGCACTTAGAAAAAACGTGTTTTGTGTTTCCCCGTTTATGCCAGTTCCAGTTTAACAAAGTACCAGTGTGACAAACTGTCAGTGCATGTGTAACAAAGTGCCAGTGAAAAAAGTGTCAGTACCAGTTTAACAAAGTGTCAGTGTAAACTGGCACTGGCACTTTGTTAAACTGACACTGACGCTTTTTACACGGGCATTTTATATACATGAACTGGCACTCTTCACACTGGCACTCTGTTAAACTAACACTGGCACTTTGTTACACTGACATTTTTGCTGGCTCTCAAAAACACAAGCACTGGCATTCAAAAACACATGGACTGACACTTTCAAAAACACATCTGTTTGGCACTTTCAAAAAACAACGATAATTATTTTCTTTGGCTCTCAAAAAAATATGAACTGACATTCAAAAAACCTTGAACTGGCACTTGAAAACACATGCACTGGCACTTTTGTAGACTTGCACTTGCACTGGTACATTTTATTCGGAAGAACAAAACAGAACATGATTCCATTCCAATGACCAAGCACAACTCAATCTTCACCCATATTGCATCAAAGACTCCATCTTCAGACCAAGAAACCAAGAAAATCCATCGGTGTAATTAAAGGGACTAGCTTGAAAGTTGGAGAAGAAATTTATCAATGAAATAAAATGAAATCGCATAAGTGAAAATCGACACCGTCAAACAAAATCGGGATTGAAATCGCCAAAAATCTATATAGTTGGAATGGAACAAAAAAAGAAAATGGGAAAGGATAAGAAATATACTAAGGAAATGGCCAAGGGTATAGAAAGGGAAGACCGCTTGAAATAAGGGAAATCGGTGGTGAAGTCCAGGGCGCAATCGTCGGAAATGGAACAAACAACATCGACAAAACTTAAGAAAATCATCGAGAAAGGGAATCACTGATCGTCGAAATATTTGAGCTGAAGAAATCGGCAATTACGGGAGGTCGCTAAAATGGTGTTTGCGTCTAGTGATAGTGAGAGAGTAGAGAGAGACAGAGCGCTGGTAGTGGTGACTTTATATATGCTATTTGAAAAATTCGTTTTTTCAATTGTTTAGAAAAAATGCGTTTTTTACAAGTTTTTGGCCTACTTTATAGACATTGAAAAATATTTTTCATGTAAACAGAATATCAAATCATATTCTAACAAAAAAGGAAGACAGATGAATTTTTTTTTCAAAAAATATTCATAAATCATTATGTATTGAATATATATATATATATATATATATATATATATATATATATATATATATATATATATATATATATATATATATATATATATATATATATATATATATATATATAATGGATTTTTAATTTATATTTAATATTAGATTTACATCTATAATCCAAAATGTATTATTTTATAATTTTAATGAATTATTAATTTGACAGATTGTTCAGGCTACGGGACCAGAATAAAAATATTATTTAAGAGAGATTATTAAATAATCGAATATTAATTAATGGAGTTTCTACTGTAATTCCTCTTTTTTAGAATAAATATCACAGTTGAATTGTCAATGTTTTTAAAAAAGGTTCTTTACTTGTACAATAATAAAATTACACCAAACTATTTTATTTATTTAAAAATATAATATTTATCTGGGACAAACTAAAATAAAAAGTGTGAGATTTATTTCGGAGACAGATAAGCAAAAGACAAATATCCAATCCATTATAGTATAGTTTAAGATGAACAAATGTGTTAGCAAAATTTGCAAATACAGAAGAAAAGAAATTACAAATAAAATTACAGAACAGAAATAAATAAACTGTAACAGAAAATATAAACTGGAAATGAATAAATAAGATAGCAGCAACACGGTTGTGCACGAGCCCTGATGAATCTGTCTCCTTAAGACTTATTCGTCCCCTCACCAATAGTGCTTGAGGCTGCCTTGGACGCGAGTCTCCCAGGATAGAACGTGCGGACCGGGGGCACTTTGCACCTCAAGTTCCGGCGGGTGGCAGTGTGCCTAGACAGTATCACCACGATGCAGAATGCAAGGAGGCCAAATGAAGATTTGAACAATATGCAGCAAAGAGAGAGTGAGAGGAGTTGCAGGAAAACTGGTGTCACAAGTGATTTGTGAAGACTCCATTTTATAGCTGGCTTGAAATCAAAACTGATAATAACCATAAAATCAATCATAATCACGAAATTATTACAGTAATAATTTCATATTTGATTCTGATTTGGCTGTTACAAGGAGGAGAAATTAAAATCGAATTAACTCATTTCAGTTACAGTTACAATGAGTAAATGGGAGTAATTTCCGAAATCAAAAATAAATTTTTGAAATCAAAAATTCAAAATTTAAGCAAAAGGTGGGCTTGCGCGGATAGGCCATTTCGGAGCTACATTCGTGTCCGCAGGACGCGTACGCACATGAGTTCGGTAGCCCCAAGCCTATTTTGGACCATGATTTGCACCCCTCCCTGCGCACCCGTGCGCGAGAGAGAGCCTCTATGCCACACACAATTACTCCTTACATAAAGTGTAGTAGTATTTAAACTATCTAACTTTCACATTCCCATTCAATGTGGGATAACATCTTTTTCCCACTTTCAACCCATCATCTTTGAGCCTTAATATTTCATTCATCCATCAACCATCTTGGACAAATAAATATTCGATTTTAATGTTCTCATGGAGTAGAATACAAATCCATAATCAATTTGGTCATTTAATAAATAACCCATTTAGGAAATAATCTCAAATTTCCTTCACACCCACTATTTTTTTCAACAATCCCCCACATGAAGGAAATAATGAGAAAATGGTGATAAAGTCCGACAGTTGACACCTGCATAGGATAGGTAGGGGTTTGCCCTTTGAACCTTCCCTTTTAAAATATATTTACTCTACTCGCTAATCAGTAGACACGATGTCCTTGAACTGTTCAGCTTTTTGTGTAGCCGATCATATACTTTACACAGGTATCTCCCTAACACACTTCAATTCTCATGACTATGTTCATTCACGGCCCTGAACATAATGCCTGGTTCTGTGAGAGGGTCTAAGAATTGAGCCTCACGCAATTCTCCTCGAAGCGGCCACACTTCTCTCTCACATAGGTGATTCTTATAATTAACCCGTATTATCCCGCTCGACTTTTCGAAGCGTAAGAATCATTAAAAGCTAGAAGCTTAACCTTTTCCTTTCGGGATGTCACTTAAGGAATGGGTTTGGGGATGATTCCCCCACAGTGACACTACAAGTCTTTTAACAGTTAGGTTGTCCCTTTGAAAACCTAGATCTTGGGATCTCCAGTCAACTAGGTGGGGTTTTCCGCTGTGTTTAACTTCTAAAGAGGCTTTAGTCCCATTCCTAATGTCAAACGTTCAACTACCTCTTTTGTTAACCCTTTCGTTAACGGATCCGCTAAATTATCCTTTGACTTCACATAGTCAATAGATATGGTACCAGTTGAGAGTAGTTGTCTTATGGTATTATGTCTACGACGTATATGTCTAGACTTACCATTATACATATGACTTTGTGCCCTACCAATTGCAGATTGGCTATCGCAATGTATACAAATTGCTGGCACAGGCTTTGTCCACTTTGGAATATCTTCTAAAAATTGGCGTAGCCATTCGGCTTCTTCACTTGTCTAATGATATAAACTCAGATTCCATAGTGGATCTGGCTATAACAGTCTGCTTAGAAGACTTCCATGATATAGCAGCACCGACTAATGTGAATATATATCCGCTAGTAGACTTAGAGTCTTTGATATCTGATATCCAATTAACATCGCTATATCCTTCAATTACAGCTGGATGTCTAGTATAGTGTAATCCATAATTACGAGTATATCTTAAGTACCTTAGTACTCTCACTATACCCTTCCAATGGTCCTTCCCAGGATTACTTGTATACCGACTCAGTTTGCTTACAACATATGCAATATCTGGTCTTGTACAACTCATTAAGTACATTAGACTTCCAATGACCCTCGAATACTCTAATTGAGACACAGGTTCGCCTCGATTTTTCGTTAAATGTAGGCTTGTGTCAATTGGAGTATTTGCCGTTCTATCGTCATCCTTGTTAAATTTCTCCAGAATTTTATCCACATAATGTGATTGACTTAGTACAAGTCCATCGGATATTCTAGAAATTTTCACACCAAGGATCACATCCGCTACACCCATATCCTTCATGTCAAACTTCGAGTTCAACATATTCTTTGTGGATTTAATCATTTTATCACAGCTTCCTATGATAAGCATGTCATCTACGTAAAGACACAAAATAACATAGCCATTTTCAGTGCTTTTAACATAGACACATTTGTCACATTCATTGATTTTGAATCCACTTTCAATCATGGCTTGATCAAACTTTTGATGCCACTGTTTTGGTGCTTGTTTGAGGCCATACAATGACTTCACTAACTTGCACACTTTATTTTCTTGCCCTGGAGCGAGAGAATCCTCTGGTTGTTCCATGTAAATCTCCTCTTCTAAATCTCCATTTAGAAAGGCAGTTTTTACATCCATTTGATGTACTTCAAGATTTCGCAAAGCGGCAATTGCAAGTACAATCCTAATAGACGTAATTCTCGTAACAGGAGAATACGTGTCAAAGTAATCAAGACCTTCCTTTTGTCTGTAACCTTTTATTACAAGTCTGGCCTTATACTTATCAATGGTTCCATCAGCCTTCATTTTCCTTTTAAAAATCCACCTATATCCTAGTGTTTTACTTCCCGGAGGAAGATCCACTAGTTCCCAAGTGTGATTTTGTAAAATGGAATCAATCTCACTTTTGATGGCCTCTTTCCACAAAGGTCCTTCCGAAGAGCTCACGGCCTCTTTATAACTTTGTGGTTCACTTTCAAGCATGTAGGTTATAAAATCCGATCCATAGGATTTTTCTATCCTACCTCGTTTGCTACGTCGAGGTTCTACCTCAGCTTCATCATTTTCATGATGATTTTCTTCTCCTACTTCTTCTTCTATTGAATCAAACGTCCGTTTAGATGAGCTTGCCTCATTTCTTTTACACGGAAACACATTCTCAAAGAAAGAAGCATTTCTTGATTCCATTATAGTATTCTTGTGTATATCTTGAATTTTCGATTCATGAACAAGAAATCTATAAGCACAATTGTTTTGTGCATATCCAATAAATATGCAATCAACAGTCTTAGGACCAACTTTCACCCTTTTAGGTGGAGGTACAACTACCTTCGCAAGACACCCCCACACTCGCAAGTATTTATAACATGGTGCTCTTCCATGCCATAATTCATATGGGCTTTTGTTTAGTTTCTTTCGAGGTACCTTATTTAACACATAATTTGCCGACAACACGGCTTCTCCCCACTTTAATGTTAGAAGGTAATCCCGAACTTATCAACATGGCATTCATTGCTTCTTCCAACGTTCGATTTTTTCGTTCGGCAACACCGTTTTGTTGGGGTGTATAAGGTGCTGTGGTTACATGTTTAATTCCGTTTTGAGCACAAATTGCCTCAAATGGAGACTCATATTCCCCACCACGATCACTTCTTAGCACCTTAATTTTCCGGTTTAATTGATTCTCAACTTCATTTTTATAGAGAATAAACTTCTCTATAGCTTCATCTTTACTTTTGATAAGATACACATAGCAATATTTTATGCTATCATCAACAAAAGTTAAGAAGTACTTATTGCCACCACGTGATTGTGTTGATTTAAAGTCACATAAGTCCGTGTGAACTAACTCAAGTGGTTCACTATTTCTTGTTATTGAATGGAATGAAGGTTTTGTAAATTTTGCTTCAACACAAGGTTCACATTTGTGTTTGCAATCAACTTTAAATTTTGGTATATAGTTCAAGTTAATTATTCTATGAATAGCATCATAATTAACATGTACTAATCTACCATGCCACAAATGGGAAGACTCAAGCAAGTAAACGGAAGAATTATTCATTTCATTAACTTTGGGCTTAGTAGCCATTACAATCGGTTTCACTACCATAACACTAAGCTTAAACATCCCATCATTCACATAACCTTTTCCTACAAACATTCCATTCTTGGACAAAGTGACAACATCGGACTCGAACACAATACGAAAACCATGCTTAATTAAAAGCGAGCCGGACACCAAGTTCTTCCGGATATCGGGCACATAAAGTACATTGTTGAGAGTCAATTCCTTGCCGGATGTCATCTTCAAAACCACCTTCCCTTGACCTTTGATGTCGGAAGTGGCCGAATTCCCCATAAACAACTTTTCGCCATTTTCCATAGCTTCAAAAGTACTAAACATATCTTTGTTGGAGCACACATGTTTAGTAGCACCGGTGTCAATCCACCACTGATTTGGATTCGAACCCACCATATTCACCTCGGAAACTACCGCCGCAAGGTGCATATCGGACACATCTCTAGCAATGTCATCCACCATGTTCACTTCACGAGCCTTCTTAGGAGCCCTACATGTTGACGCCTTGTGGCCTTCACCACCACAATTGTAACAAGTTCCTGTGAACCTCTTCTTGGAAACCCCACCTTGAGGCTTCAAGTTGAACGACCTTCTAGTTGTTTCAACCTTAGCTTTCCCCTTGCCTTTGCCTTTTCCTTTGGAGCTTTGGCCATGCTCCACCACATTAGCTTTGGCCACACTTGGGTTAAACTTTTTCTCGGCAACTCTATTGCCTTCCTCAATGCTAAGCCGAAGAATGAGCCCTTCAAGATTCATCTCCTTTCACTTATGCTTCAAGTAGTTCTTAAAGTCATTCCAAGTGGAGGCAACTTTTCAATCATTGCCACTTGAAAACTCTCACTAAGAACCGTACCCTCGGCGTCAATCTCATGATAAATTGTTTGCAACTCATCAACTTGAGTTTTCACGGTCTTAGAGTCCACCATCTTAAAATCAAGGAAACGGGCAACAATAAACTTCTTTGTTCCCGCATCCTCAATTTTATACTTGTGTTCCAAGGACTCCCATAGTTCCTTAGCATTCTTCTTCCCCCTATACACATTATAGAGAGAATCAGACAAGCCATTAAGAACATAGTTCTTGCAAAGGAATTCCCCATGTTTCCAAGCATCAACCGCAGCCACGGTTGTCACATCCGTCTCATTCTCAGCCACAACTGGCATATCTTCTTTCAGATACTTAGCCAAATTCAGAGTGGTTAAGTAGAAAAATATTTTCTGTTGCCACCTCTTAAAGTCGTGGCCAACAAATTTTTCAGGCTTTTCAGCATGGGGGGTTGAGATGTGCACTGTTTGAGGATTAGTCACAATAGAAGTGCCTTGAGAACCAGAGCCATTTCCAGTTCCAGTTTGGGTCACATTCACAGTTTCAGTTCCAGCTTTGTTAGTCTCAGTTGCCATTTCTGAAACAGAAGCAGATTATTAGTCTGAATGGTTTTCTGTAACTCCTTCCCTTCTGTAAGGAATAAGTCTTAAGATTGTTAGCAAAATTTGCAAATACAGAAGAAAATAAATTACAAATAAAATTACAGAACAGAAATAAATAAACTGTAACAGAAAATATAAACTGGAAATGAATAATTAAGATAGCAGAAACACGGTTGTGCACGAGCCCTGATGAATCAGTCTCCTTAAGACTTATTCGTCCCCTCACCAATAGTGCTTGAGGCTGCCTTGGACGCGAGTCTCCCAGGATAGAACGTGCGGACCGGGGGCACTTTTACCTCGAGTTCCGGCGGAATTGGCGGTGTGCCTGGGACGTATCACCACGATGCAGAATGCAAGGAGGCCAAATGAAGATTTGAACAATATGCAGCAAAGAGAGAGTGAGAGGAGTTGCAGGAAAACTGGTGTCACAAGTGATTTGTGAAGACTCCATTTTATAGCTGGCTTGAAATCAAAACTGATAATCAACCATAAAATCAATCATAATCACGAAATTATTACAGTAATAATTTCATATTTGATTCTGATTTGGCTGTTACAAGGAGGAGAAATTAAAATCGAATTAACTCATTTCAGTTACAGTTACAATGAGTAAATGGGAGTAATTTCCGAAATCAAAAATAAAGGTGGCTTGCGCAGATAGGCCATTTCGGAGCTACATTCGTATGAGTTCGGTAGCCCCAAGCCTATTTTGGACCATGATTTGCACCCCCCTTGCGCACCCGTGCGCGAGAGAGAGCCTCTATGCCACACACAATTACTCCTTACATAAAGTGTAGTAGTATTTAAACTATCTAACTTTCACATTCCCATTCAATGTGGGATAACATCTTTTTTCCCACTTTCAACCCATCATCTTTGAGCCTTAATATTTCATTCATCCATCAACCATCTTGGACAAATAAATATTCGATTTTAATGTTCTCATGGAGTAGAATACAAATCCATAATCAATTTGGTCATTTAATAAATAACCCATTTAGAAAATAATCTCAAATTTCCTTCACACCCACTATTTTTTCCAACAAAATGTTCACTTAAATCGACCAGAAATTAAGATGCAACATTTGCTATTATTTTTGGAAGCAAGATACAATATTTATAAATTAAAAATGGAAGTAGAGTATTCTAACATCGTTTAATGCAATCCATGTATCTTCACACACCACATGCACTCCCTTTTCTTATTTAACAAGATACACATAACTATAACTGCATGAATGAAATCGAAGAGCATAATTAAAATCTCATAATAATGTTCTTATTTTTTTATCTGCTTTATATTAAAATTTTTAGTTGCTTTATTATTTAAAATAAATAATAAAACTCACTTAACATTTTCATAATAAAAAATTTCTACTCATTTTTTTTCTCTTTTACTCTTATTTTTATACTCACAACATTTTTTTTATATAAAATCAAATTAATAACCTTTTTATTTTTATTAGAGGACGGAAAGAGTATTTGAAATTAATGCACTAAGGGGGTTTTTGTTTTTTTTAAGTGATAAGTGCTGAAATCTGATTTTAGTTCTGAAAATGGCTGAATGATTAAGAGGCAGCAACTGAAAACTGAATTCTGAATTGGATAAGTTGTTTGATTTTGTATCTGAATTCATTATCTGAAATAGTTAAAAAAAATTAAAAAAAAAAATCGTAAATGCATTATGAAACAGTAAACAGTTTAAAATTTTTTTTTACCTAAAACCAAATATGAAACAGTGGCTTTCAGAGGCTTTCAGAGGCAATTCAGCAACATTTTAACCACTTAAAATTAAGAGGACTTTAAGAGCCTAACAAGCCTTATTTCAAAAAAAAACAAAAAACAAACACCCTTATTTCTCTAATCCTCTTAATGAATAAGTGCTAAGAGGTAAATAAGGCTTAAAATAAAAAAACAAACGCCCCCTAAGGGGGTTTTTGTTTTTTTTAAGTGATAAGTCTTTGAAATCGATTTCCCGAAAATGTTTGAATGATTAAGAGACAAAGAATCGAAAACTGAATTCTGAATTGGATAAGTTGTTTGATTTTGTATACGAATTCATTATCTGAAACAGCTTAAAAAAATAAAAAAATTAAAAAAACAAAAAAAAAAAAAAACCGTAAATGCATTATGAAACAGTAAACAGTTTAAATTTTTTTTTTACCCAAAACCAAATATGAAACAGTGGCTTTCAGAGGCTTTCAGAGGCAATTCAGCAACATTTTAACCATTTAAAATTAAGAGGACTTTAAGAGCCTAACAAGTCTTATTTAAAAAAAAAACAAACACACTTATTTCTCTAATCCTCTTAATTGAATAAGTGTTAAGAGGCCAATAAGGTTTAAAATAAAAAAACAAACGCCCCTAATTTAATTTTAGGAGATGCCAAACGTGACTTAAAGTACAATGGGATTGAGGTGGTCAAGTAAGTAACATGTAATGTCCAAGAATAATCAATATCCAGCTAGGATTTTGACAGGAAATGTACTTACTCTTTGTCCCTCCACGTGGTCTGCCTCTAGATACTTTTTTCCATTAATCATAAACTTTATTAATATTAA
This sequence comes from Adenophora triphylla var. japonica, assembly GCA_022495995.1. Taxonomy (NCBI): domain Eukaryota; kingdom Viridiplantae; phylum Streptophyta; class Magnoliopsida; order Asterales; family Campanulaceae; genus Adenophora; species Adenophora triphylla. Next base: position 495,786 of record JAFEMH010000946.1, read on the forward strand.
AGTTGGATTATTGTTTGTTACATCACACAATTTTGGACTTTAATTATTTGGAACACAAAATTATGGGACATCAACATTAGGTAAAAATTTGTGAGTAGGTTGTTAATGGCCAACTTTTGTTGGACCATCTTAGAGATATTATACTCCTCTCTCAAAATAAATATCGCATTTTATTTATTTAACGTTGTTAAGTAAATGATGTAATAGTTTATAAATTGTTTGTACAATGATAAAATTGCATCAAATTATTTTCTAATTTAACATTTATTTTTTAACGATAAAAAAGGTGCTTATAGACGGAGGCAATTTTGGAGAACATGTTTCTTCACTTTTATCTTTTTGCCGAAATTATTATCTCATCCGACAATTATTAAAGGCAAAGTATCCAAGAAAGTGGACATGATTAATGAATTCTCTTATTAGTTTTTTTTTTGTTTTTTTTGATATTTAGTGCTATTTTAATTACAATAATGATCATTTCATGATAATGATATAGCTCAATTTTTTAGTGTGCACAATTTTTATCATGAATATAAGTTATAATTATTTATACAACCGAAAAATGAATAATTCAAATCCTTAACTTTCTCAATAGTAGAAAAGGGACTACGTTATTACGTTATTAAGTTAAAGACTCATCGACCCGAATGAGTCATTTTCATGTCTAACAAAACATAAAGACCGTTAACAAACTAGACTATTTTATTGATTAAATCTCCTATATGAGTATTTTTTTCAAAAATAATTTTTCGATCTTTACCGCTATAAACGAAACTTACAATAAAAAAAAAATGAAGCAGATGTTACATTAATCTAACTAGTATTGCACCCATGCGTTGCATGATATAAGTGAAATTTTGTTATGTTAACATATTTTGTTTAAATGATGTTATATAATTGTAATATATTATGAGTCCAAAATAATTTATAATAAAAAGCTAAAACTAATGAAAGCATATATAGATTATAATTATTTAACCAACACAATGAATATTATAAAATTTGAAAGCTTTTTGTATACACATATTTCATGATGTAATGAACTTCAGTGATTATTTCAATAGGGATTGTTATTTTAAAATATTTTTCCTTAAATGATTTATTTTACTACTTTGTTAGTTTACTATTCATTATATAATTGAAAAATTGTAAATTTGGAATAGCAAGTTTATTTATTCATCTTTGCTCAAATAAATATTTTTAAAATATCCCTAGATCAAAAGTTTGATATTTATTTATTTTTTTATTCTAAAAGGACAATTCATTTGAATTTGAAGTATTCACTTTGGGAAATAAAATAAATATTTTTATTATTCACTTTTAAACATTTAATTCACGATAATAAAATAAATAGTGAAAGAAATTTAGTAAAAAAACATTTAGAACAAAGCTTTTTATAAAAAATGACAATTTTAAAACAAAAATTTATTACATTGGAGTTCATTAAGAGACAAAGTACACTACCAGAAACTGTGTCTTTAGCGACGAAATTTCCAGGGCAGAATCATTCCGTCGCTATATAGCGACGGAATAAATTTGATGTCAATTTTACCGACGAAATTTAATTCCGTCGCTGAGTTCCATCGCTAAAAACGAATATTCGTTTCATTACCGCCACTAAATTGGCGCCTAAATTACCGACGGAACATTCCGTCGCTAATTCTTTCTCAGCTGCGAAATTATTCCGTCGGTGGAAATTATATATTTTTTAATTTTTTTAAATAAACCAGCGACGGAATTCCGTCGGTGATAAATTAATTTTGTTTTTTTTAATTAATCAGCGACGGAAATATTCCGTCGGTGATTATAAAATTTATTTTTTAATTATTTTTAATTAAATAGCGACGGAATAATTCCGTCGGTGGAAATTAAATATTTTTTAATTTTTTTAAATAAACCAGCGACGGAATATTTTCGTCAGTGAAAAATTAATTTTTTTAATTTATCAGTGAAGGATTTATTCCGTCGGTGATTATAACATTTAATTTTTAATTATTTTTAATTAAAAAGTGACGGATATATTCCGTCGGTGGTTGTAACATTTTATATTTAATTATTTTTAATTAAACAGCGACAGAATAATTCCGTCGGTGATAAATTAATTTTGTTTTTTTAATTTTTTTTTAATTTATCAGCGACTGATTTATTCCGTCGGTGATTATAACATTTAATTTTAATTATTTGTAGAACTAATTAACAAAATAACTAACTGAAAACATTATCAAATTAATTGGAATTTCAAAAAACTAACTAAAATTTGAAAAACTAACTGAAAACGTTAAAAAACTAACTGAAAACGTTAATAAATTGACTGAAATTCTAAAAAACTAACGGAAAACGTTAAAAAACTGACTGAAATTCTAAAAAACTAACTGAAAACGTTAAAAAATTGACTGAAATTTTAAAAAAATAACTGAAAATGTTAAAAAACTGACTGAAATTCTAAAAAACTAACTAAAAACGTTAAAAAACTGACTGGAATTTCAAACGGTTATAACCGATTAAATAACCGACTGTTAGGGGTATAAAGTATATGATTTAGGGTTAGGGGTTGGGGTATAAGTATATGATATTTGAAATTTAGGGTTTAGGGTTTAGGGGTTAGAGTTTAGGGTTTAGGGGTATATGATTTAGGGTTTAGGGATTAGGGTATAAGTATATGAGATTTGAGATTTAGGGTTTATGGTTTAGGATTAGGGTTAGAGTTAAGGGTTTAGGGGTATAAGTATATAATTAAGGGTTTAGGGGTTGGGGTATAAGTATACGAGATTTGAGATTTAGGGTTTAGGGTATAAGTATATGAGATTTGAGATTTAGGATTCAGGGTTTAGACTTAGGGTTAGAGTTTAGGGTTTAGGGGTATAAGTATATGATTAAGGGTTTAGAGGTTGGGGTATAAGTATATGAGATTTGAGATTTAAGGTTTAGGATTTAGGGGTTAGGGTTAGAGTTTAGGGTTTAGGGGTATAAGTATATGATTTAGGGTTTAGAGGTTGGGGTATAAGTATATGAGATTTGAGATTTAGGGTTTAGGGTTTAGTCTTAGGGTTAAAGTTTAGGGTTTAGGGGTATAAGTATATGATTTAGGGTTTAGAGATTAGGGTATAAGTATATGAGATTTGAGATTTAGGGTTTAGGGTTAGAGTTTAGGGTTTGGGGGTATAAGTATATGATTTAGGGATTGGGGTATAAGTATATGAGATTTAGGGTTTAGAGTTTACGCTTAGGGTTAGAGTTTAGGGTTTAGGGGTATAAGTATATGATTTAGGGTTTAGGAGTTGGGGTAGTAGTAGCGGTAGTAGTGGTGGTAGTGATAGTAGTAGTAGTGGTGGTAGTGTGGTAGTAGTGGTAGTAGTGATGGTAGTGATAGTAGTAGTAGTGGTGGTAGTGGTGGTAGTAGTAATTGTAGTGGTAGTAGAGGTGGTAGTCGCGGTAGTAGTGGTGGTGGTAGTAGTGGTAGTAGTGGTAGTGATATATAGTAGTGGTGGTAGTGGTAGTAGTGATGGTAGTAATAGTGGTGGTAGTGGTGGTGGTGGTGGTAGTGGTAATAGTGATGGTAGTGGTGATAGTGGTGGTAGTGGTGCATGGTGGTGGTGGTAGTAGTGGTGGTAGTAGTAATAGTTGTGGTGGTATAGTAATGGTGGTAGTGGTAGTGATAGTAGTGGTGGAGTGGTGCGGGTGGTAGTGGTGGTAGTAGTGGTTGTACGTGGTGGTAGTAGCGGCGGAATAATTATGCCGGTGTTAATTATATTTTTTTAATTTGTTTAGCTCTATTTTCATTTTATTTTAATTTATGATTTATTTATTTTTCAAAAATAATATTTATTAACTTATATTTTTTTAGAGTAATTTGTTATATTTTATTTAAAATAATTTTTATGTTTTATATAAATAAAAATAATGAAATTTATTAAATTAAATTAATTAACCTCAGCGACGAAATTATTCCGCAGCTAAATATTAATTCTAGCGGCGGAATTAAAATTCCGTCGGTAGAATTAATAGTTAGCGGCGGAATAATTCCGTCGCTGAGGTAAAATATAAATTAAAATCTTCCCTCCCCAAATTCGTTTACGCCCTAATTTTTTTATCTCTCTTCACGCCCCAGCGATCTCTCATCTCTCTCTCTCTTCCCTCACGGTCACCTACACCGCCGCCGTCCACCCTCTCCACACCGCGACGAAGAAGCTTCGCCGGTCACCCTCTCCACCGTCTCCGTCTCGAGCTGCTGCTGCCGTCCTCACTCGCACACCGTCCTCTCCACCGTCTCCGTCTCTCTCCCTCTCCACACCGGAAAAATAAACTCCCGAGGTTCTTTTCTTCTTCTTTCTTCTTGTATTAACCGTTAGTTTTGTAGATTAATGCGTGTTTATTTAGAAATAATTCAATTTATATCATATAAAGATCAAACATAGCCGCTTGGAAAAATCGCCCGACTTCCATGCTTTTTTTTTCTGGGTAATTTGTTTGAAACATCATGATATGTCCATATGATGATGATTAATTGAATAACGGGGAAACTAAGTTTTTTGTTTATTTCAAAAAATTTTTAGGTTTACGTTTTGATGCAAGTTATAGATTCGATTTGAGTAGAACTATGAAGGAATTTTCGGACCATAATTTGTAAATTCATATGTGATTGAGATACATGTCATGTCAATTCAAGTTTATGCGTGATTGGGCAATTTATGGAAAATCATTTTTGTATTGTAAGAAAAATTGAAATTTTGTTAGTTTCTGTTAGAATTTGTTAAGTATTGTAACATTTTTTGACGGAGTTAGTGTGTCAGACAAAAATATATGCATATTTGAAGTAAATAGATAAAACTGCTAAAAAAACAAGATGAATTAAAGCCTGATGATGTCAAAAACGTTTGGATCAACACACTACCTCACTGGTTCTAGATCCCATTTTGGGGCGATTGACGGCATCGCGGTCGGTGATGTATGTCGCCTACGTTTGAGCGCCTGATATCAAGCGCAATCTCTCATTGCGGACGGTGATGAGAGATTGCGCTTGATCTCGCCACTGCCAGAGGGGCAGACGACATTACTTTGGGCAATTGGACAGCGCAGGATATTGAGGGATGCCGCTACTGAGAGTTGGCATAAGAGGTTGGCCTTGGCCCGATATGAGACCGCAAACCTGTACTATTGGATTCCGGCATGGGATTGCAGACTATGAGAGATATTCAGGACGAGTCAGTGATTGTCCGACTTCCGGGACTACATGTATCATCCTTTTGCATTCCATCTCTAGTGAGCAGACAGTACGGATACCCGCAGCAGACCATTCGGACTTTGAGAGAGCAGTTGACGACTAATACCATGCCGATGATTATGACTGAGCCTCAGACTACACAGTTCTTTGGCAGAGCATTTCTAGAGGGCTTTCTTCCGATACGACCACTACTCCGTCAGACTAGAGGTATCACATTTTTGACCACCGAGTATCTGATATGGTACGAGGAGCAGCAGGGTCCTGTACAGCTGATGATAGAGGCTCAACGCCGAGAGTATTTTGGGGCAGACTATTCTTTCAGCCGGACATTCAGAGACATAGAGGCCAAGAGCAACCCTGATGAAATCACTGGCGACATTGCAGCAGATTATGAGAGACGAGAGCTTCGGAGAGCTGCTTTGAGAAATGATCCCGAAGTGATAGCTCGCAGAGAGGCCTTGAGGCAGGAAAGAGCAGTACTGAGAGCTACCAGACTGATTGATCCACCGGCTCACACGATACCTGAGCCAGGAGAGCTCAGACTGAATTTTTTGACATACATTGACCAAATACCTCCCGGGGACCGAGGCAGAGGAAGAGTAGAGATTCGAGTTCGGGAGCGGGAACGAGTTCCTAGACACTTTAAGAAGATCTGTTAATATATTGTTAAATATGAGATAGAAGCTTTAAATTTATTTTAAGAAGATCTGTGTTGCTTTTATGTTTATAATTCAAATTTAGGGAATGGTAATATGTTAATTACATCTAAACTGTTAATATATTATGAAATCAAATAATTATTAACATCCCAATTTTGTTTCATCCGTCGATTAGATTGAGTGTACGTATAATATATATATTGCAATGCAGGAGTGATGTCTGTCAACGATGATCGTAGTTGGATGTACAATCGGAAGTTGCCGAATCAAAACGGTATCAATCCTGAGTTTATAAGAGGGTTGAAGGGGTTTATTGAATTTGCTACATCAAATCCCAATCACATGAATGGTGGTAAGATTAGGTGTCCATGCGCCAAGTGTTGTAATACCAAGTATCTAGGCGTGATCGATACTCAGAAACATCTTTTGCGTAACGGGTTTGATGTTGGGTACAAATGGTGGACTCGTCATGGTGAGCAAATGTTATTGCGCACAAATGTTGCGAATAATCCCCCCAGGAATATTCATGTACCTCCCGAACCCGAACCTATTATTCAGGACAATGAAGAACCACCTTTGAATATGGAAGATATGGTTAGGGATGCAAATGGTCCCGAATTCGATTGGTCGAGAACCAACAACAAGAACCAAACCCCGCAGCCAAGAAATTTATTGATGCTATGGACTCTGCAAAAGAGAAGGTCTATCCAAGTTGCGAGATCAGTGTGTTGGAGGCTGTGGCTGAGCTCCTTAACATAAAGGCTGATTGCAATATTAGCCAGTCTGCTTATAATCGTATCATGAAAGCAATTAAGCGGATGTTGCCGAAAGAGAATAAGATGGTTACAAAATTTTATGAGACAAAGAAGTTGGTTGGGCAGATTGGGCTATGTTATGAAAAGATTGATGCGTGTAAGAATGACTGCATGCTATTCTACAAGGAAGATTCACAGAAGACAGAGTGTTCAATTTGCGGAGAAAGTAGATATAAGACAAATCGGAGGGGTAGTTCAAAACACAAGAAAAGAAACCACATAAGCAGTTGCGTTACATGCCGCTGATTCCAAGATTGCAACACCTCTACGCGTCTAAATCTACTGCAGAAGCAATGCGTTGGCATAAGGAAAGTTTGCGTGAAGAGGGTGTGTTGATTCATCCCAGTGATGGGGAGGCATGGAAACACTTTGATAAGACTTATCCTGACTTTGTGTCTGAAGCAAGAAATATACGGTATGCATCTGCTCTGATGGTTTCAATCCGTTTGGTCCTGGGGCAAAATCTTACTCTTGTTGGCCGGTTTTAGCCACTGTCTACAATCTTCCCCCTGGTTGTGTATGAGTGATCCCTACATGTTCTTGTCGTTATTCATCCCTGGACCAAACAGCCCTGGGAGGAACATTGATGTCTATCTCCGGCCTTTGATGGACGAATTGAAACAACTTTGGGAGGATGGGGTCGAAACGTGGGATGCTTTCAAGCGAGAGAATTTTAGCATGAAGGCTGCGTTGATGTGGACAGTTAATGACTTCCCTGCATATGGGATGTTATCGGGTTGGAGCACCCACGGGAAGTTGGCCTGTCCGTATTGTAAGAGTGACACAAAGTCTTTCACGCTCAAGCACTTTGGAAAACCATGTTGGTTCGATTTCCATAGACAATTTCTTCCGGAGGACCACCCATTCAGGACCCAGAAGAATGCGTTTAAAAAGAACAAGAATGACCATGATGAGCCCCCGATTCGTTTGAGTGGTGACACGGTCTATAGGCAGGTATCTACATTGCCCGATCCTCGGTGGGGGAAAAAGTTTTCGAAGAGCAAAATACAAGGGTTTGGGACTTCCCATAACTGGACCAAGAAGAGTATATTTTGGGAGCTGCCATACTGGAAAACAAATCTCATTCGACATAACCTTGACGTGATGCACATTGAGAAGAATGTATTCGATAATGTTTTTAACACGTTGATGGATTTCAAGACAACAACTAAAGATACAGAAAAAGGTCGAATGGACCTTAAGGAAATCTGTAAGCGGTCGGCCTTAGAGTTGTCTTTAGTCAATGGTAAACCAGTTAAACCGGTGGCTCAATACGTGCTTACAAAGGAAAACAAGCTCCTCCTCCTCAAATGGCTCAAGGATTTAAAGCTTCCAGATGGTTATACGTCTAACATTGGTAACTGTGTCAATGTAGAGGAGAGGAAAGTGCAGGGTTTGAAGAGTCATGATTGCCACGTTTTGCTGGATAGACTACTTCCGATTGCTCTCAGGGATCTCTTGCCTGACAATATCTAGGTGGCATTAACAGAGTTAAGTGAGTTTTTCCGAGTGTTAACATCGACCACACTACGTGTTGATCACATGAAAAAGCTTGAGGAGAGCATCGTAGTGACTTTGTGCAAACTTGAGAAGATATTTCCTCCTTCATTCTTTGATTCTATGGAGCATTTACCGATCCACTTGACATACGAAGCTAGAGTCGATGGTCCAGTTCAATACATATGGATGTATCCATTTGAGAGGTAATTGAATTTATTCTATTTCTAAATAATTTGAGCGTTAACAATATACCTTCTTTAACATTATTTATGTTTTAATCTACGAATGACTTTTAGGTATCTAGGCCAATTGAAAAGGAAGATGAGCAATAGGGCCATGGTCGAGGCCTCAATTTCAGAGGCTGTTATTATATATGAGATTGTTGCCTTTTTCGAAACATATTTTCATCCTGATGTTGATACGAGATTGACTAGGGTTGGCCACAATTACGATTGTGGTTGTCCTTCTAATGGAAACATCTCTGTATTTTCATCCCCTGGTCGGTTCCTCGACAAACGGGTTGGTACGCGTACGTTAACCGCTAAAGAGTTTGCCGCGGTCTCACTCTATGTTCTTCTTAACTGTGACGAGGTTGAGGAATATATTAAGTAATTCATTGATGTTATGTTTACGCCTCGTCAATTAAATTATGCATGTTTAATTACCTGCATATGAAATGCCTTGTTTAACCCTATTGCAGAATGTTTAAAGATTTAGTTCAGGATTTATCTCCAGAACTCATCGCAACTAGGACATACAGAGAATTTTCAAACTGGCTAAGGAAATATGTAAATATTTCGTTTCATTCGAATTTATTCTATACACTTTTTTTAAACATTCAATCTTAAAATTGCATTAAATTGGTTACATATTGGCTTATAGATAGCTGAACATCCGGGTGATGCCAAAGCTGCGAGGTTAAGACATTTAGCAGCAACTCCGTACTTGAACGTTAATTTATACAACATTATTTCGTGAATGGCTATGTGTTTCATACCAAAGCTTATGGGGGCTCTAAATTAACGTGAAATAGCGGTGTGAAGCTTAAAGGAAACCTTGATTATTATGGCGTCCTGAAAGAAGTAGTCGAGGTGGAGTATTTGGGTGAAAAAAATGTTGTCTTGTTCAATTGTGATTGACGAGATGCTGTGCGAGGTGCTAAGAAGCACACCATATTTGACCTCGTCGATGTAAAGGACTCGTCCAGACATAATGGCGACGACGTCTTCATCTTAGCATCTCAAGCACAACAGGTATACATGACTCCCTACCCTCGTCGGCGACCCGACGGATGGTGGGATGTCTTTAAGACCAAGGCTAGGAGCATGATTGACAACCTACCCTCGTCGACAACTACATAGTCATCATTAGAAACACCCTATCAAGAGGATGAAATGCCAGTGCCACCTAACATTTCATCAGCTAATCATCCATTAGATGATGTCACTCATATTCCTCAAAATGTTGATGAACCCGAGGAGGATTTCTTACCAGTGAATTTGCCACCTCCTCCGCCTCGTTCAGGTCATCTTGCGCACATTGAAATTGATGAATCAGAGGAAGAGGAAGAGGACGTCGAACCAGAGTTTGATTCATCAGAGTCCGAAGACGAAGATGAAGAACTTGAGTTTTGTAGTAATTCAGAGTCCAGTGATGATGATGGGGACGAAGATTAATAATAGTTTAAAGTTTTATATGTATTGTGAATGCTTTAGATTATTAGAACTTTAAAGTTTTATATGTATTGTGAATGCTTTAGATTATTAGAACTTTAAAGTTTTATATGTATTGTGAATGCTTTAGATTATTAGAACTTTAAAGTTTTATATGTATTGTGAATGCTTTAAATTTATTTTAAGAAGATCTGTTAATATATTGTTTCCTATTGTTAAAGATTTATATTTTAATATTTTTAGTGTATTTAGATGTATTGTGAATGCTTTAGATTATTAGAACTATAAATTTATTTTAAGTAGATCTGTTAATATATTGTTTTCTATTGTTAAAGTTGTATATTTTAATATTTTAAGTGTATTTAGATATGCGTTCTAGTAGAGCGGGCAGGAAGACACGCCCCGTGTACACATCTATTACTGGGACGCAACCGTCCCGATCTGATACAAGTGCTATCGGTACTGATGATGTTGACCCTACACATAGTAGTACCAGCTCCTCCTCTGGGGCCGATACTACTCATAGTCCTACTCCTCTCGATTCTGAGGGGAGGACGTTTCTCCGGATATCGCCATATTATGCACAGTAAGTAACTCTTCATTAATTTGATATAAGTTGGTTTCTTTTTGTTTTATATTTAATTCATTATTTAAGTTAAAATGTTATTTTATAAATATACTTGGCAGATTTATAAGTGCATATCCTGCCCCCGGGACAAGGATTGGGCAGTATTGGCGGTCTCGGGTCATGCAAGAGTTTTGGCCCAACTGAAAATCATTGCCACGGGAGGAGAAGGAGAATGCTTGGGAGGAGTTTAAGGTAATGTGTTAATAGTTTTTATTTAAAACTTAAATGTTAGTTTGTTATTAAAATGTTATAATTAATAATGATTATATTCTTTTAGTTTTGTAATGTTATCATTATATGTTGCAGTTGAAATTTACATGGACGCCGGATATCGACGAGGCGTCGGTTAAATTTGTTTTCACGAAACAGTGTTCGAAGTTATTTCGGGATCATATTGGTAACATATTTATCTATCCTTAATTAGTTTAATTAACAATGATTATACTCTTTTAATTTTATAATGTTATCATTATATGTTTACGAGATATTCATATTTTTTATAGGTTCCACGAAGTCTAAATTTTATATTCAGCGGCTGGTAGCGGGATTAGCGCCCGCGACACCTCCTTGGATGACCGAGGAGGTGTTTCGTGGATTTTGCGAACATTGGTCGTCGGATGGGACGATAGCAATCGCCCAACAGACTCGGGCAAATAGAGCAGGCTCCTCAGGGTCGGCGACAAAGCATACGATGGAGACGATACCAGTCGGCGAGCATCACTATCCTATGGTATGTATGTTAGTTTAAATGTAGTGTATGCATGCTTTGAAATCAGTTTATATACGTATGTTAGTTGGGAGCCATGTTGATGCTATGAAATCCAAGGTTTTAGTTTAATTGACTTTGAAACCAAACAGGACGGTTGTATGCACGTTGTTGGTGGGTGTTAGTGTAAATGATAAGAAATACATGGGGTGTTAGTTTAAATGTAGTGTATGCATGCTTTTAAATCAGTTTATGTACGTATGTTAGCTGGGAGCCATGTTGATGCTATGAAATTCATGGTTTTAGTTTAATTGACTTTGAAACCAAACAAGACAGTTGTACGCACGTTGTTGATGGGTGTTAGTGTAAATGATAAGAAATACATGGGGTGTTAGTTTAAATGTAGTGTATGCATGCTTTTAAATAAGTTTATGTACGTATGTTAGCTGGGAGCCATGTTGATGCTATGAAATCCATGGTTTTAGTGTAAATGTAGTGTATGTTTTCTTTTCTAAGATTACCCCTAAATCCTAATGAAAGTAAATATTATACTCACAACTTTAGTGATTAAAGAGAACATTTTTTTTATCACAAGGATAATATGGGAAGCTAAATGTTGCATTTATACCATTTCAAAATAATAATCTCGCTTCTTTTATTTATAGGAAAATGAACATGGCCCGGATGTCAGTTTTTTGGATGTTTTCGTTAGCACCCATGTTCGACCTCCTGCATCCGCCGATCAACCTCCGCAATGGGTTGACGATCGCTTTGCATTGGCCTTTGTAAGTAAACTATCATTAAATGACTTGATTTTGAATATGTAAATTTATTTATGTACATTATGTATATGATTATATTTGTTTGTTTTATTTTGACAGAATACATATCAAGCCGCCGTTGTTCCCGAAGGTACTCCTTCCGGCCAGCCTGTTCCCTTCGTGCCTGAAGTTTGGCGCTCGATCACCTCGGATGGACATCCAAAGAAAGGAGACCGAGTGTTAGGGATGGGGGATCACGGGCTGCAATGCCCATCAACGTCGATCGGCCGTCGGCCAAATGTTTTCACGCCCGATACTCGGTATGCTTCGAGGATCGACACTCTGGAGGCTGAGGTGGCTGAGGAGAGACGCGAGGCTGCAGAGGCTAGGGCACAACTTTTGTAGGCTTTGGAGGCTCAGACGCAGCGTCAGGCCGAGAATGATCGGAAATTTGCGATGTTGATGGCCCAGATGCAGAATCTGCAGCAGCAGGGTAATAATTTCCAGCCTCCCCAATCTCCCCCGAGTTGATTTCGTACTATTTTATACTTTTTTGTAATAACATTTGTGATATTTGTTTGTAATAACATTTTGGGTACTGGGATGTCCCCGCCCCGCCTCCCCACCGATTTGGTACCCGCGGGAGCCCCAGCCCCCCCCCCCCCACCGATTTGGTACTGTGATATTTGGTTTTTAGATTTCTAGTTTTAGTTTTATCAATTGAATTGTTATATCAGGTACAAAAAAAATTGGTTAATTGATATTTTAAATTATTTTTTTTAATTTTATTGCATTATCAGCGACGAAAATTTTCGTCGCTGTATTAATTAATTTTAATTAAATTTTTATTTCAGCGACGAAAATTTCTGCCGCTGTGTCAATTTATTTTAGTTTAATTTAATTTTTATTTTCATTGGTAGAATATTCCGTCGCTGAAATAAAAATTTATTTAAATTAAATTAAAATAGCGACGGAAATTTCCGTTGCTGAATTAATTTAATTTTTATTTCAGCGACGGAATATTCCGCCGGTGAAATTAAAAATTAAATTAAATTAAATTAAATCAGCGACGAAATTTTTTGCCGCTGAATTAATTCATTTTAAATAAATTTTTATTTCAGCGGCGGAATATTCCATCGCTGAAATATATATTTATTTAAAATGAATTAATTCAGCGGCGGAAATTTCCGTCGCTGATATCAAAAGATCACTGACGAAATATTATTTCCGTCGGTGTATACCGATGGATTTGGTCCGTCGGACCATGGGGCGGGCTGACAGTGGCGGACCACCGACGAAATTTTTCCGTCGGTGATTGACTTTAGCGACGAAATTTTTACTTTAGCGGCGAAAATTTCCGCCTTTAAAACATGTTTTCCTGGTAGTGGTAGTAATAATTAAAACAAAAATCATCTAATTAGTCATCAACGTATTTAGTAACCTTATTATTATGACAACAATTGTATCTACTTTTGGTAATTTTTTATAATTTGTATAATTTTGGTATAATTAAATAAACAAAAATAAAAATTAACAACTACAGTTAAAACTAATGTAACATTTATCCAATTTTTTAATGAAATAAAATTTCAAAAAAAATAATCTTAAATCAACACGAAATAATGGCTCCTTCGTCGAAAGGTGCATTACATCAGAAAGTTTTTTTTTTTAATACAATCGTGGCAATGGAAACTTAGCAAAGTCTTTTATATATTAATATTTGCATTTATATAATGTGGGGATCAATAAAATCAGTAAAATAATAAATAAAATAAACATGAAATAATAATTTTTTTATATATAAAGTGAGAGATCAACAAAAAAAGTTCAGTTAAATTATACTCCCTTCATCATATTATAAACTATACACTTACTATTTGCTTGAAAATTAAGGTAAAATGTTAGTGGATTAAGTGTTGTGAGTATGAAAAATGAGGTTGGGGAAAGAAAATGAGTTGTTGTTCTGAGTATGATATGCGAGTCCCATTAATATAAAAATAATAAAATATTTTCATTTTAAAAATTATATACTCCCTCTGTCCCACCCGAGTTAGTACAATTTTCCATTTTTTGTCTCACTTGACTTATGACATCCCAAAATGACGAGTTTATATTATTTTTATATTCAATGAGAATCACTTGTTATACTCATAACAACAATCTCCTTATTATGCCCCTCACTCATTATGTCTCCTATTTTATTTTTAATAGTCACAATACCTCTTCCACTCATTCTCTCCTCTTATTATATTAATATTTCTTAATTCTTGTGTCGGAAGAGAAAATTATAAATTGGATTAGACGGAGGGAGTAATTTGTAGTATGATACCATGTGAGAAAAGTGTGTAGTTTGTAGTGGAACATAATGAGTACCACCCTCCGTCCCATGATAATATATAAACTTTCCTTTTTGAGGGTCCCACAATAATATATACTTTCCTAAAATGGAAAGGAATCTTTACTATTCCCTCCACTCATTCTCTCTCCTACATTATTTTAATACTCACATCACCATTATAATCTACTATTCTCTCCACTCATTCTCTCTCCTATTTTATTTTCACAGTCACAACACTTTCAATATAATAATTCCTCCTTAATTCCCGTGCAAAATCCAAAAGTCTATAAATTTCTGGGACGGAGGGAGTATATTTTTTAAAATTAAATAAATAATGCCAAAAGTATCCATGTTGATTTTTTATTTTATTTTTTGTGACAAAAACCATATTGATGTTAAAAAAAAAAAGTTGATGATAAGGATCAAGAATTGATAAAAATGATCTTGTTGAATTGAATATAAGCCCAATTCTTTTGAAATATATTTTAGTTCTTTTTTTTTTCAAACATTTATTAGGAAAACATTAAAAAGACTCTAAACAATAACTTTTAAAATTGTCAATATTTTGAAGGGAAAATTTTATTTTTAAAAGGAAATCATACCAAATGACACTATTCTCTTTATATATATATATATATATATATATATATATATATATATATATATATATATATATATATATATATATATATATATATATATATATATATATATAGATTGGATTCATTCATAAATTAAAATTAAAAATAATAGTCCCAGAAAATAAAACAGATACCTTCCCTCTTTAGTTACCCAGTTAAAGGTAGACTAATTTTCCTTTGTAACGGCCGGTTTGGACTGCATGCATATGGCCATGATCCTTAAAACGGGTACCAAGGTCCGAAACCTACTACCTCCCCCTCGTAGCCTTTCGGTGCCCAAACTCCACTTTCAAAATCCTCGCCCACTTTTCCCTTTTACATGGCATTTGGGTAAATTATAATTTTTGGGCTAATATTCAAATATTATCAATTAATTTAATACATTATTGCAGCAATGTATCGGCTGATATATAATCACAAATATTGGTTGCAATTTAGGTCAAAAGTAGTGATGAACCTAACCTATAGGTTAAGGAGGCAATTGCCTCCATCAGTGACGGATGCAAAAAATTAAGGAAGAGGGATCAAGATTCTTTGGAGTAAAGGAATAATGATGGGGGTTCGACTAAAATAATCTAAGCAACAAGTTAACTACATACCTTTTTTTTACATAATGTCATAAAATTACCTCTATTGCTGAACCAATCATTTGAATGAAACGATCAAACACACTAATTCTTTTGGCTTCAAAAGATTTTCAATGGAGATGACATTTATATATTGTAAATGCTGCAACCGTTCAGCCTCTATTACCTGCTGACTTTACATTTCCGTCGTTAGATCAGTTAAGTCTTGAAATCGCGAGATACAATCCTTTAATTTTCTCTTTTTGCTATTCTAATTCTATTCGTTGAAGGTATATTTATACTATGTACGAGTACGATACGACGTCGTTCAGTGTAAAATAATAAAATAAAAAAATCAAGCAGGGCCAACTGGCCACCCTTGCACCTTAATAGGTCCGCCCATGGCCTCCATTAACTTTTTAATATTTACCATATTATTACTATTATTTTTAAATTTTGACTTTTATCATTAAAAATTACTTTTCCCTCATTTTGATCCAAAAAAATGCACTATATTACAATCTGCTCTCATTTAGACTAATTTAGATATTATATTATTATAGTTTTTTAAAATAAAAATAGCCTTGCATTTGTTTCAAAAATATTTTTAAGGAATTTTTACCAATAAGACCCTTAGATAGGGGGGAATTTATCAATAAAAACATTACATTTTAAATTCTACCTTAGGATCCTAAAGTGGAAATCAAAACCCCCGTAGAGTCCCTATCCCTATTTATAATAATCTAAATGGCGAAACAGCCCTCAGCCCTCGTTCTCTTTCTCTCTCTATGCGCAATTCCGCACCTCTCTCTCTCTAGACGCAATTACCTTGCCTCTGCGTCGTCTCCTTCCTCACCAATCTCCGTCGTCTTCTTCCTCACCAATCTCCTGCCAAACCCGCCATTAACCCTCTCTCTGAACCCAACCTGAACCTCCATCACCGCTCCCTTCTTCTCCGATCCCAAAATCAAACGACGACCCAAGCTCTCCCGTCACACCGATCCAATTTCTCCCTCAAATCAATCCCTCACCGGCGTACTCCTCCCTCACCAAAACCAATCACCGGAAAACCCAACCTCCAACCTTAATCTCTACTCACGGTTCTCTCCCTCTCTTCAACCGATACCATCTCCTCTGATTCCAAGTCTCACGGTTCTCTACTGATTTCAATTTTGTGGCTCACTTATTTTCCTAGGAACATATTATCAATGTCACCAAATTATCCAAAATTTCTGGGCAACATGAAAGAAATGCAGTAACGTACCTTGGCAACAATGGGCGTGTCTTGAATGAGGATATTGGGGAAGAAGAACCGACAGAGAAAGAAAGCTTCGAGACCAAGAAACTGGGAATTTTGGCGAATCGGAGAGAAGTGGAGGACTAGAGAAAGGGGATTTGATTTGATGAGAAGGTCCGAATGATGGAAGATTGCACTTTGGTAAAGAAAGGAAGCCATTGCAATTTAGAAATGTGAAAGGCAAATCTTTCGATGAAAAGATAAGGGAAGAGGCCTGGGAATGGGATTGTAAAGAGGGGAGAGATTGGTTGGTGTGGACGATTCTGTGAACTCTAAGTTGATTGAAATGTATGTGAAATGTGGTAGTATAGAGATGCACGTAGGGTGTTTGACGATTCTTGAACTCTAAGTTGATTGAAATGTATGTGAAATATGGTTGTTTGTACGGGATGCGCAATTACCGGGCCCAATTGGATTCGCAATAAGCTGTGAATTCTATTTCACGCTATTTTTATGTCATTTCTTTAGGACAACTGTAGAACATGTTTCACGGCTTGTTTGGTTTGATGTAAATGACGTGTAATAATTTTCACAGTTATTGTGCATAACCGTGTAATTCCATTTCACGCTTATTTTTATGTCATTCCTTTAGGACAAGCTGTTTTCCACGGTTGTTGGGTTTGATGTTAATAATCGTGTAATGATTTTCACGGTTATTGTGCATAATCTGTAATGATTTGCACATTTCCAAGTTGAGAATTATGTTTATGCACAACCGTGAGGTCAATTTCTCGATTATAGTTATGAGTGTTATTTTTGTGTCATTCCTTTAGGACAACTGTAGAACAAGTTTCACGGTTGTTGGGTTTAATGTAAATAACTGTGTAATCATTTTTACAGTTGTTGGGTTGTGATGTGAATAAGTGTGAAATGTTTTTCACAATTTTAAAACTGTGAGGTCAGTTTCACTTTTATTTATGAACGTGAAATTGTTTGGTTTTTGACCTTTCTAAATTGAGAACTGTGAGGTCAATTTCACAGTTATTTTGCTACTTCATATCTGTGGTTTATCCGTTATTTATCAGTTGTTGATGATTGTTTGTGCACAACTGTGAGGTCAATTTCTCAATGATGATTGTGAGGTCAGTTTCACATTTATTTATACAGTTATTTTCATCAAAATTGTGAAATAGATTTCTCAGTTTATAAATGTGAAAACCATTATACAGTTGTACTCATGTGTGAACAAATGATAAATGATTTTCTCAGATTTTTACAAGTGAAAAAAAATTATTTTATTTATAAATTTTGAAATATATGGTGAGTAAACTTGTTTGATTCATCTTGGCGATGTGATTAAAACAGTGATTTCGAATTATTTTTTCGACTTTTAAATTTTGAGATATTGTATTTTAAAAATTTAAGAGAAAAAAAAAGGAAGAGAGAGAGAAAAGTAAATTAAAAAAAAAAGGAAAAGAGAAAAAAAAAGAAGAAAACGTAAAAAAAAAAAAAGAAGAAGAGAGAAAGAGAGAGAGAGAGAGAGAAAAAAGTGTGCGTGCGTGTGAGCTGGGCGTGAGTGGGCAAGGGCAATTTGGTCCAAAAAATATATAGGGCCTTTTTGGGGGGTTTTGATAATATTAGTCCTTGAAGGTAGTTTTCATTTGGAATGGGAGCTATTTGATCAAAGCCTCTATTTTTAATCCATCGCTTGTCAAAAGTGATATACTTACTGAAATTATATTGGGTTAAAAAAATTAAGTGAACTAAATTCATTACAGATAGTTGTATCATGTAGCAGTCTAAAATTCGTTAAATATTTGAAATTTTGAATGTCACCTCTAATGTAATGAAAGGGAAATCCAAACCCTTCTCCCAACACAAATAGAGGTGCAAGTGATTATGTTCAAATGGTGATTTGAGACTGAATTAAATCAAATTATCCTGTTTAATTCAATTTTCAAGTAAAATAATTTGATTCGGTCTCCAAAATTGGATAACCACATAATTCAGTTTGGTTTATGGTATGTCCCTCCCATATCAAACTAAATCACGATTAAAATTGCGAGATCGAACCAAATCGAACCGCCAAATCAAAATATTACATCAAACCACAAAGCATCGTACCAAATCACTAGAAGCCACCATACGTCATATATTAACTATTTTCTTGTATATTGATTAATTTATATCGCTGGATTAATAAAAAACTTATATTACATAGATCAATTCTAAATATTTATCCCCCGTTTTGTATATTATTTATTAATAATTTCATCATTTATTATATTAATGGCAACACATAACTAACCACGGCCGACATTGTATATTGTGTTTTATTCATGAGTCGGTCTGGGGAGAAACGCGTTTTTCCGTGCTTCTGGAGAAACGGGGCTTGTTCTGTCGTGCGACATCATAAGCCAGTTTCTGGATATACTTTCATCAGCTTCTGGATATCCAGAAGCTTTGGAAAGGATATCCAGAAGCTTTGGAAAGGATATTCAGAAACCAAATATTTTTTCTGGATATCCTTTACAAAGCTTCTGGATATCCAGAACATTGAATATGGATATCCAGAAGCTTTGGAAAGGATAACCAGAAAAAATATTTGGGTTCTGGATATCCTTTCCAAAGCTTCTGGATATCCTTTACAAAGCTTCTGGATATCCTTTCCAAAGCTTCTGGATATCCAGAAGCTTTGGAAATGATATCCAGTTGTGGTGTCTGGATATCCAGAAGCTTTGGAAATGATATCCAGTTGTGGTGGCTAAGTATGTCGCGCGACAAAACAAGCCCCGTTTCTCCAGAAGCGACGGAGAAACGCGTTTCTCCCCAGATTTTGTGTTTATTCATTCGGCCCTCTCTCTTCTTCCTCTAGTCTCTATTTTCTTTCTTCCTCTAGTATCTATTTTCTTCCGACTTTTCTCTTTAAACCCGCATTTCTCACTTTTCCTCTGTAATTATAAAAAATTTAAAACAAATATGAAAATGAGTTGCGGTATGTATCGTGATTTGAATCGTAATTTAATCGTGGTCTGCAATGCGGTCTGAACCACGGTGTGGATCGCGGCTTAAATAGTTATTTGAACCAAATAATTAAATCGTCGTTTGTATCAAACCAAATCAAACCATTGCAATTTGGTTCAGTTCAATTTGAATTTTTTGTAGTTTGATTTAACATGAAATATTTTCAAATCGATTAACAGTTTGATCCGTAAATTGATCAAAATCAAATCAAACCAAACCAAATCAAACTAAACCTTTACGCCCCCTACACGAATATAATATTTTCAATATGTAAACCTGCATAAAAAGCAAAAGCTGACTCCTATTTCCCACATTCTCATTTACCTTTCTCTTTTTGACTTAACCCAATCACTTTCTCATATAAATGCCACAATAGGAGAGGCCACATGTTCTACATATAAAAACTCTTCCTCCTAAACCATTTCCCCTCATTCTTGCAACACACACACACACAATGGCTGTTGATGTGTGCAATGAAATTCCAAGCCTAATAGCAAGCCCAAGAATCTCATTTTCTTATGATCTCAATCAAACAACAGATCACATTTTCCCTCTCAGATCAGACACATTTCCCACCATCGATTTTGATTTCTGCAATGCTGCTGCTGCCCAACAAATTTCATCTGCAGATGAGCTTTTCTCCAACGGCAAGATCCTCCCAACTCAAATCAAGAACACCCAAGAAATCCATCAACCCAAATCTAACAATCCATTACAAGAACCCGAGAAAAAGCCCCTGAAAGATTTCTTATTCAGCACATCAAATGAAGAAGGCGATTACGAAGATCAAGATCAAGAACAAGAACATGAACAAGAACATGAACATGAACATGAAAAGCCTCAATTATCAAAATCATTCTGGAAATTCAATCGAAGCACTAGTCTGAATTTCGATAACGCGAAAGGGAAAGGATTGCTTCGTAAATTACAGAATCTATCGCGAAGTAATTCAACCGGGTCTGCTCCAATATCCAAGCAAATGCAGCCTCCAAAAGTTCTTGAAAAACAGAGCTCTCAGAAGCAGCAGCCAGTATTTACGCGTTCTTGTTCATCTTCTTCTAATTCATACTATTATGCTTACAATTTATCAAAAAATCCGCCATTGAAGAAAAATTGCAGAGGTTATAATGGAAATGGGATTGGGATTAGGATTAGTCCTGTTTTGAACATCCCACCTGGTTATGGGACTATGAGCTTGTTTGGGCTTGGTTCATTGTGCTGTAATGGAAAAGATAAAAAGAAAAAGAAATGAATATTAATGTGAGTATATATTTTTATTTTTATATTTATTAATGTAGTAACAGATGTTTTGATAAATTATCTGCTTATTCAATGTGGATATTTTAATTAGTTTGATCAGTGCTATTATTAGTTAAGCATTGAGGGATTCAATGTATCCAAATTGAAAACAGGGAGATTTATAAAATGAGATTTGTCTACTACAATTATGCAGTCGATGAACACCGCCTAAATAATGTCGGGTCTTGAATCTTGATATACAGTTAGATCAAGGTCATGTTAGAGTTAGAATGCAGTTAGATTGCATAACAGTCTGATATATGTTGTCCCTCATCTACACATCCGACATAAACTTCAAATTTCAAAAATTGACTCAACTCAACTCCGATTCGTTCACAATCTTCATAACATGCTCATATTAACAATAAATACTTAAAAAAAAAAAAACATTGTAAAATTCTAGCCTAAAAGCTAGAGATTTGGGGAGGGGGGAGATAATTGGTTCAAAATTATGAAATGCCTATCAACATCAAAATGTTAAAAGGATTGGGGAACAAGAGAACAAGGCATCCTTGTTTCATGGTCTTCATCCCATGCTATGCTATGCTATGCTATGCTATGCTATGCTTTTCTTTTTTCTTTTTCTCTTTAGAAATTTGTGTCAAATTGACTGTCTTTTGTTCCTTTTTCAATTTACAAGCTTTTCTTTTCAATTCGTCTGTCTTTATCAGTAATAAATACTGAAAATCATACTCATTACTTAAACCTTTACTTTAAATTTGTGCTTTTTGTATTTATGCTGTATAAAGATACTAATTATATAAGTTTGAACATAAAGACACAAATTAGACAAGATTTGTATCTTAGGTCTGGGTTTAAGAAATTTATCAATCATAGATAGAGGAGTCGGTGTCGGAGCTGAAAATTATCGTTAATGCCGTCAAAGATTGCATAACAATTTTTTATAACTGCATTTTCGTCATTTTCGTCAAGGAGACAGGAAAATATTGTAGCGTATCGTTTCTTTTATCCTAAACGCGGGCAAGTTTCAATAAAAATTAAGCTAAATTTTCGAAATTTTATAAATTTTGCACTAGTAAATTATTGTAGTGATGTCACAGTCTAGGGTTTGAATTAGATCTGTAGTTGGGGACAAAATCGTTGAGTATGATGATAAGCTTGGACACGGAAACAAAATGGGCCTAATGGATTGGGCCGTTTGTTTTCCAAATATAAATTATGTTTACCATTTTTGGCCCATTAGGCTTATAAAATGGGTATATTTACGTAGCTAAATTTTACATTTACTACGATGATATCATTTTTATTTCCTTTTAGACGTACTTCCAGATGGTATATAATGACATTGGTCTAATTTGGCATAACGTATCCGATAATAGAAAAAATGTGAATATATACCTATGGACTATACTCCGTCCGTTCCTGTCGAGTGGATATTTATTTCCTTTTTGATCCGTTTCAGTTCAATGGAGACTGTCCAAAATGGAAGGAAATCTTTACTATTTTCCCCACTCATTCTCTCTCCTATTTTATTTTTACACTCACAACACCAATCAAATCACTATTCCTTCCACTCATTCTCTCTCCTATTTAATTTTTCATACTCACAACATTTCCTTCCACTTTTTATCTCTCTTACTTTTTCTTAATCTGTATGCCCAAATTTTTGATATCCACTCGGCTGGGTCGGAGGGAGTATTTGATTTACATTGATTATTTTTTTAATTTATATAATTTTGAAAATAATATTTGATTATTTTTGTTCCATGTATTATTTGTATAATAATTTATTTATTCGACTCCATTTAAATTTGAGCGTCGTCA
The DNA here is from genome assembly GCA_022495995.1 of Adenophora triphylla var. japonica. NCBI lineage: Eukaryota > Viridiplantae > Streptophyta > Magnoliopsida > Asterales > Campanulaceae > Adenophora > Adenophora triphylla. The sequence continues at coordinate 518,639 of JAFEMH010000946.1, forward strand.
ATTTTCGATTGTGGTTTCTTACGCCATGTCAATCAACAAAAGTCAAGGTCAATCTTTAACAACAATTGCTGTTATTTTGAAGAAACCTGTCTTCAGTCATGATGAACTTTATGTGGCTCTATCAAGGGTTACAAATTCGAGAGGTCTTCATGTTTGGCTTCCTAATAGTGGAGATAAGAATTCCCCAATGAACAATTGCACTACCAACGTTGTATGCAAAGAAGTATTTCTAAATGTTTAATGTGAACTGAAGTTGCTTTATTCTGTTTTTTTTTTTTAATTATTTTTAGTTGAAATGAACAAGAAGCCATCTCTAGGGAATTAAATGTTGAATTGAGTCAATTTTTTTTTTAAACTAATGCTCATTGGTTTAATATATATGCCCTTAATAATATTTGATTCAAGTGCAGATGAATATGAATGTCATTGAATGCGTATATTGTTTGACCAAATATAGTAAAAAAATATCAGATAAATTGTTATATAGAAATGATTGCTAATTTTTTGAATGAAGTTAGTTGTAGGAAGTGTGTATGTTATGTAGTACGTTAGTGACATTTAGTTAAATAATCTCACCTTATAGTGATAAAGATGATATTTGATTAGGGGAAATTATTTACATAATCGTATTTGCGGTTGTTTTCTTTGTTATTTCTTTTCTTCTATTTACGTTAAATATCAATATTTCATATTATATTTTTTTAATTTTAATCGATATTTGATTAGATATATTGTTATACTAGTTTTAGTTTAAGGTAAATTATATATGCTATTTTCGTGCATCGCACGAGTGTACTGCTAGTATCATTAGTGAAAGCAAAATTGTTAGTCGTTGAGATGTAAATAAACGTTATAAATCACGAGCCCACCCACTGATATGTTGTACAGTTGAATTGCACGACCCCAAATTCATCTAAAGAACTACGGCGCTTGCTCACCAGGATTCGTGTCAATTACAATTACACACTATAACAAAATTAAGATTGTATTAAAGGGAGTAGATGTATAAATAGAGTAAAATGTGTAAAATATTTTTAAATTTTCTTTTAATGTGCATGGTCAATATTTGAATACACTAGAGAGCGAGCGATTGCGCATGCTTGGCTACTTAGTTTATGCTTATCATTTTATGGGTTAGGGTTTCACTGCCTGTCACACCTTATACTACACGGTCGAGCTGGAATATTCTCGACCTTGTTAAGATAATTTGGAAAGAAGTTGTTGTGACCCACATCTTCGGCTATATAGGGGTGACCACAACCGCCCACTACTCCCTGATTATAAGGATTTTTGTGAGCGAAAATGGATTCAATTTGCTACTTTTGTGTGTCAACCCCGTCATTTTCGTATGATTTGCACCTTCTTAACCTGCTCCTCCCATTTCAATTCAAGAGATAGATAAATAGACACATCCCATTGCACTGATCGGGAGCGTTCGTAGTGACTGAGGGGGTCGAAGACCAAGATGTGAGTTATTTATACAAAGCATTTCTATAAACATAGAACATCATCCTCATTCTCAGGTTCGAAACTTTATCACCTTGAAATTCTTGTCAATTATATTTCATTGTAAAGAGCATATACTTTTTCTTATGTGAAGTCTTAGCTAGATACCAATCCGACTAGTTTCCTCATGTTCATCTTTTTCGGGCAGCATCTTTGTTGTAATATCCTGCGTCCTTGGTCCAAAGACTAAGGACTTATCCGACCGCAATTCCGATATCATCATTCATTAATTATTTGTTCTCAAGTCAATATTTCAAATATAATATATGGGTACATATTGAACCCTTGACCTTGAGAGACAAGCGGGTATGTTATTCAAGGTTCGTTGACTGAATTTTGTCTTGAAAATTTATGTTTATTTTGTTATAAATACTAGTTTGATTTACACAAATGTATCTTATTTTCTCATATAAATGGACATATGAGTTGGTACCGCCTTAGCTAAATTATTTTGGATAGTTGACAATGTTAGAACATGGATTAATTAATATGTGTCACTTAATTTCATGTGTTATAATCATTTAAATAATGTTAAAGTATAGACAAAATATGTAGAATTCCATTAGGTATAAGACTACCATTAAATGATGGGCATAATGGTAATATCTTATACATCAATAGGTGTAGTTCCTAAATGAAGTGCCCCTTGAATTCCTTTATAAAGGCCTTTCCATCAGCCTATGAAACCACTAGTTTACATTTTCATTTTCATTTCCAAAATCTTCCTAAGTACTTGAAGACTAAAGAGAATAAGTGCATTCATCATTTATAAGATCTACTCTTCCCTACTTTGAAGACTATCTTCATACATCCTTCTTCTACTCAAGAACAAGCCTAAGAAACAATCATGGAATCAAAAGGTACACGCTTCCGTCTTCTTCTTCTTCTCTTCTTAATCTAGTTATGAGACGGTTCATGTTCATTGGATATTTTGGTTCCAACAATTGGTATCAGAGCCTACTCATATACTAGATTGAGTTTGAAATTCTTATAGAGACTTATGCTTTAATTCTTGTGTGATTTCATTTAGTTTTTGTTCTTGTTCATGATACTCATCTTGTCTAAGAGTATTATATTCATAACTTCATTCTATTTCTGATTTTTTGGTTTTACTCAAAGGCTCTCAATCCTTAAAGTAAGATTATGAGTCAAGGACTCTAAACCCCATAGTTCACATTAATAACCCATTTTAACCCATTTGAGATGAAAATCCCATTAAAACCCAGACATTAACAGAGCAGACGGCGTTTACATCCCAACCACGATTGTTTTTCTCAAATCTCTCTCCCCAAACTAGACGGAATCCATGACTCCCTTCCTCACGCCCTCTCTCTGCCTCGCCAACCCTCGACGTCTCCATCTCCGGCCAAATCTCGTCTTGCTAATCCAACGCAACCAATCTCGTCTCCGTTGATTACTAATACTCCTTCTTGTCTTGCTAATCCAACGCAACCAATCTTTGTAAACCCTACGTCAAAGGCCATTTTAGGTCAAGGTTCTTGATTTCAATTTTCAACGCCGTTCCCGGGGATTCGCCTCGTTAAATCCTTGCTTAGTGAAGCTCAATTCAGATCAATTTCACTCCTCCGACAAACTCATTGGCACTCGTTTGATTTCTTCTTAAGCGATTCCTTAATTTCATTCTTTAAACCCCCAATTTATTTATTTTTTCTTCTTGAAATTGCTTTGATTTGTTGAATTCCCTGTTAGGAATTTCGATGCTAACCACGATTGTTTTTAGCTTATATGTTTTTTTTTTTTTTTTTTTTTTTTATTGATTTTGATATTGTTGTAAAAATGACATGTTGTAGGTCCTATAACACTTTATATATACATTTGATATTGAGGAGTCTTATCTCCATTTTGGTTGAGCATTTTATTATAGCAGAAGACATATTCTAAATCCTATAATCTATGCTAAAGGACTTTTTATAGGTCTTATATCCATTTGGGATATGACATATACTCATGTTACGTAAGAAATTATTTGTTTCATTTTCTATATGTTTGCTAATGTGGTAAAGGATTTATTTCGGTTCTTATACCACTTGGTATAAGATCTTCCCACAGATTGTTTGAAGTTTTTAATGTGGTAAAAGATTAGTTTAAATGTGCTTTGTTTGTCGACTTAGTTTTGTGCCTAGTTGTGACCTGGCAACCTTATATACACATATATAAGGCCTTTGGAAGGTCCTATAGCAACTGTTATAGGACCTGACAACATCAAATACACAACTATAAGACCTTTAAATAGTCATATACCAAGTGGTATAGGACTTGACAACATCATATACAAAGCTATAGGACCTTTGAATGGTCCTATAGCAAATGATATAGGACCTGGTAACATGATATACACAACTATATCAATTGATATAGGACCATTCAAATGTGATATAGCTGTGTATATCATGTTACCAGGTCCTATATCATTTGCTATAGGACCTTTCAAAGGTAATATAGCTCTGTATACGATGTTGTCGGCCCTATACCAATTGCTATGGGACCATTCAACGGTCTTATAGCAAAGGTATATGATGTTGTCACTTGTTAAGATACATGAAACATGTCGTATGTGTAACGATGTGTTGCCTTTTTCGCGGGAAAAATTCGATTTTTGCGTTTCTTTGAAAAACCAAATAAAACCGGAAAAAACGGAGTCGCCACGCCATTTTAATTTTGAAGGGCCAAAACTTTGAAAAAAGCCCGAGATCAGAGATTTAGGTTCGGAGGTCATGTTACGCGTCGGGAAGGACGTTAGTGTGCACCCGACGCGCCTCGTAAAACGAGTCTTCCAAGCTGAAAATCATTTGTGTGTGTGTGTGTGTGTGTGTTTTGGCCAAAATAAGTTGAAACTGGAAAAAGTAAAAATTGGGATGTCTTTTTAAGACTTTAAACTGATCCCATGATTTTTTGGAAAATTTTTGGATTGAGATTTGGTACTCAAAAAACCTTTTGAAGTTGAGAAGTCACTTCTGCCAGAAGGAAATGGCAGCAGACACCTGATTTTGAAATGGATTCAAGGGTCCTAAAACTTCATAATCTGGATGAACTCAGAGAATGAAAGTTTCTCTAGACTCCTTGAATAAACTTTGTGTGAAATAAATTTCCATTTTGGAGAAGATTTGAGGGGTCAAAACCTTCTGGAAACCTCAGATATGAGATCTGGATTCCCAGAAGCTGATGAACTAGCCTCTGAAAGAAAAATTGAAAAGAGGAGTTTTACTCACCCAAAAAATAAGATAAAAATATGTCTGGAAAGCTCTGGATGTTGGCTACAAAAAGTGTTTTGTAGTCAACACCAAATTCCAAGTTCATCTGTGTCCAAAAATTAAGACCATGGACTGAGGTCTGAGAAAATTGCTACTGGACAGCAACTTCTCAAGAAAGAAAATGTGATTTTAAGGGGGGTTTTGCATCCATGCTTGTCCCCATTTCCCTAGGTTTTGGTTAGTGATCACTAGACATTTTAGTGGTGAATCAACTATACCAAACCATCCTTGGGGTACATTAGGACTAAGCATTTCATTTGCTTGGGGAGGGGATTTTACCCTTTGAAATCAAGATTTAGTGCTTGAAAATGGTTTTTTAGGGTTTTGAAAGTGCATTTTTGCAAGTAAGCAAGAAAAGCTTTGAAAATAATGTTGATCTTTGTAGAAGATCATCCATGGAGATGGTCTTCCATGGTGATCTTCTTAGATCTAAAGAAAGAAGATGAAAGAACTACATTTTGTAGTTTGAAGATGCATGCATGGATGAGATTTAGGGTTAGGAAGAAGAGGGTTTACCAATCTTCCTTGTGTTCTTGAGTGTTTGGCTTGAGTGTATGAGTGTTTAGGGCTTGAATATGAGAGTGAGTGGATGAGTATGAGTTGGGAAAGATTGGAGAGAAAAAGGTGACAATTCTTGAAGAATTCTCACTGTTTTCTCTCTATATTTCGCCAGAACTTCGTTGCTATTGTGTTCTTCCTCCTTATTTTTGTGACTGGAGGGCTCAATTTATAGCCCTCTGAAAATAGCAAACGTATCCGCGCGGACAAGGTCAGGCAGCGTGCACTGTTCATTAATTACAGCTCCAGCCTTGGACAGGAAGAATAAAATTCAAAAAACCAAATTAATGTACAGCTTTTTGTGTTTCCAAATTTTCTATTTATGGTTTTATTCTTTTGTTTTGCTTTTTAAGATGCTTTTCTTGGTTTAACTTCATTTGGCAATGCCCATTCTACCCTCCCTTTGTTAGAAATGTTAGGATAGTTAGGAATTGTTAGAAATGTTATAACTTTCGTTAATTTTATAACGAAAATTCTAACAAGCTCAAATTGGAGCACTTACAGTAGCCCCTCGGCGACGGCGCTTTCGAAGGAAGCGGGGTCGTCGATAAGAGTAAGGCTCCATATTTGGCGGGATAATCGAGTGATCGGTGGCCGAACCTAGCGATAGCTACCTACGTATCCCGAATGGGAATCAAGCCAGTCGTAGTTCGGGTCTTTGACCCCGGGGATGATGGCGTTTTAGGTGCCTCGAACCCGGTGAGCGAGTTCTACAATGCTTGTGGAAAGAAACTCATTGGGATAAGAGATGACCATTTTTGGTCTCGATGGGTATCCGCTCTCATTGGGATAGGAATGACCATTTTCGGTCTCTCTGGGATGATTGCGATTTATCGCTTTCTAGTGATAGCGTCTTAGGTGCCTCAAACCTTGGAGAGGGCGTTTTAGGTGCCGCGAACCTTGGAGATGGCGTTTTAGGGGCCTCAAACCTTGGAGATGGCGTTTTAGGTGCCTCGAACCTTGATTTGAAATGGCCTTTCGGTGGACTTCGTCTGCCGCCGAAGGAGAGGTGACCGTTTTGGTCGAGGGCCGGACCTAATGATAGGCTACCTACGTATCCCTAGTGGGAATCAAGCACTTTCGTAGTTCGAGTACTACTCGAGATTCCGCTGGCTTTTGGGATTCCGTTAGCTTTGCTGGGGATTTCGTTAGCCTTTCTTTGGGAAAAAATTGGACGTGTTCTCCTGGGAAATCGGCCTTACGTTTCGACCGCCGTTTGATGATTTTGATGAAAGATACGGATCTCGTTATCTTTCTCGAGGAGACTCCGGCTTTACGTTTTTACCGCCGCCGGAAGATTTTCATGAAAGATACGGATCTCGTTATCTTTCTCGGGGCACTCGCCTTACGCTTCGATCGCCGGTAATTTTGATGAAAGATACGGATCTCGTTATCTTTCTCGTGGCACTCGGTCTTACGTTTGACCGCCGGAAGATTTTGATGAAAGATACGGATCTCGTTATCTTTCTCGTCACTGCCTTACGTTTGATCGCCGGGGAAGATTTTCATGAAAGATACGGGATCTCGTTATCTTTCTCGGTCACTCTGGTCTTACGTTTGACCACGGGGTAATTTTGATGAAAGATACGGATCTCGTTATCTTTCTCGAGCACCTTGGCCTTACGCTTCGATCACGGGGAAGATTTTGATGAAAGATACGGGATCTCGTTATCTTTCTCGGTGGCACTCGGTCTTACGCTTCGATCGCCGGGAAGATTTTGATGAAAGATACGGGATCTCGTTATCTTTCTCAGGCACTCGGTCTTACGCTTGACTGCCGGGGAAGATTTTGATGAAAGATACGGATCTCGTTATCTTTCTCGTGGCACCTTGGCCTTACGCTTGATCGCCGGGTAATTTTGATGAAAGATACGGATCCGTTATCTTTCTCGTGGCACTCGGCTTACGTTTGACTCGCCGGGAGTAATTTTCTTGACAAGGGGCCGACTTTGGTTAACTTTGGTTAACTCTGTCAAGTTGGGACCGAATTGCAGAGTCCTGAAATTTTAAGGGGCAAAAGGGTCATTTTGACCCTGACAATCTCATCCGCGCGGATAGGGATGGAAAGTCAGGGGTATTAATTAGGGCCAACGCCCTTCTTCTTCCCCATTCAATTTTTTGAACACAGACGAGAGAGGGAGAGCAGAGCCGCCATCAAGGCCTAGGAGCTTCAAAATTCGTCCGATTTCTTCGATTTTTTGAGCAATGGAACACGGAAGGCGCTTTTCAAGGCCAAGGGCGTGGTCCTATAGCGGAGAGGCGATTGGAGCTTGTCCGGATGAGGAGGCATTACAACCTCTCGCAATCGGTCGAGGAGGAGCATTACCCCGATGCTTGGCAACATTGGGCTTCGGATCCGCATCTCCGAACGGTATACTTCGAATCCTCTTGATCCTCTTTTCGATTTCTTGAAATTTTTGGGTGATTTTTGAATTTTTTTTTTTGAATATTGAATATTGATGATATGCAATGTTGCAATGAATTTGTGAGTGTCCCAAAAATGTGCATTTTGCTTGGGAAAAGAATTGGCATTTTTGCCACATTTTTTTTTAATTCGAAAATTGCATGTGAAAATTCGAAGAATTGTGATTTTTTTTTTTTGAAATTGAATATTGCATGTTCTTGATGATGATTTTTTTTTTTGAAATTGAATTTTGATGATGATGCAATGCATGCATTTTGTTTGGAAAGAATGGGCATTTTGCCAATATGAGATGTATGCATGTTTAGGATTTTTTTTTTTTGAAAAGTGGGACGGATTTTTCCTCCCGTTGCATGTAAGATGGATGATATGCATATATGCATTTTTTTTTAAAATGGGACGGAGTTTTTACTCGCGTAGGAATGCATCTTTTTTTTTTTATGAATGCATTGGGACTTGCTGAAAATTGTTTTATTTCATGCGAGAAAAATGGGGCTATGCTCATTGTATGCTGTTATGCTGTCGAATTTTTTTTTTAATGTAATGTGTATGCTTTTTTTTTTTGTGCAAATGCAAATGCAATCTTTTTGACATTTTCTCTTTTTTTTTTTGCAGGGCGGAAACCGTTTTGTGACGGAGCAGCTGAACAAGATGAAGACTCGAGGATCGGTGGAGTCTGTGATTGACTTGTGGGACCTGGCTCCGAATGCGGGCCGAGGAGCTTTGCCGAGTCCGAGACAAGATCGTTGTCGAGACGGGGCTCGGGAGTTTGTCGAGTGCTTCGAGGGGACCGGTCAAGTTCCCTAAGTGCAAGGGCTTCGATGTTTGCTCGGGCGCAAAGATCGCGGGACGCGACCCACACCTTCCACTTCTTCCGGGGCGAGGCGACTGTTACGCCTTTCCGACTATGCCGCGATCACGGTCCGTCCCTTCAATGGACGCAACATTGAGTGGAGAGATGGCTACGCCGATGCCGATCTCGTGTGCTCTTCTTGGATTTTCCCCTATTCCCAAAAAGGGGATGGGGATGGAGTATGCCGTGGTCTACGGCAAGATTGTGGAGACCATAGCGAGTTACGAGGTCGGGAGGAGAGGATAGGCGCCGATCGATTGCCGTGGCCTTCTTGTGGTTTACTTTTCGAGCACGCTCTTTGGTCATGCCGAGGGACGGCGGTCTTTGCCTTGCCGAGGTCCTTGGAGGACATGGAGACGGCTGGAGATATTTCCGGGGGAGGCCGGGCCGTGGCCGAGCCGTATCTCGCTCTTGATAGATACAAAGCCCAAGGCCGCGAGCTCCTTGTACCGCTTTGAGTTCGCTCCTCGAGGTATAAGCTCTCTTTTGCTTTCCCTCTTTCCTTTGAGCACACACTTTTATTTGCACCGGATTGATTGGATTTTTACCTTCGCAGTACGGGCGTTGAGTTTTTCCACGTCACGGTGGAGGCACCGAGGCGTACGCCGGGCGTATCCGGCCATGCAGCCTTGGTCCAAGCATGCCCGGAGAAGATAAGCTCCAGGGGGCGTACGACTCTGTGTACGCGGATTGCCTTCCTTTGACGGAGGCCGAGACAGATGAGGGGATGATATTCTTCCCCCGGGATCGCTTTGAGGTAGCGCAGCTCGAAGGGCGCCGAGATCCGGACTGCAATGGAGGATTTCGAGGGGCCCGACTCGCGATGCATATTATCTCGGGGAGAGAGGGTGACGCTGCCGCATGGCGTGAACTCGCCTTTGAGGACACCGGTGGAGCCTCCCGCCGATATGATGCATCCGAGCGACGGTCCGTGACTGGGATGATTACCGAGCAGGTCAAGACTTCTCGGACTTCGTGGCGATCGAGCCATATGCGACGTTCGTCTTGAGGAGGAGGCCGAGGATGCCTCGTGTTTTAGAGAGGAGGGGCTTGGGATCCCGCGGTACCCTGACGGATTTTTCCTACATCCAGATTTTCAGGGTCCGATTGAGGGTGCGTGATCCCTCACTCCCGAGCGGCTTCCACGAGCTTTCCGCCTCGTCCTGTGTGAAGGTATGGCTTCACCTTTTCCCCTTCTTTTCTTTCTTTTGTTTCATCATCTCTAGCATCACTTCTTTTTTTTTTTTTGACGCTTTTGCTTTTGTGCGTTTCTGAGGTGGTCGTCGAGACACTGACGAAGCAAGTGATCGGAGCCAAGAGGTTCATACGGAGGATGGTTGCTTGCGGGCACCTCGTGCTAGGGCGAGGAGACCACTCGCCGGCACTCCGTCCGACGGAGGCTTCTCCTATTCCCTGAGACTTCTTCCGAGACCCCTCTTTCTCCTCTCATTGATCACCGCGCGGCACCGCTTCGGATCACGTCATTCTTGGGATCCGCACGGGCAGTGGACACGTCTCGCGCATGGTGGGTCGTCTCCGTATGTTCGTGAGTCTGACGCCTTCACCTTCGGATTCGATTTCTTCGTGGATCCGGGTTTACCCTATCGCAGTGTGCCGCTTGGTCCCGACGAGCCTCTTTTCTCGGAGATGAGGACGCATTCCGAGCCCGAGACTTTCGGTGGCTCCCGACGAGGCTGCCCGAGTCGCAAGAGGGGCCGGGGGAGACATCTGTGCTGGAGACTCCGATTGATTTTTTTTTTATTTTTGAGATTTGAGATTGAGATTTAGATTTGTACAGCTTATGCACATTTTTTTTTGTTGGATGTAATAATTTAGGATTTTATTTATGTTTGTTTGTGTTTTTTTTTATGCACACTTCTTTTTTTTGGAATGTAATAATTTAGGATTTTATTTTTTATGAATGCAATGCAATATGAATGCAGTGTTGCATGAGCCTTGTTTTTTTTTTTGCAAGGGTGTTTGGTATATGGACTGGTTTGGGGAGGTTTTTTTTTAGCACTGGTTTCGAGCAACCGGGACAGAATATTCCTCTTTTGGTGTAGCAGCCTTGGACTGCGTGCATTTTTCTCGATGAAGACATACATGTCCGCGCGGATGGGACCCGTGTCTCGACATTGTCCTTTGATTTTGCTTTAAATCCGGCCTTGCTTTATTTCAAATTCAAATATCCTCTTCAACCTCATCCAAACAGCCATTTTCGGGAGGAAGAGAGAAAAACCATGGAAAACCTTAGAAAAGCTCCCTCAAAGTTATCCCAAGAATCCCAAACGACATTTTTCAACAAGTTCAAGGATTGGTCCCGGGAAATTATGCATCAGAGAAGGTCTTTCTTTTGAAGAACGGTACAAGGTACGATGCTTGTGGTCTCTCAAAGAATTGGTTCCGGATTATGACCTCTTAAGGGCTTCTTCTTCGTTTTGGGATACTAGAAGGCATGTCTTTTGCCTTTCCTTCAACGAGATTGTTCCGACCGTGGAAGAATTTCGGGCCTTGCTTGGAGGTCCTGAGGTGGAGGGAGATAGCAATTCCTTTGTCCGAGGAGCTTCTTTGTTGACAAGTTGTGCAACCTTCTTCATCTTTCCCCCTGAGGAAGCACGAGGCATGATCCGCGGTCCCGACCATTTTGATATTTCCGGTCTTCCCGACAGATTTAGGAGCTTAGGCTTCGTGGATGACGCCACTGGGATGCCTTTGCACTTTGCATGTTCGGCACTTTGCTCATGGTCTATTCCTTTCGGGATCCATCGAGCTTACCGGGATGTTTGCTCATTGCCGCCGCTCGGCAGATGTCATTCCTTTGATCTGGGAGACCTTCCATGCTCGACGCATTAGCTACCCATGGAGGCGGTATATGCATGGGGCAGCTCGCTTTTCTCTTGACCCCGTGGCCGATGGAGCGCTTGGGGGTTCTTTTTCGGGAAACCTCTGATATGATCGTGCCTCGACTTTTGCCAGAGAGGCTGGCGATGTAGATTTTGATGATCGTGGCTCGTGGCGCGCTGATGGCGGGTCGCTGCGACCGAAGATATCGATGGTTGGTGCCTCTATCAAGGGTGGAGACTCCGCAGAGCGCTTCAGATCGGGTCTCATGTGGTTATGCTTCCGGGCTTTCTCGACCCAGCCTTCTATATCCCGGCTGTCCCGAGACAGAGCTTTGGCTAGCAGTTCCTTTGGAGGGTTTTGATGATATAGCCACCAGTGGGTGGTGGCTCCTGCTTTCCATGGACGATCCCTCGGTGTTTCCATTTCTTTCCCGAGCATGGAGGTATGATGCCTTTCCCCCTCGGGTCATTCTCAAAGGCCCGAGACCGTGTTCTTGACCACTGGGTACTGGATTGGTACGAGGGCATCCGGGAGAGACTCAAAGTGTGGCTATTTTGAGACGGCGTGAGGCCATTATGGGTGCGCGAGGACCGGGGACTGTTTCGAGAGGAGGAGGGCCGAGGCGAGGGCCAATCCTCATGACAGAGCTGAGACGCCGCTGACATGAGGCTTACGTCAAGAGACAGGAGAGAGGGCTCCTATGCACACCAGGTTACAGAGATGAGGGATGACGCTGTGGCTACTAAGGCCCCGACAGAGGCCTGGGTTTGATAGACCCCTGTTCCTATACTGCAAGAGCTTGGTAGGAGGAATACCGACATTTTTCCTAGCTCAAGAGAAAGACTCCTGGAGGGGGAAGAAGAAGGGAGAGGCCGACGAGCGGCTTCGGAGCGACTCCGAGGTTTCCAAGTATCCCTTTCGCGCCATGACTTACGTACACATTAGTTTGATTATGTATCTTAGTTTTCCTTTAGCAGGTTGCAGGCGCTGTAGGAATGAATCGGGCTTAGACTCATCAAAGAGCTTTTAACTTGTAATGAATATTTGAATTGCTTTAGAGTTTTTCGAGACGCTTTCTATGGTCTCGATCAATTGTAACATGCCAAAGTATGGCTTTTATTTGTGCTTTAGACCGAACCGTTTCCTGCCGCCTACGTTCCCCTCATTTTAAGGAGCTCAGTCTTCGTAGTTCAACCCGGTGAACTCTTTTTTTTTTTTGTTCTTTTTTTTTGGTGCAACCCCCGTTTTTTACCTAGCCGCTCTTTTCGGGTTTCTAACCTAGCTGGGTATTACTCTTTAGCACTCTTTTTTTTGTTTTTTTTTTTTGGTCTTTTTTTTGGTGCAACCCTGTTTTTTACCTAGGCCGCCCTTTTCGGGTTTCTAACCTAGTCGGGTATTACTCTTTTTAGCACTCTTTTTTTTTTTCTTTTTGTTTTTTTTTTTTGTTTTTTTTTTTTGTCTCTTTGTTTTTTTTTTACGCGTAGTAATCTCGCGCAGCTCGTCACCATTCACCTGGGTGTACAAAGGGATTCCTCCCCCGAGGTCCGCAAGTTGCATGGCTCCTCCGGAGAAGATCTTCTCTCGGGACGACATATGGCCCACCCACATACAGCCCCCATTTGCCGGTAGGGTTGATACTGACCGGAGGCTTTTCTTTTAGAACGAGATCACCTTCTGATCTCCCCGATGCTTTACTTTCTTGTCGAAGGCTCTGGCCATTCTTCCTTGGTAGGCTGATGTGTTCCATGGCCTTCGCCGGCGTTCATCTAGTAGGGCCAATTCATCATGGCGACTGGAGCCATTCGACCTCGTTGATCTCGGCTTTCCAACAAGATACTGAGGCGAGGGTATTTCACAACTGGGAGTACGGCTTCCATTCCGTATGTGAGGGCAAAAGGTGTTTCCCGCTTGCCGCTCGACCGATGTTCGTAGCCCCATAGTGCCGTGTAACTTCTCGCCAATCTCTCTTGGACAGCCATTTTCCTGATGATATTTTCCTGTAGTCTTTGTTATTACGCTTCGACGCTTCCGCTGCTCGGGGGCCCGTAGGTGATGACTTGTGACGGTTATTCGGAATTCCCGCGCAACTCCGTCACATTCCCCTTCGAAGTGGGATCCATTATCCGGGAAATGATTTCGGCCGCAACCCGTATCTCGCACATGATGTTTTCTTTTGATGAAGAGGGCGACTTTCTTTGAATTCCGAGGATTTTCAGTAGGACTCGCTTCAACCCACTTCGTGAAATAATCTACGGCTACTGTGACGAACCTCGTGGTCAGCATCGCCCGATGGTGTGATTTTGCCTATGACATCAATTCCCCAAGTGACGAAAGGCCAAGGGGTTGTCATGCAAGATAACTCGTGAGAGAGTAAGTGATTAAGATTTGAGTATCGCGACATTTGTCGCAGCCTTTGACAAACCGGATGCGCCGGCTTCCTACGGTGATCCAAAAATACCCCATTCTCGCATGATTTGCATCGTAGCTCGAGCATTCATGTGAGGGCCGCAGTACCACCACGTATTTCTATCATGAGTTCGGTAGCTTCTTTGCCGATACATCGTGCAGAGGGGGCCTCGATAACGCTTGTATAACATGTTTCCCAAAAGAACATAATGGGAGGCAAGCCGCTCTGTGGCCGAGAGACTTTTTGCTTTGATTCCTTCTTTATATTCCCCATCTTCGTTTTTGAAAGAGGCCTCGCCATCCTTCCTCGTGCAATCGGTAAACTGAATGTGTACCAGGATCATTGATCGCTCGCTTCCGCTTCACCCTCAAGCACAGCGGGTTTTCTCTTCTCCGACTCCAATGGTTTAATGTACTCTTCCTTCGTGTATTTCGACAAGAGAGGCTAGTGTAGCAGCGTGAGCATCCCTCGCGAACCTCAAGCTGTCCTCAAGGTGTAATGGAAGCTCCGATTTCTGAATTGAGTTACTAACTCTTCCACGTAAGCATGATACTTCGCAAACCCGATCCACCCGTCTTCCATTTGCATAGAGACCCGATTGATGATGAGTGGCAGAGTCACCGTACACCTCCAATTCCTTGATATTTCTTTCAAGGGCGGCTTCCAACCCAAAGCCTATGCAAGCTTCATATTCAAAGAAATATTGCTGTGACTTCAAGTTCACTTCGGTCTTACGCCATCAAGTACAAGGGCGTTACCACAAAGAGGATCGACTCAAGCATTCCTATCCCGTTCCCCTTTTGTTTGACGCCCGTCAAGAAGAGTTGCCGCGATTTTCCTTCTAGAGCCGAAGATTCCATCATCGGGAAATTGAGGTTCAGTCCCTGACTCATCACTGGGAAATCGCCGATGTTCCGCCATTACGCTGTCCTTTTATGGATTTCTGAAACATAAGCGATGTCATATTCGGCCAAAAAGAACGACCATTTTGCCAATCTCATGGAGATGGAAGGTTTGTCGAACTGTGATATTTGATGGGGTCTATCCTTGAAACAAGATGTAATCTGGTGAGACCGCATGTAGTGTTTCAATTTTCCCACTACCCAGCACTTCAAACCTCACAAGAAAGTCTTCTCGCAAGCAGAGTAATTGAGTTCGCTTCCTTGGAGCTTTCGTCTACGAAATAGATGGCGTTTTCGACTTTGGAATCTTTTTTCTCTTGAGCTTTCAGCATAGCCCCAATTGTCCGTATCGCATGATGCTGAGATATAGCAAGAAATGGGCTTTTCGGGCTGGACAAGCAAGTGGGGGCAAGCAGAATCTGGGGATTCACAAGGTATGCCTTAATTTGTCTCAAAGGCAATGTTGACATTCTGGGGGTCCATTCTCCTGTAGGCATTCTTTTCATCAACTTGAAGATTGGCTCGCAGATCGAGGTCACCGATTTACAAAGCGGCTTATGTATTGCGAAGCTTCTTCCCATGAAGGATTTCATCTGCCTCGAATTGTCCGCTGGTGGCTTCATTTTCTCTCAACTATCGCGCTCTTGATTTTCCTTCGAGGATCTACTTTCGATTCCCAGATTCTGTCACTCATATATCCTAGTACCTTTGGCCTCGCCCTGCCTTACACCGAAGGGCCTGCACTTGGGCCGGATTCGCCTCAATGCGCTTTGTGGTCTCTCGAGACGGCCTTGAAGAATTTTTCTCAAATCCAACAGAAGTGCGGCCATCCGATCCTCTCGGGAATGTATTAATCACTAGCATCGGGTCCACATAGACCTCAATTTCTTTGTGGATCATGTCATGCGGAACCGTACGCCAGCGTGAAGCCCTCTCGGTACGCGTAGCCCCAAAGCATTCTTTAGTCCGAATGGCATGACCGACCAGTGTACAGTATGTGCTAGCCAAGGGGTTGTGAAGGCTGCTCCGGCTTGGAGTCTTCTTACTCGCCATTTTCGATTGTTGTGGAATTAAGCCGGCAAAACCATCGACGAAAGATTTGACTTCGTGGTTGGCCGATGGAATCTACCAAAATGTCGATGTTTGGCATGTGGGAAATCGCCTTTTGGACTGGCTTTGTTCAAGTCTCTCTCAAGTCTACGCAAAGATCGGATCTTTCCGCTGCGGCCTTAGTCAAAAATGGCTTTGCACTATGTTAGCCGATGGATCCATGTTGGGGTATTCAATGACCTCGACGAACCTCGCCCCCTGAGCATCTTTTCTATTTCCTCTTTCACTTCTGTAAGGACCATTCGGGCTTAATTCTTCTTAGCTCCCCGCTCTGCGGGCCTTGACTTCCTGGGCCTCGAGCGGTATTCTCGCTCAACTATGGAAGGATCGAGGCCCGGCATATCTTTATAGGCACCATGCGAACCACATCCACGAATTCTTTTTAGCGTACTCGATTAGGGGCAACCCTTTCAGCCCTTCTAAGAAACTACTAATCTCATGCGTCTCTTTGATGGCTCTTGCCAGCTTCCCAAATTCACACTGTGTCGAAATCTCTTCACAGCTTGGGCTCGATTTTCCTCTCTCTTTCCTTAGACAACACCGCTTAAAGATTTCTTTGATATATTGTTCATTTAATGTGTGCGCCTCTTCATCTAGTGAATCGTTATTAACCGCTAAGTTTTTAGACTATTAGTTAATTCATCATTAGTTAAAGTGACAATTAAGGATACTCGAGAAAGGTTCATCATTTCATTGAAGCACGTAAGGGGAGATACGAAGCGTTGGCTACGAGGACTCGTAGTCTTCTGTGCGTGAGGCCATTCGGACGTGATCTTCCGAGAGATCTCCGAACTCAACAATGAGAGGCTCGGAGGACTTTACAAAGGTTGACACGAAAGGACAGAGGGGACCAATCCAAGCTTGGTGATCATTTCCTCTTTGGTCGCGGACGGGCCTGAGAGAGTTTCCCAATTCTTTAGCGGCATCGTCGGTGGCTTCACAACTCGGGAAAGGCATGGTCTACGTGCTCCCTCTTCAGCCGTTGCTATCATCTCTTTGTCTCGAACCGGAATCAATTGTGTTTGGCGTGCGAAAGCCGAGCATGTGGATGTAGGGATCTTCCTCAATCCCAGGGATTTCCGTTTCGTCACAATGCGGCCGCTCAATCCGAGGATGTAAGGACGTATCGCGTCTCGGTGAGCCGCTAGAAAAATCTCATGTCCCATACTCGAGCGGAAAGGCTCGGCCGGAAGTGTAGTTCAAAAGGAGGACGTCCCACACGACGTTCATAGATTCGAGCCGAGTCCGTGTGTTTGCCGACTTTTATCATGAAAATCTCCTCGCACGGCGAGGCCAGAGAATGGGTTTGCGTAATGCGCGACAAATCTGTGATTGAGGACCGGGACTTGTGTGCCTGTATCATGGCGGTGTTCGGCATTTCCTTCCAAGACGCCTCCAAGTGTTGGAAATAGCAATTGAATTTGATGAATCGAACTTCTTCGGAGTCCGCTCGCTTGAGTGTGTCGACATAGTTGGCATTCTTTGGATTCCAAAGGATGCTTTGGCGAGACTTGCCTCTTGAAGGATGTAGCCCCGGTGTTTGGTTGTGGGCGTTCTTGGCTATTGTTTCGGCTTCGCTTTCCTATGAGGAAACTCGTCACCCCTTATGACTTCAAGGTCTCCCCGCTTAGGTTGATGAATTTGACGCATTGGTGGAGAGTGGAGGCTACGGCTTTCATGTGATGCAACCAAGGGCGCCCTAGTAGAGTGTGAACTCGGAGGGATATCCATTACATGGAACTTTGGGCACCATTTGGGTTTCGTACTGCAGTTCCAGTAGTCACCGTCCCCGAATGGGACGAGACGAACCGTCGTAGGCTTTGACATCCGGGTAGACGGGATCACGCGCCTTTCATTTATGCGAAGGGCCCTCATCATGCGAGGGAAGGACATTTACCGATGATCCGTTGTCCACTAACACCCCAGGAGTGACATGGTGTTGAGCCGAATAGTGATGTACAAAGCTTCATTGTGTTGGGAGACATCTCTTGGCAAATCTTCATCGCGAAGGTGATCATACTCCCATATAGGTGAGGATCATAGATTTGGTCCTTGCTCTCGGGATGGAGAGTCATCAGCCAGGTCACACTCCGTGCCTTTTCTTGCGAGGCGTAGTCTTTGCCGAAGCCCCCGGGTTATGCGATGCCTTTTGTGGCGGTTGCCATCTCCGGTCCAACATGTTGATTGAGTGGGAGCGCCAGACCAGTGTCGGTTTTTCTTCATCGGTGTATACTCGGGAGCTGGACAAACCGAGCCTTGGCGGCCCGAGGGGGTTGGTGCTTACGTCTACTGCAGTACTCACGGTATCCGAAGGTCTCAATTCCGTCGTTGGCAAAGCTTTTCTGCTCTTTTATCCCTTTTTGCTTTGGGGAAGACGGACCGGAGTAGAGTACATAATAATCAAATCCCCGCATGGCTCCGAGCGTTCCCACACCGTTATCACCGGCCTCGAATCTCTCCTTCCAATTTTTGCCGGGAGGAAATTTTCTTTTTCTTAGGAGGACGGTCCTCGTGTATCCAATCCCGATAGTCCCTTTCAAGGCAATCGGGACAAGTCACAAATATCCCACCAAATGTGTTCTACGGTGGTGGCGGATTTGGGACCTCGGGATGAGCAGTACTTTGGAAGGACTTTGAGTGGGCCGATCCCAGGGGGATCTGGCTTGGGCTCAGTCTCGGTAGCGAGTGATTGGACTCGCGGATAATGAGGGATATTGAGGTCCCGGGGAACGGGCATATGTTTGTCCTTCAAGGTAGCTCCGGTCGGTTGGGATATTGTTAAGGTCCCAAAGTGGCGTGTGGCCTCTTCAATCCAGCTGCGTCGCCCGTGCGGCGTTCTTCCAGTGGATTTGATGGCTGACCATATTTCTTTAAGCGTTCCTCGATTTTCATCACTCAGCCGATATTTGTGGGATCATCACCTTGAGAGGGGACAACCGACGAGATACCGAACTCTTTCGTCCCCGATCGGTCGTTGGGGGCCGCTGCCCTGTAAGTCGGCGGGCGGAGTCCCGCGGTGGAAACATAGGAATCTTGGGGTAGCATCTTGGTGTATCCGGACCGTTAAGAAGAGGAGGAGAACCCTCTTACGTCTTTGCGGTAAAAGTGCCATCGGAATTGAGACTGATAGTCAAACCATGACTTGCGACTACCCCAGTAGGTCATCAATTTGAGCCTCATGCCGAAGCCCTCATTTGTTATACCAACTGGATCCATCACTGGGTCCTGTCCGAGGGATTTTGGAGGACGGAGCAACGTTATCCCCATCATTACCGCCGATGCGGACATTCGAAACCCGGAGTCGGAACAAATGGCGAAGCCGACGATGCGCTTGACTCTTCCCAACTGATCAAAACGGTGACCGGTGCCCGAAACCAAGCTTTGTGCGGGGTCATGGGGAAAGGACATGAAGGTTCGGATGTCCGGGAATGGAAGGAGGGTAGCGCGTTTGGGCTTTTGGCTCATGCAACATGCGGTTATTTGTTCACGTTTACTTAAAACATGTTTCATTAACCTAATCGGTTGGAAAAGATTGCTCTTCTTTTCGCAAACTACTCTACGATTCTGGATCGGTGGGCCCCGTCACTACGTCTATAAGCCCCTCGTATTCCACACAGTATTCGACCTCCCGGGGTGGACAGCCCGGGCGAGGTCCTATCAGAACAGCGGGTCCCACCGGCCGAAAGAAAACGATCCTAAAAGTCGGCGGGTAATCGAGTCTTAACGAGCATTCGATGTAAATTACGGACAAAGGCGACGTCAAAAGTCAAGATCATGTCCGAGGAGCTCGACAAAAGTCGGCATGATTTGACCGCTAAGCGTCCAAGATTGATCTTGACTTGTCGTCGGCTAAGCCGTAATTAGGCATGGAATAGTCATTAATCCACGATGACTCGGTGTCAATCTTTGGGAGTCAGATGTATAATTTGTGCCGATCGGGCGAAGTCAAGGCGCCAGGTCAATATCTTGGTCGAAGTCTGGCGGAAAACCGGCGGGGAACTTCGGCGATTAGGGACCCGAAAGATATTGAGTCGGTATGCCGACAAAGGCTTGAAAGGAAAGGTCTATACACGGACGGGGCATGACATGAGACCAGACTAAAAACCAACCGGTCTCGGACAAAGTGTGTCACGGACAAGTGCATGGTCGACACGAGGCTCCATGGGATGTTTGGGTAGTCCTGTGCCTCATCAGAGGCGTAATAAGACCAAACGGACCGCGACAAGGATTTCCCCGGGTTAAGGACGTAGTGTGCAGTGTACGGTCACGTGCGCGTAGTGTGCAAGCAGTCTATATTCTTTTTCTGAGTAAAATAGAATTTTTTTTTTTATGTGTCTTAAAAATATGATGCATGATTTTTCTTTTGGAAATTTTCTTCTTTTTTTTTTTGAAATTTTTTTTTTTGAATTTTTTTTTTATGAGCACATAAGCACGAAGGCACGGAAATTCCGACAGTTGGGGACATTATTCCGACAGTCAAAAATTTGACTTTCTCCGAGGCGGCCAAAACAACATGAAAGCGTACCAAAAATCAACACACACACAAAAATGATTTTCAAAGCCGGACGGAAGCTTGACCCTCAAAAGCTTTTTTGAAAACGGTGATACCGGTACGTGGGATTGTTAGACCACAATTTATCCCCGACTTCGTGTTAGGAGGCGATAACGGGAAATTTAGTGGTTTCCACCAATATACCGAATACCATTTTTATTAAAAAGCTTAGTCCCACGGAGTCGCCACCGTAACGATGTGTTGCCTTTTTCGCGGAAAAATTCGATTTTTGCGTTTCTTTGAAAAACCAAATAAAACCGGAAAACGGAGTCGCCACGCCATTTTAATTTTGAAGGGCCAAAACTTTGAAAAAGCCCGAGATCAGAGATTTAGGTTCGGAGGAGTCATGTTACGCGTCGGGAAGGACGTTAGTGTGCACTCCGACGCGCCTCGTGAAACGAGTCTTCCAAGCTGAAAATCATTTGTGTGTGTGTGTGTGTGTGTGTTTTGGCCAAAATAAGTTGAAACTGGAAAAAGTAAAAATTGGGATGTCTTTTTAAGACTTTAAACTGATCCCATGATTTTTTGAAGATTTTGGATTGAGATTTGGTACTCAAAAAACCTTTTGAAGTTGAGAAGTCACTTCTGCCAGAAGGAAATGGCAGCAGACACCTGATTTTGAAATGGATTCAAGGGTCCTAAAACTTCATAATCTGGATGAACTCAGAGAATGAAAGTTTCTCTAGACTCCTTGAATAAACTTTGTGTGAAATAAATTTCCATTTTGGAGAAGATTTGAGGGGTCAAAACCTTCTGGAAACCTCAGATATGAGATCTGGATTCCCAGAAGCTGATGAACTAGCCTCTGAAAGAAAAATTGAAAAGAGGAGTTTTACTCACCCAAAAAATAAGGTAAAAATATGTCTGGAAAGCTCTGGATGTTGGCTACAAAAAGTGTTTTGTAGTCAACACCAAATTCCAAGTTCATCTGTGTCCAAAAATTAAGACCATGGACTGAGGTCTGAGAAAATTGCTACTGGACAGCAACTTCTCAAGAAAGAAAATATGATTTTAAGGGGGGTTTTGCATCCATGCTTGTCCCCATTTCCCTAGGTTTTGGTTAGTGATCACTAGACATTTTAGTGGTGAATCAACTATACCAAACCATCCTTGGGGTACATTAGGACTAAGCATTTCATTTGCTTGGGGAGGGGGATTTTACCCTTTGAAATCAAGATTTAGTGCTTGAAAATGGTTTTTTAGGGTTTTGAAAGTGCATTTTTGCAAGTAAGCAAGAAAAGCTTTGAAAATAATGTTGATCTTTGTAGAAGATCATCCATGGAGATGGTCTTCCATGGTGATCTTCTTAGATCTAGAGAAAAAAGATGAAAGAACTACATTTTGTAGTTTGAAGATGCATGCATGGATGAGATTTAGGGTTAGGAAGAAGAGGGTTTACCAATCTTCCTTGTGTTCTTGAGTGTTTGGCTTGAGTGTATGAGTGTTTAGGGCTTGAATATGAGAGTGAGTGGATGAGTATGAGTTGGGAAAGATTGGAGAGAAAAAGGTGACAATTCTTGAAGAATTCTCACTGTTTTCTCTCTATATTTCGCCAGAACTTCGTTGCTATTGTGTTCTTCCTCCTTATTTTTGTGACTGGAGGGCTCAATTTATAGCCCTCTGAAAATAGCAAACGTATCCGCGCGGACAAGGCCGCAGAGGGCGTGCACCGTTCATTAATTACGGCTCCGGCCTTGGACAGAAGAATAAAAATTCAAAAAAACCAAATTAACGGCCAGCTTTTGTGTTTCCAAATTTTCTATTTATGGTTTTATTCTTTTGTTTTGCTTTTTAAGATGCTTTTCTTGGTTTAACTTCATTTGGCAATGCCCATTCTACCCTCCCTTTGTTAGAAATGTTAGGATAGTTAGGAATTGTTAGAAATGTTATAACTTTCGTTAATTTTATAACGAAAATTCTAACAAGCTCAAATTGGAGCACTTACAGTATGATGTTGGTTAAATAATATTGTATTTTTTGCCAATTTGCAAAAATTAAACAACTTTGTATATGATGTTGCCAGTCCTATACCAGCTGCTATAGGACCAATTAAAGGGCTTATAGCTTTGTATATTATATTGACAGGTCCTATACGAATTGCTATAGGATCATTCAAAGGTCTTATATCTTTATATATGATGTTGTCAGGTCCTATATCAATTGCTATAGGACCATTCAAAGGTCTTGTTGCTTTGTATATGATGTTGCCAGGTCCTATATCAGTTGCTATAGGACCATTCAAAGTTCTTATTGCGATAACTCTATGCATGAAAAATATTTTTGGAAACCGATTTTTCGTTAGAAACTAGACTCACTGATCTTTCTAAGCATCTATTTCACGCCATCTAAATCATTGTGAGTAAATACATTTTATTCATACAAATGGACTAATTAAAAGGGCTTATTGCTTTGTATATGATGTTGCCAGGTCCTATACCCATTGCTATAGGATCAATTAAAGGACTTATAGCTTTGTATATGATGTTGCCAGATCCTATAGCAATTCCTATAGGACCAATTAAAGGGCTTATAGATTTGTATATGATGTTGGCAGGTCCTATACCAATTGCTATAGGACTAATTAAAAGACTTATAGCTTTGTATATGATGTTGCCAGGTCCTATAGCAGTTGCTATAGGACCAATTAAGAGGCTTATAGCTTTGTATATGATGTTACCAGGTCCTATACCACTTGCTATAGGACCAAATTCAAAATTCAAAATTCCAAACTCATTGAGAATTCCAGATCAAAATACCGTGTAAACCTAAAACTCCTTTGACCTAGTCAAATATGATTTCTAAATACAAATTTTACCCCCTTTAATCAACAACACAACATTCAAATAAAATTATATAAGAACACAACTTTCAAACAGTGCATGTTGCTTTTTTGTAGATCAGCCGCTTCATCTGTAAATCAAGGTCAAATGCAATGGCCACTACTTCACGAATTCAAAGCGATAGCTTCACAAATTCCGGCCAAATCAAAGAGGTTGAAAGGTTGTAGATCCAATCAAATCTGGAAAATCCGGCAATGATCAAAGTAATGTGAGGCTCGGATAAGGCTAGGGCACCGAGATAAGACAGAGAGACTATGTCTCCGGCCCGGATCCGGGAAGGAGACGTGAGTGGTTGATGAGGATGAGTCGCCGGAGCCTCGCCGGATTTGTCACCGGAGACGAAGGGAGAGAGACGTGAACCGGAGAAGAAGGGAGAGAGACGTGAACTAAAGATGGGAGAGAGAAGATTGCAGGGATTAGTGTCGGCGCCGGAGAAGCTTGTTGACCAGAGAAGAAAGGGGACATTTTCACCATTTATTAATGCTGTAAACTATGAGGCCAAAATAACCGATGGACGGCAAGTTAACGGCGTTTGTTCTCAATTTGACTGGTCTTAGCATAATGGGGTTTAAAGGAATTTTAATTTGGAATAATAAAGGAGGTAGTCTTTTTTTATTTGGGTTGGGTTTTGATGGGATAATATATGGAATTTGTGGTTAAAAAGGAATTTTTCCTAAGATTATCCCATTTTTTGATCATAGCCACCATCCTTGGATGCGTTGTGAGTTTGTTCATATGCATAGCCACGCATTTTTTAAATGTGTTGTGAGTATGCGGATCTACTTACTTTGGTTGAAAATTGAGTCGGACTAAGAAGCACAATGGTTCATACAAGATTACCCCATTTACATAGCCAACATTATGTGTTTGGAGTGTGTAAATCTAGGTCTACTTGTTTAAATCATGTTAATTAAAGTGCAATCTTATCCTATTTACATAGCCAGCATTTTACAAAACATTGAGTATGGAAATTTGGATCAAACCTGTTCATAAAAGGGTGTTAAAATGATGACTTTTCGCCAATCTGGACAGTGGGCACGAGTCGTGCTATTGGGCACGAGTCGTGCCCTTTGATTCCAAGTCGTGATAAAATTTTTGTTTTATGGGAGCGTCCGCTCCCCCTTGGCAGTATGTTTAAATGGTGACTTTTCATGATTCTGGGCATTGGGCACGAGTCGTGTCCTATTGGTCATTCGTGCCCACGACTCGTTTCCCATCTTCCAAGTCGTTCTGATTAAAACCAAACACTTTATTTCCACTCGTGCCCCATTCGTGCTCGTGGGCACGAGTCGTGCTCTGGCTGGGAAGAAAGATTTTGGGGTTATTTTGCCCAGAATTTGTGAAAATTTGTTAATAAATTATAGTATCTGGACACCAGTCGCGCTTCGGTGGTTCTTAGAGTTATCAAACTTTAAGAATGGACGGGTAGAACAAAAGGATACTATATTTTAATAATACATTTCATTTATTTGTTTACCTTTAAAATTTCTGAAATTATCTTAAAGTCTTAAGTGCCCTAAAGTATGATTAATTATATGCTTAAACATATTTATTCATTGTTTAAATAATATTGTTGCCAAAGCAATTTACGTTATTTAAATACAAATTTGTTAAAGTGATGAATGTAAATATTGATATGTGATAACATGCTTATTTTTCAAAGGAGACCTTGTTGTTGACTAAGTATTTACATTCATGGGGTAATAATTGAACTAAATTTTTGGTCATTTTAAATACTTTGAACCATCCCAAAGGAAGGCGGGTATTTAAAATGAGTTGTTTATATTCTTTATTGCCGGGTAACAAATACTTTAAATATTAGGACATTTTTTAATACTTGAACCGATCCAAAAGAAGGCAAGTATTTTAAATGTATTGTTTAAAGTCATTTATTATCCTAAGATAAATTAAATTATGAGTCAATTCGCAATCCAAATATTAGTCTTGATGTCATGTTAATTATCTTTTTGATGGGATTCATTGATATAATTAATCATTTTATTCATTATGTAGTTTCTTATATACTCCCTCCGTCCCATGTGAATGGGCAATAACTTTTTGGGTTTTGGGAATTAAGGAAAAGTAGGGGAGAGAAATAGGTGGAGGAGGTGTTTGTGAGTATGAAGAATTAAATAGGAGAGAGAATGAGTGGGAGGAATAGTTAGGAGAGAGAATGTTGTGAGTGTAAAAGTGAAGTAGGAGAGAGAATGAGTGGGTGGAATAGTGAATATTTGTTTCCATTTTGGGCAGTGTCCATTCACGTGAGACGTCCCAAAAAGGAAATAAGTGTCCATTCATGTGAGACGGATGGAGTATGTTTTATGTTTCATCTTGTTTTTTTTCTTCAGATTTGATTAATGCTTCATCCGTAACTACTGCTATAAATGATGTACCTTTGATTACTGAGACTAAACTTAAAACTTGAAAAAATAATATAACGATGATCTTAGGCAATATGGACATCGATCACGCATTAGGGGAATCAAGTCCCGCTGCTCTCACTAAAGAAAATACCGTTATAGAACGGAAAAATGTTGAGCAATGGGAACGGTCCAACCGCGTGAGTCTAATGATCATGAAAAATGCAGTTTCAAAGACATTTTTGGACAATGTCTCTGAGATCGAAAATGCTGAGTTTTTCTTTGAATTCTTATGGAAACTTGTTTTCATACGGTACAAGGGTGACGAAAATCATCGAAAGTATATTATTGAATTATTTCATCTTTCGATCAAACTAAAGGCACTTAAGTTAGAGATTTCGAAAGATTTACTTGTGCACTTAGTTTTGATCTATCTTCCTCCTAAATTTGGTTCTTTTGAGGTGACCTACAAATGTCGAAAGTACAAGTGAAATATTAATGGATTACTTTCACATATGACATTAGAGGAAGATAGGATGAAATATCTTAAATTAGAAAGTACTCACTCAGCATTTACTTCTTCTCGTGGGATTAAGAGAAGAGGGAAGGAAATTGCGGTTGCAAGTAAGAAGCATAAGGGATCATTTAAGGGTCATAGAGTCAAGAAATGCTTCTTCTGCAAGGACCTTACTCGCATGAAGAACGACTAACATAAGTATCGCAAATGGCGAATTCAGAATGGTATGTCATTTGGTCTTGTTTGTACTAAGGCAAATTTGGTTTCAATTCCTTAATATACATAGTGGTTGTATTTGGTGCAACAACTCACATTAGTTCATGTATGCAGGGTAGCCTGAATTATCGAATCCCCAGTGAAGATGAGAAATACATCTATATGAAAGTTGAAAATCCGATTGAAGTTATAGGCATAGGAATTTTTTAAAGACAAGTACTGGCTATTATTTTGTTTTAAATAATACATTCATTGTACCATCTTTTGATGGAATTTAATATCTATCACAATTTTGGACAAGGAAGGTTACTCTTGTTCTTTTGGTAATAATAAATGTGATCTTTATTTTAAATTCCAATCTTGTCGGTACTAGTACTTTGTCATATATCGATAATCTTAATTTACTTGATACAGTCAAGAAAATGAATGAGTCCCATAATAATGAAACCAAAACTAAAGGCACTAAGCAAAAGTTATCAAGTGAAAATTCTTGTATTCTATGACATAGGCATTTGGGTCATATCTCCAAAGGGAAAATTGATAAAGCTTATGTCAGAGGGAATCCTAAAACAACTTGATACTCCGGATAAAACCTTTTACATTAAGTGTTTTAAAGAAAAATTTACAAACATTACAGGAAATAGGATCTTTGAGAGTGTCAAACGTCTTGAAACTAATTCATATATATATGGACATTTGTGGATCATTCACTAACCCTTCATGGAATGGTCAACAATATTTCATTACGTTCATGGATGATTACTCTCGTTATAGATACATTATTTTCTTCATATAAAGTTTCAATCATTGAACGTTTTCAAGTCTTTTAAGGCATAAGAAAGACTATTAAGAACGTTAAAATTCGATCATGATGGTAAAAACTGCGTACGGTATAACGTTTTGGGTGAAAAACGTCCGGGCCCTTTATACTCGCTATCTTGAAGAGTGTGGGATTATCCCTCACTACACCATGCCGGGCAAACCTAGCATAGTGTAGTGATGAGACATATAGAATCCTCAAGAATATGGTAAGAAGTATGTTTTCTTGTACTTCTTTATCTCACTCATTATAAGAGATGCATTAAAGAACCGCTACTTATATTCTCAATAGAGCTGCTTCAAAGGCTACCAACAAAACTCCGTATGGACGTTAAGATCGTTGGTAGTTACTTTGTAGGGTATGCTAAAAGATCTAGGGGAAATAAATTTTATGACCCGAAAACTAGAACATTTTTCGAGACTGACAATGCTAGGTTCTTTGAGGATGTTGAATTTAGTGGGAGAAATAGTAATGATTTTGAATTTGAAGAGTTAGAGGAACCACTCTATATTCCTCAAACTTTAGTTACTGTTGGAAATCAAGTAATTACACCTGAAATTCAACAAGAACATACAATTCAAAATAATATAGAGACTCCCATAAATAACGGACAGCATGAGAATGTTGGACATGAAAAAATTCAACAACCTCAATTTGAGGATGAACCAGTGCCCTTAAGAAAATCTATTAGAGCTAGAAGAAATGCTATTCCGAATATTTATGATATGTGTCTTGCGGAGAATTAGGACACCTTAGGTTTAGTGGAAGATGATCTAATCACCTTCCATGAAGCCATTAATAGTCTTAATTCTCATAAGTGGATCAATGCCATTAATGAGGAGTTAAAATCAATGAAATACAATGACATTTGGGATCTTATCCCATTACCTGAAGGTGTAAAATCTATTGGTTATAAATTGATATTTAAAATCAAAAGGGATTAGCAAGATAATGTGGAAAGATATAAGACACATCTTGTTGTTAAATGATTTACTAAAAAGGAAGGCATTGATTATAAAGAAACATTTTCTTCAGCATCTTCTAAAAACCTCTTTTAGGATCATTATGGCATTAGTGACACATTATGATCTTGAGCTTCATCAAATGGATGTTAAGACCTTTTTTTTTTCCTCAAATGGAGACATTGAGGAAACCATCTATATAAGGAAACCAGAAATGGTGACCGATTCAGATCAAACTAATCAATTAGTTTGTAAACTTAAGATATCCATTTACGGTCTCAAGCAAGCTTCTCGTCAATGGTATTTAAAATTTAATCAAGTTATTCTTTCATTTGGTTTTTGAAACGAATCTTGGTGAAGATTGTGTATACCATAAGTTCAGTGGGAATAGATTTATAATTTTAGTCTTATATGTGGATGATATTTTACTTGCTAGTAATGATAAGGACCTTCTAAAGGAAACTAAGAAATTTCTCTCAAACATATTTGAGATGAAAGATCTTGGTGAAGCTTCTTTTGTATTAGGAATTCAAATACATCGTGATCGTTCACGAGGTATTTTAGGATTATCACAAAAGAGCCATATAGAGAAGGTATTACAAAGGTTTAGCATGCAAAATTGTAAACCACATGACACCCCTATCTCTAAGGAAGATAAATTCAGTCTAAAGCAATGTCCTAAAATTAATTTTGAATCCAAGTATATGGAAAATATCCCTTATGCACTGGCAGTAGGAAGCTTAATGTATGCGCAAGTCTGTACTCGTCCAGACCTTGCATTTATTATTGGGATGCTTGGTCAATACCAAAGCAATTCAGAAAGAAGAACATTAAGTCGCATCCAAAAGAATGATGAAGTACCTATAAAACATTTAAATACATGCTTATGTATATAAAATCGAATCATTTTGAGATCATTAGGTATTCTGATTCTGTTTTACTGGATGCAAAGATGTCGAAAGACATCATATGGTTATGTCTCTTGTTGAAGAGAAATAAGTATAAAAATGAACAAATAGAAATTCAACTAATAGGATCAAACTCCATATTATTGAATCCATTTTTATAAAGTGTTATCTCTTTTAATTTTTCACGAGCATACTGCTCATATGGGTGAAACAACTTTTGATAATGCTTAAATCAGTGGGAGTTTGTGTTGTTTTCTATTTCTTTGTGTTGATTTTTATTTATATTGATCTCATTTAAGTTAAGTAGGACTAGTTGGAGAATATATATATGCGTTCATAATATATATTCATTAATATTTCATGCTACATATCTATACTTAATCTATGTCATTTAGGTGAATATATATATGTGATTAATGTGGGTTTAGTTGCGAATCAATTACAACGACTGCCCCTTTAGTCCCTATACTTATAAGACTAATGGACGAGATTGTGTTGGATGACAATAAACGTGCACATAAGGGTTGTCGTTTATATTATAAATGATTTAAGGAATTTGTGTAGTAAAAGATACATATTAATATTAATCCAAGTGGGAGATTGTTAGAACATGGATTAATTAATATGTGTCATTTAATTTCATGTGTTATAATCATTTAAATAATGTTAAAATATAGACAAAATATGTAGAATTTCATTAGGTATAAGACTACCATTAAATGATGGGCATAATGGTAATATCTTATACATCAATAGGTGTAGTCCCTAAATGAAGTGTCCCTTTGATTCCTTTATAAAGGCCTTTCCATCAGCCTATGAAAGTGAAACCACTAGTTTACATTCTCATTTTCATTTTCAAAATCTTCTTAAGTACTTGAAGACTAAAGAGAATAAGGGCACTCATCATTTAGAAGATCTACTCTTCCCTACTTTGAAGACTATCTTCATACATCCTTCTTCTACTCAAGAACAAAACTAAGAAACAATCATGAAATCACAAGGTACACGCTTCCGTCTTCTTCTTCTTCTCTTCTTAATCTAGTTATAAGACGGTTCATGTTCATTAGATATTTTGGTTCCAACAGACAATTGTACATATAATAATCAAATTTAAAGTGAAAATACTGATAGTCACAAACTCAGCAGCAATTCACCGTAAAAACCATCTTATTGATCTCTAGAATCAATGTTACATCAAGATTTCTCTATCCACGTTGAAAGAAAAAGAAAGAGATGCATTGCCAAAAAAAACAAACATATGAGGTTAAACATTAAATTTAGCCGCTAGTACGGATCAAAACTCACCCGATCTCATCCCATCAATATTAATCTAAGCGCTACTACGTACATACTTTTCAAATAAAAATGAACATGTAACTACAATACTTGCATGATTCCGATGAAATTACTAAAATAGATCTCCATGAAAAAGAGGGATAACAGATTCAGGTACTTCTTCCATCCAAATTACATGTTTGGTAAAACGGGAAAGGTCAGTATTATCATGAGCAACTTGATAATTAACACGACCTGAGTCGAAAAATCCAAACCACCTTCTTAGTTTATCAAATATATATAAGAGATGGTCAAATCGTGAAAATGATTCCGTTTCAGACTTGAGTTGCAAAGCCATTGATGTAATTGTAGCTAGGCTTCAATATGTTTCAATTCTCCAGATAGCAATTCAAATAAATAGGTTATGTTAAAGTAATATCTACTCATAATATATGATATAATATATTGCAAGTTTAGTATGATAGTAATGAGATAAAAAGTACACATTTTGATTCACTATGATGATAGATGATAATTATAAATTTGGGGCGTGTGTAATTTAAAATGTACATCAGTTTTCCCAAAGCAATGACCCAGATTATTTTTGAACCAGACTCTGTCTGAGGTTCCACCTTAAAACTAATTGATGATAAGGGGAGTGACTCATGATCTTTATATATTATAGGCAAGGTTTGTCAATTTCCGATGTGGGATAATATCTCTAAAACGTCCCCTTACGTGTAGCGGGCTTTGCCAAAGCTTATAACGTGAACTTATCAATTGGGTAGCGCGGAGTAAAATCGTAGGCCATTGGGCCTACACGTGTAATGGACATGCTTTGATAATATCTTAAAATCTGAGGTTACAACTTAAAACCAATTGGTGTTAATAAGAGTGACCCATGATATTTATACTCCCTCTGTCCCACGTAAATGCAAACTTATTTTCATTTTGGCCCGTCCCACGTAAATGCAAACTGCTCAAAATGGAAATAAATATTTACTATTCCACCCACTCATTCTCTCTCCTACTTCACTTTTACACTCACAACATTCTCTCTCCTAATTATTCCTCCCACTCATTCTCTCTCCTATTTAATTCTTCATACTCACAAACACCTTCTCCACCTATTTTTCTCTCCTACTTTTTCTTAATTTTCACACCCAAAAAGTTAGTTTACAATTACGTGGGACGAAGGGAGTATATTATAGGCAAGGTTCATCAATTTTCGATGTATGATATATCTCTAACACTTATATGTCGATCAATTATAGTATGTACTCTTTTTGTACCGTAAAATCTTACCCACTTGCTATTCTAATAATTAACACAAATGAATTTGGTCTGTAATAAACTAATAATGCTTTTATTTCTTCAGTTGGAAGAAAAGAAAGATATGCAAGACTTGATGAAGCAATTGCATATACTAATCAACATGCATTAGCCATTATCACTTTAATAAAATTTTAAATATAATTTAACTTTACAATTCATAATTAATCTCATGTCAAAAACAATAAAACGTCCACAACCGACAACAAGGTCAAGTATGCACCTTTTTGCAAGAGTGTTTGACCCGGTGATGGCCAAACGGGCTGGCTCGTCTCGACTTGGTTCGTACAGATCAACCCGCGAGTTGGACGGGTTAAAGCCCGTGAGCCCGTGTGATGAAACGTGCCTAAATCCGATCCGACATGTCTCATTTCAGATGTCTAAGCCTGCCCGTTTGACCCAGATCTGAAGATTTACGGGCCATACGGGTTTTCCTATTTTTTTTAAAAGAAGTCAGAAAAAATCAGAAAAAAAAATGGTAAAAATAAAAAGTAATTTAGTATTTAATAAGCTATTTTTTAAAATATAAAACCACTTAGATATAAAAAAATTAGTTGTTTTTTATATAAAAAAAGATAAAAAAAACTAAAACAATGAAAGTATATAAAAAAAAAAGAGGGATGGACTATCCTTTATTTATTTTTTATTGACTAGAAAATAATATTTTAGAATTTTTTTATTATTTATATTTTTTACAAAAATGTATATAAAAAAAGATTAAAAAAAACTAAACAAATGAAAGTATATAAAAGAAAAGAGGGACGGACAACCCTTTATTTATTTTTATATTTTATTAATTTTTTATTGACTAGGAAATAATATTTTGAATTTTTTTTATTACTGATATTTTTTACAAAATGGTATATAAAAAAGATAAAAAAAAAAAAAACTAAACAAATGAAAGTATATAAAAGAAAAGAGGGACGGACTACCCTTTATTTATTTTTTATTAATTTTTTATTGAATAGGAATAATATTTAAATTTTTTTTATTATTGATGTTTTTTACAAATAGGTATATAAAAAAAAGATAAAAAAAACTAAACAAATGAAAGTATATAAAATAAAAGAGGAACGGACTACCCTTTATTTTTATTTTATTTTTAAATTTTTTATTGACTAGGAAATAATATTTTAGATTTTTTTTATTACAAATATATTTTACAAAAAGTATATAAAAAAAGATAAAAAAAAAACTAAAAAAAAATGAAAGTATATAAAAGAAAAGAGGGACGGACTACCATTTATTTAATTTATATTTTTTATTAATTTTTTATTGACTAGAAATTAATATTTTAGACTTTTTTTATTATGGATATTTTTTACAAAAAGGTATATAAAAAAAGATTAAAAAAACTAAAAAAATGAAAGTATATAAAAGAAAAGAGGGACAGACTACCCTTCATTTATTTTTTATTTTTTATTATTTTTAATGACTAGAAAATAATATTTTAGACTTTTTTTATTACCAATATTTTTTACAAATAGGTATATAAAAAAAGATAAAAAAAAAACTAAACAAATGAAATGATATAAAATAAAAGAGGGACGGACTACCCTTTATTTTTATTTTATTTTTTAAATTTTTTATTGACTAGGAAATTATATTTCAGACTTTTTTTATTACTGATATTTTTTACAAAAAGATATATAAAAAAAGATAAAAAAAACACTAAACAAATGAAAGCATATAAAAGAAAAGAGGGACGGCCTACCCTTTATTTATTTTTTATTTTTTATTAATTTTTTATTGACTAAAAAATAATATTTTAAATTTTTTTATTACTGATATATTTTACAAAAAAGTATATAAAAAAAGATAAAAAAACTAAATAAATGAAAGTATATAAAAGAAAAGATGGACGGACTACCCTTTATTTATTTTTTATTAATTTTTTATTGACTAGAAAATAATATTTTAGACTTTTTTTATTACTGATATTTTTTACAAAAAGGTATGTAAAAAAGATAAAAAAAATTAAACAAATAAAAGTATATAAAAGAAAAGAGGGGAAGGACTAGGGACTACCCTTTATTTATTTTTTATTTTTTGTTAATTTTTTATTGACTAGAAAATAATATTTTAAACTTTTTTACTACAGATATTTTTTACAAATAGGTTTATAAAAAAGATAAAAAAAAAAAAGTAAACAAATGAAAGTATATAAAATAAAAGAGGGACGGACTATCCTTTATTTATTTTTTATTAATTTTGTATTGACTTGAAAATAATATTTTAGACTTTTTTTATTACTGATATTTTTTACAAAAAGGTATATAAAAAAAGATGAAAAAAAAAACTAAACAAATGAAATTATATAAAAGAAAAGAGGGACGAACTATTTATTTTTTATTTTTTATTAATTTTTTATTGACTAGGAAATAATATTTTAGAATTTTTTTATTACTAACATTTTTTACAAAAATGTATATAAAAAAAGATAAAAAAAAAAAACTAAACAAATGAAAGTATATAAAAGAAAAGAGGGACGGACTACCCTTTATTTATTTTTTTGCTGACTAGAAAATAATATTTTAGACTTTTTTATTACTAATATTTTTTACAAATAGGTATATAAAAAAGATAAAAAAAAAAAACTAAACAAATGAAATTATATAAAATAAAAGAGGGATGGACTAACCTTTATTTATTTTTATTTTTTATTAATTTTTTATTGACTAGGAAATAATAATTTTTAAAAGAGTTGGTCTTACAAAAAACGTATTTTTCCTGACACTTAGGAAAAACGTGTTTTGTTTTCTCCGTTTGTGCCAGTGCCAGTTTAACAAAGAAATAAAAGAGGGATGGACTAACCTTTATTTATTTTTATTTTTTATTAATTTTTTATTGACTAGGAAATAATAATTTTTAAAAGAGTTGGTCTTACAAAAAACGTATTTTTCCTGACACTTAGGAAAAACGTGTTTTGTTTTCTCCGTTTGTGCCAGTGCCAGTTTAACAAAGTGCCAGTGTGACAAAGTGCCAGTGCATGTGTAACAAAGTGCCAGTGTAAAAAAGTGCCAGTACCAGTTTAACAAAGTGCCAGTGTAAACAAAGTGCTAGTGCATGTGTAACAAAGTGCTAGTGTAAAAAGTGTCAGTGCCAGTTTAACAAAGTGCCAGTACACTAACACTGGCACTTTGTTAAACTGACACTGGCGCTTTTTACACTGGCACTTTTATTTACATGCACTAGCACTCTTCACACTGACACTCTTTTACACTAACACTGACACTTTGTTACATATGCACTGACACTTTGTTACACATGCACTGGCACTGAGTTTCTGGACAAATGGAGCAATCGCGCCCATTCTTGGATGCTTGTCACTCTTCTCACTGGCACTCTTTTACACTAACACTGGCACTTTGTTGCACATGCACTGGCACTTTGTTACACATGCACTGGCATTGAGTTTCTGAACAAAAAGAGATTTTAACTGACACTTTTTTAAATGTGCACTGGTACATTTTTACCATAACCCTGACAATTATTTAGACAACTGCCAAATGCAAATAAATCTCCTCAACGGCTAATTCGAAGAATCTCTCCGTATCTTCTTGAAATTTGCTGAATACACACACTCAGTTGAGTTAATTTGAGCAAATGAAACATTAAATTGCGTTTCTCTGGTTCATCATTCCGTGTTTAGTTTGAACTAGATTGACTCCCGTGCGATGCACGGGGCGTTACTATACATACAAAAGACAGAAATTGAAGTAAAATAAACCAAATACTCTATTCGTTTATACATTATGAAATATTTCCTTAAATACAACATTGTCAGTACGTACATCAGATTGGTAAGGCTTGTCATCATTACAAATTAATATTTTAAGACCATCTGGACTTTTGACCCGTGATAAAGCGACATACAGTTGACCATGGGAAAAGACTGGCTTTAGCAGTAAGAGACCAACAATAGATAACGATTGACCTTGACTTTTATTAATTGTCATAGCATATGAGATCATCAAGGGAAATTGCCTCCTCTAATATCGAAAAGGAATCCTTGTGTCTGATGGTGTTAACGACATTCTCAGTATCAAAACTTTTCTGCCAATATCACCAGACGAAATTACTTCACCTTCTAAAACATGATTTCCCAGCCTAGTTATAACAAATCGAGTGCCGTTGCAAAGGCCAAGTGAAGAGTCTATATTATGAAGTAACATCACTGGAGTCCCGACTTTCAAGTTCAATGTGTGATTAGGAAGCCCAGAAATACAAATACTATTGATGAATTCAGGCGTATGAAGATCACTCAAAGACTCAAAATGTTTATCAGTATGACAAGCAGCATCTGAACTCAAATAAGTTCGTCCAGCAGATTCATTCAATGACACCATGTACTCATTAACAGCATTAACAACATCCAAAGTTGGAGCTAAAATAGCTCTTTCTTCAAAGTAGGATGCATCATGACGACCATTAATAAACTCAGAATATATACTCTCAACCATTGCAGCAATCAGGTCACTAAATTTCTCAATTAAAAACTCTTGTGGGATTTCAATGGGAATAATACCATCATTAGGCTCATTAACTTGCCCATCTCCAATTCTTGCTATCCAAGCTGCAAATTGTCTCAATTTATCGAAACTTAAACTTGAATCCAAACCTTGTAGTCTCATATTCTTTGTCAACCTCAATACAACACAATGACTCCATAGAAAAGATGAATTCATAGTGGCATGCACAATATCTTGTCTGCTACCCTTCGGAATCACAGGAATAACTTGCATAAAATCTCCACCAAAAACAATAGTCTTTCCACCAAGAGGATATTCATTCATCTTAGGATCAACAACTCTCATTATATCCCTCATACTTCTATCCAAAGCCTCAAAACAATGTTTATGCATCATTGGTGCCTCATCCCAAATTATCAAATTGGACTTTATAATTAAAGCTGCTAAAGGGCTTCCTTGAGTAATATTACAAACAGAATCTTCATTCAGATTGAAAGGAATGGCGAACCTAGAATGCGCAGTTCTTCCCTTAGGTAATAATAATGACGTTATTCCACTTGATGCTACATTCAAAACGATAAACCCCTTTGACCGCAATCGAGCAGATAAGGTTCTCCAAATGTACATCTTCCCACTCCCTGCATATCCATACACAAAGAACATCTTTCCGATATTAGTTGAACATGATTCAAGAATGACATTATAAACTTCTCGTTGATCAACATTCAACTTCAACACAAGTTCTTGAAACTCAGCTTCTAATCTTTCTCGGTCATAACACATTTCATCATGAATTAACCGATTAGATATGATTTGAAAGTAATCAGCATTAGGATATGGCAACATCATAAACTCAAGTAAACTTCATCCTTGCTTTCTAAGAATTTTCTCAATTTCAGCAAGGCCATAATTGCGAATCTGTACTTCTTCCAACATCAAACCTGGATATAAGGTGGAAAAGGGAATAAGGAAAATATCATGGAGAAAAGAATGATGTGCTAATATTTACCAATTAATTTCATAACAAATGTAATGAAAAGAGAAACTTACATGGGTAATTAAGGATAGAACGTTGTCTATAAAGTATATCCTCACATAAATAGCTCCAACACTCCTTCCATACATGTTCTGGTCTACTCATAGACCCAGAAGTAAGTAGCGTTGCAAAGAGAATTCTCATTGAATTAGCAGTCGACCACTCGCTAGATTCAACAAAAGCTTCTATATACTCCCTATCATCATTCAACAAACCTAACTCATAGCAAGCATCACGAAATGTCTCACATTGGACACCATTTATGAAACGAATTTCACTGTAACTTTTAGCCCCACAAACTTTGTTAATAAATTTCACCACATCCAGGAGGGACAAAAAATATTCAGCCTATTGAAAACCCTTTCTTCCTCGGCAACCATTCACGTATATTTGATTTCCATACAAACTTCATCGGAAATTGCGAATAAGTTAAAGTTCTAGCTTCAACATATTTCTTGTTCGCTTCCATCCAACCCAAAAACATACTATGTGCAACTGAATCGCGATGCAAAACGGATTCAATGTTATCGGAATCAGCGAAATGATATTCTGCTCATCTGGAAGATGAAAACTCAAACATTCAACCGTAGGATCTTTAAACTGAATTTCGAAACCGTAAATTCTCCAAGCTGCTCACAGGAAGACACATAACGACAATCGTAATACATTGATGGACAGAAGCGAAAAGAAAGTAGCATGACATGAATTAGATGTAGCATATGTAAGATAAGTGTACGGCACATTGATGGACAGAAGCGAAAAGAAAGTAGCATGACATGAATTTAGATGATGGAGCAAAGAAGAATACATCAAGCAGGCGCATGACAAATATAAGGTACACACAACTCTTTTTCTACATTGCATTAATAAAATTTTCAATAACATATATCAAAATTAACATAAAGGTAACAAACAAATAAATTAAAATTAGAATTGATATTTACGTAGGAGGAAATTAGCTCACATACCCGACCCACTTGAAACTTTCGGATACGTTTTCTTCCCAAGGACTGATGATTTTGTCATTTCCATGGTTGCAAATCTTCACAATAGGATAGAAAATTAGAAATATTAAGAAATGGTATAATTTGAAAGATGAAGAAGTGTGTTTGGGTGAACCTTTTTAAAACTATGTGGATAATTTGAATTCTATCTTAGTTTAAATTTCAAAACTTAGTTTTCTAGATAAACGTGAAAGAAAGTGCAAATTCCCTCTCTTTTGATACCAAGCAAATGACAACATACTGCCAAGTCAATTTTTGGAAAGGTAAGTGCCTTAAAAAAACAAAAAAGAGACAATTCTATTATTGAAATTATCTTTTTAATATACTTCATTTGGTGTAATATTTAGTATAAATTTAAATTTCACTAAAATGTTTCAATGTCATAATTTGAAAAGACAACTATCTTTTGTCGGAAACAATAAGTGATACTACTATTATGTTACATTTATTTATACTCAAAACCTAATAATCCCTAAATAATATGTTTTAAATTTAAAAAAAATATTATATTGTTATAAAACTTTTTTAAGCAAATGACCTATTTTTAGCTTACCTTTATATTCAAATATATATGATATTCCAAATGAGAA
The DNA here is from genome assembly GCA_022495995.1 of Adenophora triphylla var. japonica. Lineage (NCBI taxonomy): Eukaryota > Viridiplantae > Streptophyta > Magnoliopsida > Asterales > Campanulaceae > Adenophora > Adenophora triphylla. The sequence continues at coordinate 557,397 of JAFEMH010000946.1, forward strand.
GTTTAATATGTGTCCCTACAGTTCATACATGTGGTAAAGTAAAACACTCATCAACAATTTTACACACAATCAATATGAAACAATCTTCTTCATTACTTGATATTTTTAAAATGATAAAATCAGACTTTGGAAAGGCAGCTATTTTTTATTGGAAAGAATAAGTTATACTACTATTATGTTATATTTAGTTATACTCTAAAATCAATAACCCCTAAATAATATCTTTTAATTTTAAAAAAATATTCTATTCTAATAAATATTTTGTAAGTAAATTATCTATTTTAACTGACCTTTATTTTCAAATATATATGATACTAGTAAAAGCCCATGTCCGAGGACACCTTTTTTTTTTTTTTAAGGGCAAAATGGGAAATTTGGCTTATGAAACTGTTCATTGTATTGTTCATCCCCCTTTGCCATTTATACTATAGATTGCAAATGAGAGGTTGAATTTGTTTCCGTACATTTCATACATGTGGTAAAGTAAAACACTCATCAACAATTTTACACACAATCAATATGAAACACACTTCTTCATTGCTTAATATTTTTACAGCTTCCTCTCCTTTACTATAAGGAGATTACATACTACGAAGGAGTATATATACAAACAAAAGATCTCCATCTCTAAAGGGAACTAACCTAAGATATTACACAAAGGAGAAACCAACTTGGCACAATTACTTCAACCAGTCCTTCACATAATCACCAGGGAAATAACAAAAGGTTGAGATTATATGTACTTCAGCAAAAACAACTAACTTTCCCATAACCAGCAACTAAACACTCTCAGGTTTAGCACGTTTGCCCTCTTTCTCTTCTTCATTTCCAGAATACTCATTCATCAAATTACGTTTTACGCCAACACAAATAACAGTAGGAGTTGATTTAACTTTTGGCTGCTTAATTGGAGCCAAAACATGAGCTGCTTCATCTTTCTCAGTAAGATCCACATTAGAGACAGAGTTGAGGTTACATAATTGATTTATAACATGCACATCTGAAGTCAACTTCATCACTGGAAAAGGTCCAAGGTTGATACCAGTAGAGAAATCCTTAACATTAACCTTGAATAAAGCTTTTAAACCTATGAGCCTTGAAATCGCTTTTGGAACAGGCTTTGGCATATGTATATAAGACACAACATTAGAAACATAATGTTTGACTAATATATTCTGTTTATGAAAATATGCAAAAAAAAAAACAAAAAACAAATTATACCTCGCCATTTGAAGTAGCCTGCAACTCTCCGACAGTTTTGCCAATAAGATTGACACACTCTTTGTCCCACAAAATAAGGGAAGCAATACCCCAATTGTCAGCAACACGCACCAAAATCCTGTACCTAAGGTTCCCAACTCTATCAGTTAGGTCGCATTGAACACAATAAAAAGTGGTTCCAGCTTGTGCCATTTTTTTGCAACACTTTTTGCAGGAAATAAAGAACCAATCAAACATTGGTTCTATGGTAACAACTTGACAAAACACCCAGAATTGATCAATCTGCAAAAAAAATTGCAATTGTTGGTTTAGTAAATCAATTTTAAATAACAACATAACCTCTGTTAAATAAATAATAATGCAGACCTCTTGCACCCTAATCAAGCGGTTTAATGGCAGAATTTTGTCCCTCGACATGGCGAGTTCTTCTGGAATAGTAATGGTAGAAGGGTTGAAGATAGTCGTGACTGGAATTTCCACATTACCTTCTTTTACCAGGCTGGGAAAAAAATTGTTAGCTAAAATGAACCATGATTATATTAAATATGAATTAAAGATATAAGGAGATATTACTCACCCACTATGAAAGTCTTGAATTTCTTGCACATTATCATCTAAAATAACCTTTGACACCTTAAAAGTGTTTGACAAACGAACTTCACCTCGAAATTTTTTGACTCGGCACATTTGCAATATGACCACGATTGGTCCTTCATGACACTCAACATGATTTAGGAGCTCCTCAGCATATTCAGCCCAAAGGGTGCATGGAATAACATTACCCCTACAAAATGATATAGGATGTAAACCATATTGCTGACTTATGCAGAAGAACAAAAAAGGAATTATATACGTAAACCAACTTACTGCAAGTTCTTAAGGGTGATATCGACCATAGTTGTTTCACTGCCTTGAACCTCGCGAGTTTGCTTAGTACTTCGGCTGAAAAGCCTCCCAATAACATCTGCGAAATATATGTTTGGATTAAGAGAAATGAAAGAATTTGTTCAGTCATAAAATGAAAGTACATTAAGAGGAAATAGAACATAACAAAGGTGTTACCAATTAGGGAATCCTCAGCCAAATTTTCCCACAAGCATAGGTTGTCATACAGCTTGAAAGCAAACATATTACGTGGGAAAGTAGCATCAAAAACTTCCACAACAGTAGACTTTGGAATAAAAACCATCTTATATTCTGAATTTGTAGTTTTTAACTTCATATTATTGTTAGCTAGGACAAAGTTCTTGATAGCGAAAATGTGTTCCTCCTTTAATATGTCGCTAAAGCGATAGATGAAAGCCCTCTTAATTGAAGCATGGATTCTTTGACCCTGAATTTATCATATAAAGGAACTAAGTTTCTGAAAATTAAATATAAGTAATATAAAAAACTCTGCAATCTATATTTGAACTTGTTAAAGAGACGAGGAGAAGAAAATACTCACTTCTGCATCATGAAGAACGCACTCTAGGCTGTACACATTGTTAGTGTCTTCACCAACATGAAACTTGTAGCAGCGAATCAACCTAAGTTTCACAGCCTGATTGACATTAGAAGGATCAAGCTCACGGAGAAACTTGAAAAGTGGAGGCATTTTTTTGAACAAACAGTAAGTCTTTATTAATAAGCATACATTTTCTTAGCGAATATAATAGTATATATAGAGAACGACGAATGAGCATTTGATATTTGAAATTGAATTCAAATTTGAAATTGATAAATTACCGCCGAGAAAAAATACGAACCCAAGGATTTTTTGAGCTGAAAGGAAGAATTTAACAACTACAGTTTCTAACAAATTACATTCCAACTGAAGAAGTAGAACAATTGTTGATAGTTAAATTTTCATGGAAGACACCTGTACAACTTGTCATCCATCTAATATAAAACACGTAGCAAAAATTGACTAATTTGTTTATTTTTTTTTGGATTTTCAGCTTCACATTCACATGGAAAAAGACATTACAGTCCATGTTTATTTGTCATGAGACACCTGGAACAGACGACAATCCGCTCCTCTGAACAATCCGGCCGCAATTCGTGGTGAATCCGTCCGCAATTCGGCTGGTAAATTTGTGACGCGATCGCCCTTGTCTTCTCCGTGCGGTCGCCCAGAGTTACTGGAGCATTGGGGCGGCTGCTTCCCTTCAGCGCGCGGTCGTTCAGACATGGTTGCTCTGTTTGGTCGGCCATGCCCTTCCTTGGCCTGCGACGTCTGTTTCTTGCCCAGCTCCAGCGGCCAAACCCAATTTTCAAGAAGCATCCTTTCTTTTCCATTTACTTGCATGTTATCCCTTTGACTGTATGATATCAATTTCTTCCCGAAATATGAATAATTGCAGTTTAGTCCTTCAACTTCCAAATGAATCTTGTAACACTTTATTTATTTTAATATATACTACTATGTATTTTGAAATTCTCTATTATATACCCCACCACTTTTATTTTATTTTATATTTTATATTTGTTTTTAGTGAAATTATTAATATTAATATTATTTCAATTTATAATAAAACAAAATACTTCACACTTAATTAATTTTCACTACATAGGAATTGAAAAATTAGGACAGAATAATAAAGAAATATTTATTTTAAAAATATAGTAAATTTTTTTTTGTGCCAAATCAAATGAAATAACTCTGTATTTGTAAAGAAATTTTTTTATGAATTTTGGTGAATTTATTTTTTAAAAAATAAATTTATTATAAAATAGTTGAGCTATAAGAACAGGGATGAAAAAAAATGAAATCTAACCATCCAATGGACGCTCGCCACATGGAGTTTCAAATATTTTCAGTTATTTTCAAATCAAATGAAATAACTCTGTATTTGTAAAGAATTTTTTTTGTGAATTTTGGTGAATTTAGTTTAAAAAAAATAAATTTATTATAAAATAGTTGCGCTATAAGAACAGGGATAAAAAAATGAAATCTAACCATCCAATGGACGCTCGCCACATGGAGTTTCAAATATTTTCAGTTATTTTCAACTATTCATCCTACACCCCACAACTTTTATTTATTTTGTATTCTTTAATTTTTTGATTAGTAATCTTATTATTAATTTATCATTTATAAATAAAAAGAAATACTTCACACTTAATAAAGAAGGGAAATTAACAAAGGATAATTAAGAAAGTGATATTTTAAAAAGAGGGTATTTTTTGTATGTCAAGATAAAAGGAAATAAGTCTATATAGGGATAAAAATTATGCATTTTGTTGCAATTTTTTTTTAAATAAATTGATTATAAAATAATTAAGGTCATAAAATGCAGATAAAAAATGTGAATTCCATATGGGCAATAATCGGGTGCAACTTGACGGGAAACAAATAAGCCCTTCATATATAGTTCATTGTTGGATCTTGTAGTACGGCCGTCTTGTTAATGTAAGAAATGACTCCATCGAAATAACTCCACGTGTCGAAATAAATAAGAATTAAAAAATAATATTCCAACCCCTACCACGCGCCTCCTTATGCGCGTGTATGGAAAGCTCTTTAAGCGGCCAAATATCAACCTGTCACGTTGATGTTTTGAAGGATTATTTTCATTTATGCGACGTCGTGAAATGAGTAACTTGCCCCTCATTTTTTCTTTAATAGTCGCAATCTTCCTTTTATATATAGAGAGGGAAAGAAATATAGATGTTAAATAACCCTATATACTTTATGAATATACAATGATCTCGTTTCTACATATTGAACACCATTCCAACTCATCATTCTGTACCCCATCACTTTTATTTTATTTATATTCTTTATTTTTATGTTTAGCAAAATTATTAGTATTATTATTATTATTATAATTTATAATTAAAAAAACTACTTCACACTTAAATAATTTGCATATTCTTTATATTTTTATTAGTAAAATTATTATTATCATTACCATTATTAATATAAAAAATATTCACACTTAATTAATTTTCACTATGAAGAAATTGAAAAATTAGCAAAGGAAAATAAAGAAATTAATATTTAAAAAATAAGAATTTTTCTCTGTGTCCAAATCAAATGAAAAAAGTCTCTATTTATCGAGGAAAAGAAATATGAACTTTGCCGTTAAGAATAATAATAAATAAAATTAATCATTTATTAAATAAATGACGTGAAAAAGATAGGTTAAAAAAAGATTGAAATAAAACCAGTCAATTAACATGTGAGACGTGGAATTTAAATTAATTTTAATTAATCCAGGAATGGAAATGACCTAATTGGCCTACACACAGTTGTCTAACACGTGTGCAGGAAGAAGGAAAAAAATGTTTCCCCCCCATACACGTTCAAGTGTAGGCGATTGAAGGTGGCGCTCCCCATTTGTCCCACTTACAAAGGGCCGGGTGTTTTTTCATCATATTCATTTGCAAATTTGCCACAGTGTTAAATGTCCAAATTGACCTTCAATGGCCAAATATTGACAACAATCTTTCTTTTATACATATAGGGAAATAGATTATTATCATTTATAAAAGAAAAAAAAAATTCACACTAAATTAATTTTCAGTAAAAGGAAATTGAAAAATTAGCAAAGGATAATTAAGAAAATTAAATTTAAAAAAGAGGAATTGTTTTATGTGTCCAAATCAAATGAAATAAGTCTCTATGTATAGAAAAAAAATTTTATGAACAAAGCTTCTAAAATAAGCTACTCATTTGTAGTAATCTTTTTGCCCTCCATAGATTTTTCAATCCTAACCATGTAAATATAAATGTGCCCTCGTTTATTTTAAAGCTTATTCAAGTCTTTTTATATATAAGAGAGATACTGATTTATAACTAATTATTATATGCTTATATTAAAAAATATATTATATTCAATTATATTATGAGTTTTAAATTAATGAAAAAATTGAACGAAAAAACTAATCTAATTTTGGACTAAAATATTATTACACTAATTTTCTCATTTCTCAAATAAATGTCGAAGGATAATTAAGAAAGTTATAGTATTTAAAAAAAAGGGTATTTATTTGTATGTCAACATCAAAGGAAAGAAGTCTATATAGGGAAAAAAATTATGCATTTTGTTGGATTTTTTTTTTTTAAAAATAAATGTATTACAAAATGTAAGATCAATCATACCAATATTATGGAAATCAACTATAACAAAAAAAATTTGAAAAAAAACACAGGGTATCTTACATATTTGGCCCATATTTGGCGTTAAGAATAATAATAAAAAAATTAATTATTTTAAAATATAAATGAGGTGAAAGAAATAGGTAAAAAAATGACTGAAATAAAACCGGTCAATTAACATGTGAGACGTGGAATTTAAATTAATTTCGACTAATCCATTAAAGGAAATGACCTAATTGGCCTACACACATTGTCAACACGTGTCCAAGAAGAAGGGAAAAAAATGTTTTCCCCTCCATACAAGTTCCAGTGTAGGCGATTGAAGGTGACGCTCCCCATTTGGCCCACTTACAAAGCGCCAGGTGTTTTTTCATCATATTCATTTGCAAATTTGCCACAGTGTTAAATGTCCAAATTGACCTTCAATGGCCAAATATTTACAACAATCTTTCTTTTATATATATAGAGATATAGATTATTATCATTTATAATAAAAAAAAATATTTCACACTAAATTAATTTTCACTAAAAGGAAATTGAAAAATTAGCAAAGGATAAGTAAGAAAATTATATTTAAAAAAGAGGAATTTTTTTTCTGTGTCCAAATCAAATGAAAGAAGTCTCTATGTATAGAGAAAAAAAAATTTATGAACAAAGCTTCTTAAAGAAGCTACTCATTTGTAGTAATCTTTTTGCCCTCCATAGACTTTTCAATCCTAACCAAGTAAATATAAATATGCCCTCTTTTATTTTAAAAATTATGCAAGTTTTTTTATATATAAGAGAGATACCGATTTATAACTAATTATTTTATGCTTATATTAAAAAATATATTACATTCACTTCTATTATGAGTTTTAAATTAAGGAAAAAATTGAACGAAGAAACTAATCTAATTTTGGACTAAATTTTATTATACTAATTTTCTCATTTCTCAAATAAATGTCCAAGGATAATTAAGAAAGTTATATTTAAAAAAGAGGGTGAGATTGTCTATGGCTTGGAACATATGAGACGAAACTCACAAGGTGAGATGAAACTCACGGGTGTTGTCCTTAGTGTTAATGACACTAACGACGACACTTTCACCAATTCTAGAAAAAGCACAAATCAATAGAAATAAATATAATTTACAGCGGAAATATTAAAGCAATACACAAGAATATAATTTTTATCAAGTTATATAAATATATAACTTGATGGGTGCCAATAAGGCAAGACCTTTCTATTAATAATATGAATTCAATACAAGGTCGAAGAAGTTCCTTAATGATAAACGAACCCTGATATAAGGAACAACATACACGAATTCTCTCTAAAAATAAACACTCAAAAACCTCACAAAAATATAAAAATCTATATGAAATATTCGAGTGTTGGACAAAGTGTTGCCGACACAGAATGGCAACACTTGAGAGCAGAATTCTACTTTCTTGTGCAGATTTGCGTTTTCTGAATTGAATGATCTTCAATGAAGATCCACTGCACTATTTATAGGCCACAAAGTCTTGGAGCCTACTCAAATGATCAGCTAACAGCTTGGAGTTTGTTTCCTCCATTTATGCCACTCGCCTCTTTTGTAGGAGACCTAGTCTTTTCTTGCTTCTCTTGCTTGTACCTCTTAGCTTTGGTTGCATTGTACTCGACTTGTTCTCCCCTAATAGCTGAATAAAATATCTCCGGGCTTGGTCATCAATTAAACAAATAAACACATGTTTATTTGTTAACTTCTTCTCCTCTTCGTGATTAACGCCTGGGCAGATTCTGTTGCTGATTTCAAGCTCATTTTAAGGTGACTAACTACTGTTATATAAACATTAATTTACCCATTAATATTTGTGAAAAATACAGTAACTAACTCAGTGTCACCAATTCCAAATGGCAACACTTTTGGCAACACCAGTGGCAACACTGGTTTGCAACACTTGGGATAACATTCATGGCAACACATGATCTTAACATTAACAATCTCCCCCTTAGTTACTGATTTCTTCACAAAATACCAATGTGATGATCATTTCAAAAAACAGTTAGACTACCTTAACTAAAACCAAAAAATGCCATGAGATTTTAATAGCGGCAACATAAACCTTCAGGCAATGTTATGAAAATATTTTTTCAATCCAAGTACCACACTCATACGAATGTCAACATCAACCTTTAGGTAAATGAAGTATAAAAATCTCCCCCTTAATACGAAATTTAATAACTAAAGAAAATAATTATTAAATTCTAAACAACCATCCAACCATAAACAAAAACCATCCATCTATGTTTGAAGAAAATTCCAGCCGAAACAAAGAAAAAAAAACAGAAATTAAAATTGTTTAATCATTACAAACCAAAATAAAAACAAGGAAATTGTTTTTGTTACCAAACCACCAAAATCAATAACCATTCGAACCAACCACCTTCAACCTGCATTTTCAGCTCCTTCACCTCCCTCTGCTGTACCACTTGGTCCAGCTCCATCTCCAGCTCCATCATCACGCCTTGGTGGCCGATCTCCCCCTATTTTGGAAGAAATCAAATCCACCATTTTCATCATGTCAGTGCGCATGTCCAACCACCCCTGAATTACTGAGTCAATGTGCTTCACCTGACTATTGAAAAAATTAAGTACCATAGCAGCATCAACCATTACAGGAGCGGTGTTGCCGGAAGTGTTGCCGGTTTCGGGCGACACTTGGGGGCGACACTCGTAGCGAGGCAGCAATTGGAGGAGCATTAGTAACCAAAACCCAAGGTAAATCCCTATGCCTATCACCTTCGATAAAGTGTTTGGTAATTACGCAATAAACAGGCTTTTCAGAGATATTATCACCATTCCAAGGCTTAAGGTTTTGGAACATGAGGACTTGGAAAATAAGGGAAGGAAATATGAAGGAGGAAGTCTTTTTCTTCTTAGCCCATGCAGTAAGGTGAGCAAATACAAGTCTCCCAAAGTTAACTCTTTGTTTCTTGCTTAGTTTGTACAACAAATTAGCTTGCTCAAAGTGGCCAGTGTTCTCGTTTGCCGTAGGAAGCCAATTTGTTATACAAATCTTGTGGAGCACGCTAAACAAAGAAGTGAGATGGGTAGACCTAAAGTGATCAGACCAAATGGTGATTCTCCCTCCAGTTAAAAAGGTGGCTAAGGCATTAGGATCATATTCCAAACTCTCATCTTCGACATTAGGGAGGCCGAATGCCTTGTTGATGATCAAGGGATTAAAATCATAGATATTACCCCTAACAAAGATCTTTCCATAATGAGGGGTATTCCTATCATCAATATTATCCCTAAGATGAGAATAAAAGTTCCTAACCACACTCTCAATATAGGAAGACACTTTTACCACCGTAGGTAGAAAATTTCTATCTTCCAAAAACTGGTACACTCCTAACTCCTTAAATTGAGTCACATACATATTCTTTTCATTCAGAATTTTCTTCTCAGAATCTTCAACAAACTTATCTAAATTTGTTTCACCATAAAATTCATTCGAAAGAAAAGGACGTTCATAAAATCCAAAAGACTCATAATCTGACTTTGTATCCTGAGAGGGATTAGGAGAGTGTACCTCAGGCCATGAAATGGGAGAATACAAAGGAGAACTCGATTGTGCTTTGGTCTTGGCAGCAGGTGTTGCTTCAGGTGTTGCCATTTCATCGGCAACACTTGGGGCGACACTTGATGAAATTTTCTGTTTCTTCTTCATTTTGGACTGGGCTTCAGCAAGAGTTTCCTCATCTTCCAACCAAGCTTCTTCATCCTCATCAGAAGATGATGAGGGCTCCTTTATCTCTTTAAAAGCTGGGTCCGAACCTTTCTCGGACGAAATGTTGAGCGAAGAGCTTGAAGAATCATCCACATTTACCGGATCATCAGCTGTATTAGATGGTATCTTTGACCTAAACAGAGTTTTGATCCTCCCCGATTGTCTACGCACTCCACCCCTAAAAGAGCTAGAGGCATCAACCGCCTTTCGCTTCTTGGTCTTCTTCTGAGAAGCGAAGGTGAGCTCTGTGGATGGGGTAGCTTCAGGAAGATTGATGGGAATGGGAATTTGAGAAGGATCATAGACAACAATGTCTAAGGATGGTGAGGTTGAGGGTGTGGCCGAAAGTGTCGCTGGTGAGATTTCCATGGGAACTGCGACATTTTGAGGCGACACTAGAGGGAGCTAGAGGCGAAATCTCCATGGGAGACGAAATTTGGGAAGTATTTTTAGGGCTAGCCATGGAAGATTGAAGAAGAATGAGGAAGACGAAGAACTGGGGCAAGGGTTTGGGATTCCGCCTAGAGAGAGAGAGAATACGGTGAGAGAGAGAGGGTTTAGGAGGGGGTTTTAAGAGTGAATAGTGGAGGGATTTAATTGATTTGACAAGGTCAAATTAATTAAACCTCCACTTATCTCTAAAAATCCCAACAATACTCAAGTGATATCCGCCATTTTTTTTTAAAAAAAAACTTTTTTTTTTTTATAATTTTTAATTTTTTAATAATAACTAAACATAATTTTAGTAATATCCATAAAATTGAGTTTTTCAAAATTCAAAGAGATGAATTTTAAAAAATAGATATTACAAAATTACACTTAGTTTGAATTTTTTTTTGCTAAAAACCTTTTAAATTTCACAAACTCTAAATATAAGAAAATAGACTTTTGGAAATTTAAAATTTAATTAACAAAAACAAAAACAAGAAAATAAAAAATTAATGTAGCATCTACTAATGTGTTACTAGCAATGTTGCGTGACACTCAAGACAACATTTTTAAATAAAATCCCCTTGATATTTTTTTCAACATACATATCTATACTTTCTTAGGCAATTTTTAAGCACACTTTACACTTTCTTTATTTACAAGGAAGCATCGTAGTAGCGAGCACCGTGTCCCGAGTTTTTTATTAAAGTGTAAAGCTACAATTAGTAAGTTTTATACCTTTCAAGTAGGGTACACTGTAGTAGCGAGCTCCATGTCCCTAATACTTAGTATAAAACACTACATTATATTCCCTTTGGGAATTTTCACAAGCTTTGCCCTTTTTTTTTTTATAAATATCAACAACAATATGAGTGACTTTGTCACTTTTTAGCACAAAGGGGTATTTTATAAAAAAATGTTAACCTTAAGAATGTACACATATTAGAACAAAAAGGTCAGTAAATGCCCTCCATTTGGGATTAAACTAACTAATTTTTTTTTTTTTTTAAATAATATACAACTCATACAAAGTGTTGTTGCGGCAGTGTTGGCAACACGCCCGGCAGCACACAGATTTATAGAAAACATAAACCAAGAGATTTTTTCAAACTTGAAAATCTCTCATGGTCCAGGCTTTGGTCAAAATATCGGCAAGTTGATGTTTTGTATCAATATGCTCTATTTGGATCAATTCCTTTTCTACTAAATCTCTTAAAAAATGATGGCGGATATCAATGTGCTTAGTGCGTGAGTGTTGTACGGGGTTTTGGAGATATTTATAGCACTCAGTTGTCACAAGACATGGTCAAGATATTACTATCAAGACCATAGTCATCAAGCATGTGTTTCAACCATATTAATTGAGAACAACAACTCCCGGTGCCACATATTCGGATTCGGCGGTAGAGAGAAACACGGTTTGCTTGCGATGTACCATGACACTAAATTATTACCCAGAAAAAAACAACCCCCACTAGTACTCTTTCTGTCATCTATATTCCCTGCCCAATCAGAGTCACTAAAACCAACTAAGTTGGTATTAGTGTCTTTGGTGAACCAGATTCCCAATTCACTTGTCCCAGACACATACTTGATGATTTTCTTGACAGCATTTAGGTGAGAAATTTTAGGAGCAAATTGATATCTAGCATAAACACCTACGCTGAACATTATATCGGGACGGCGCGGTAAGATAAAGAAGACTACCTATCATGGATCTATACAGAGTTGGGTCAACATCCTCCCTGCACGATCTTTGGTTACCTTAAGAGATGATCCCATAGGTATTTTAGAGCTCTTGGCACTCTCCAATCCAAATCTTTTCACCGGACTCTTAGCATACTTGCTACGTGTGATAAAGATTCCATCATTTGATTGTTTCACACTGCATGCCTAGGAAATAATTAAGTTCTCTATTATGCTCATCTCGAATGTTGATGTCATAGCTTCCACAAAATTTTGTAAACAAATTTTAGATGTGGAACCATAAACTATGTCATCAACATAGATCTGAGCAATGACAAGCTCTTTATTTTCCCTAAGAATAAATAATGTCCTATCGGCTTCTCCTCTAACAAATCCATATTCAAGCAGGAAACTTGTTATACACTCATACCATGCACGAGGACCTTGTTTCAAGCCATATAAGGCCTTATCAGAGTCGCATACATGGTGCAGGTGGAATGGGTCTTCAAACCCTTTAGGTTGCTCAACATAGATCTCTTTATCTAAGTACCCATTCAAGAAAGCCGCTTTGACATTCATTTGGTGCAATGTAATTTTGAGATAACATGCTATAGCAAGAAGAAGTCTTATTGACTCAATTCTAGCCGCGGGTCACGAAAGGTCTCGTCAAAGTCGATTCCTTCCACTTGTGTATAGCCTTGAGCCACAAGACGAGCTTTATTACGAACAATATTACCCAATTCATCAGATTTGTTTTTGTAAATCCATTTAGTTCCAATAATGTTAGTATTTAAGGACGTGGAACTAAACACCAAACCTCGTTACGGGTAAATTGTTCAAGCTCTTCTTACATAGCTTGAATCCAGAATTTATCTTTTAAGGCCTCAATCACATTTTTTGGTTCAAGAGAGGAAACGAAACAGGAGTGTTTTACACGAGTATGTGGAGGACATACACACATACCTAACCATATCTCTGTAATCAAGCGGCTCCTTGTTCCTTGTTCTAACCCCTTCATTAACATCACCAATTACTTGAGTAATGGGATGATAATTTCTAATTCGAGTGGGGGATCTCTCACTGCCTTGATGGTACACCAATCCATCTTCTCCTTCGAGTCACTTTGCTCTCGGAATTTCCAGCCACTGTTCTGTTCTCCTGTGTTGCCTCAGGTGTTGCCATTTCAGGGGCGACACTTGGAGCAACACTTGAATCTGTGGCTGCAATGGCTGAATCAGATTCTGTTCCAGCCCTCTGTTTGACTTCTTCTAACAGAGTCAGAGGTATATTATCAGCTGGTTCTCCTGTAGCACTCAAGTAATCATTAAATTCAATATTTACTGATTCTTGAATCACTTTTAATCTCAAATTATAGACACGATACGCATGACTGTTTTGAGAGTAGCCCAGAAAGATGGCTTTGTCACTCTTAGAATCAAGTTTTCCTAAGTGTTCCCGGTCATTTAAAATGTAGCACAAACACCCAAACACATGAAAATAGTGAACCGTAGGTTTCTTTCCATTTAAAATCTCATAGGGTGTCATAGTTGTACCGGGTTTTAAGAAAACTCTATTCGTAGTGTGACAAGCTGTGTTTAATGCTTCGGCCCAAAAACCTTTAGAAATATTTCTAGCAATTAGCATAACACGAGCCATCTCCATTAAAGTCCTATTTTTCCTTTCGACACCATTTTGTTGTGGTGTTTTGGGTCTTTGAAAATTCATGGTGTATCCCCTTTTTACTACAAAAAGTAGCAAATGAGATGTTTTCAAACTCTCTACCATGATCTGACCTTATTCGAAAAATAGGAGAACAAAACATGTTTTTTATTTTAGAAACTAAGTGAGTAAATTTATCAAAAGTTTCAGATTTTTCTCTTAAGAAATACACCCATGTAAACCTAGAAAAATCATCAACTATCATATAAACACACTTCTTACCTCCCAAGCTTTCTACCTCAATAGGACCCATCAAGTCCATATGTAGAAGCTGAAAACAATGTGTTGTTCCTGAGTGTTGCTCATTGTGTTGTTCAACACTGTGAGCAACACGAGTTTGCTTACCCTTTTGACAGTCACCACACATCACGGTGTCTTTGAGATCTAGTTTAGGAACACCTTTGACGGCATTATGTTTGATAATCTTCTCAAGATTTCTATAATGAGAATGACCTAACTTTTGATGCCATAACCTAATATCATCAAGTTTTGTCAAATTGCACACTGATTTATTACCAATCAGATAGCAATTATCACTTGATCTTATTCCAATCATGACACAAAAGTTAGTGTTATCAAACACTTCACAGGTATTTTTATTGAATTTTACCTCCAAATTGTCATCACATAGTTGGCTAATGCTAATTAAATTAGCAAGTAAACCATCTACGTGCAAGACATTTTTCAAAGGAGGAAAACCAACAATATCCAGTGTTTCTTTACCAACTATTTCACTCTTGCCTCCACCACCATAAGTCACTGAGCCTCCTTGAATAGGTTGGTACTATGTTAGAAATGATTTTGTTCCCGTCATATGACATGAACAACCACTATCAAAGTACCAAGTTCCTGCAATGTTAGTCCTTAAAGCTGTATAAACAACATAGCATTTCAGTTTTTCCTTGGGTAACCAACCCTTTTTTGAAAATCTGGATTTCTGTTCACTCGCTGCTGCCACTGAAGTGTTGCCCTGAGAAACTGGCGACACTTGTGGCGACACTTGAAGACTGGACATTTTCTTTTGAAGGAAAATGCAATCTGATTTTAAATGTCCAGCTTTATGACAGTATCCACACTCATTGGATAGATCAGAAGAATCACTAGGAGTGCTACCCTTTTCCTTGACACGCTCTTTTACAAAACCATTTTTAGTTTCAACATCAAACAAGGAAGAGGTAATACTTTCAAGTGATTCTTGGAATCCAAGACCAGCTTTCAGAGGCTTACTCAACTTGAGTATTTCATCCAGTTTGGATGAACTCGTGTTGAGTTTTTTGAAGGTGGATTCGGCTAGGTTGAGTTTGGCCTTGATTTTATCAAGATCCAAGTCTCTCCTACTGAGTTGAGCTTCTAGCCGAGTCAAGGAGTTCTTAAGATCCTGATTTTCCTTTTTCAAGAAAACCACCATCTTATTCTCCTTTTTCCATTCTACGAGAAGAGATTTATAGAGGTTTTTTAATTCAAAAATGAGCTCATCTTTATCAAGGTCATCCTCTATAAACTCCTCTGAATTTAAATCAGTAGAACCATGCAAATTAAGATCATTTAAAGAATCATACCTGCTGAGTGTTGTGCCAAGTGTTGCCATTTCCCGGACGACACTTGGGGCAACACTTTCGAAGAAGTCACCAATGTTGTGTCAAGTGTTGTCAAATCTAACGACACTTGAAGTAACACTCTCGCCGAAGGTAGCTCCTCTACCGTGGCCATCATGACCACTTGCTCCGTTTTTTCTTCTTTCTCCGTTCCTTCCTCCTCTTCATCACTAAGAGATACCCACAGGTTTTTGCCCGCCTTTCTCAAGGTGTTAGCACATTCATTGGCATAGTGACCCCAACCGGAACAAGCATGACATTGAATAGATTCAATGTACTTAGGATCGGACCGCATCTTTTCCGAGGATGCACGCCTAGGTGGGATATCCTTTTGATTTGGAGGAGGACCTCCTTGGCACAAAACTAGAGGTTTTGGCCGTTTGGTCCTTAGCTTTTACTGCACTTTGTTAAATTTCCTAACCATAGAATTATATCTCTTTGCAAGTAAAGCTACACTAGTATTTTCATCTAACTCCTCAAAGACTTCATCTTCATAGTCCATATAAGTGTCCGAAGATTCGATTTTAAGGCAATATTCTTGCCTTTAGAAGCCTCCGTTTGTTCATTGAGATTCAACTCAAAGTTTTTCAAAATACTCATTAAGGAGTTAATGTCCATTGTTGAAAGATTATGGGCCTCTTCAATAGCTGAAACTTTAATATTAAAACGTTCGGGAAGAGTACGAATAGCTTTTGAAACAAGTTGTTTATTTGTAAAAGGCTCCCCTAATACTTGACAAGCATTTGAAATATCAATCAACTTTTCAAAATAAGACGAGATGTCTTTGTTTTCACCCATTCTTAATCTTTCAAATCTACTAGTGAGACCTCTAAGCTTTGTTTCTCGGACACTGCCATCTCCTTCACAAAATCTTTGTAAAGTATCCCAAGCATCTTTTGTAGGGACTATTTTGAATGAGTTTGAACATATGCATGTCAACCCATTCATAGATGGCATTCAGTGCCTTTTCATTGAAACTAGCAAGATTATTCTCTTCAATTGTCCACTCGAATTCAGGTTTGACTCACTACCAGAAAAAGGTCGTTTAGCGACGGAAATTTCCGTCGCTAAAATTAAAATTCCGTCGCTAAAAATAATCAGCGACGGAAAAATTCCGTCGGTGGTCCGCCGCTACCCCGTCATCGCAGTTGCTCCTGGCGGGTCAATTTCCGCCGCTATTTTTTTCTTTTTATCGACGGAATTTAATTCCGCTAGGTGAATTAATGGTTACAGCTGACGGAAATTTCCGCGCTATATTAATTTAATTTAATTAAATATTCATTTCAACTTGCTGGAAATTTCTGTCGTAATAAAAATTAATTTAATTAAATTAATTTGGCCGAGGAAATTTCCGTTGTAATAAAATTTAAATTGAAATTAAATTATTTGGCCAGTAGGCGGAAAATACCGTCGCTAAATTATTTAATTTTTATTTAAATTTTATTACGGCGACGGCATTTTCCGCCGCCGAAATCAAAAATTAAATAAAAATTAAATGATTATAG